>CM043117.1:61500606-61933657 GCA_023701765.1 Hylyphantes graminicola
AACATGCTCCTATTTTTTTTGTTTTAAAATGTAATTAAACATAAAAAAAGATAAAGTTCTTAGTATAAAGTTAGTGATTTAAACATCAATAATTTTCAAGAAAATGCAAAGTTTATATCTTTTGTTTTAGAACGCGAAGTGCTACAATTTCTTCTTCTATTGCACTGCTTTGTTTTTCAGCCTCCTGTAAAATTTTGATCTTCTTTGCTTCGAGTGATTTCAATTGCAAAGCTGCCTCCCTTTTTCTTATGGCAATAGCTACTTTTTCATGCTGTTGCCTTCTTCGAACATCTGCAGCTTCAGCATATCTAGCTCTGGCATTTCTGGCGTACTTCAGCATTTCTTTTGAAATGCTCACTTGCTCAATGCCACCTTTTGATGCAATAGCGTCATAAATTCTTCTTCTAGAAACTATTGATTCCTCCTTCATGTTTTCCCACAAACAGTCACTATTAATGGAAAAACCCCTTTCCACATTGGCATTTCCATGGGACAATGACATTACCATCTTCATAAGTTTTAGAAGATCACAGGATGCACCTTCTTCGACAAATATTTTGTGCCAAAATTTGTCGATTCTCTCAGACCGTTTGAATTTTTGTAAAGCCTGTTTAACATGTGGTCGGGTAGCTATGTCTTTGAACTGCCTTTTTAATGCGTCTGCAGCTACACCTGAAATCCAGTTTTTCTGAGATAAAATCAACAAAAGTTGCGTCAGACGTATGGAGAATGTCTTTTCCACCAATACTACAGCTGGATCAAAGCAAGAAACGGCCTTTGTAAGAGCATATTGAAGAGGTGATCTGTCTTGCATCTTTGAGGCACTCTTCAATAGGAAATTACGACACTCATTCTTGAAAGTAATTACATCTCTTTCGGATGCTTTGGATTTTCGAATGCATGATTCTGCGGCAATGCCAACATCGATCTTTTTAGAAACTTGCAGACAGTTCTGATCATTCAAATTAACTTGAATTACATTTTGCTTTAATATAAACTCCTCCTTAACAAATCTCTCCATAATACCCCGCAACAATATTGAAAGGTCTGTAAACAAAAATGGAATAAGTGGAATATCAGTTTGGTATTCCCTTAAAAATCCCTCCATTTCTGTTGAAATAGTATGGAAAAACATAAGTTTTGCAGGCAGTAATTCATCAGCAACTGCACTTTTGACAACTCCATAGCTTTTGCTAGTAGGTTGCAGCTTATCTTTTTCAACTCCTTCAATAAATTTTTTCACATTGGGCAGGATCTCAACAACTCTTTGGGCAACTTTAGAATTTTCTAGCCAACGCACAGAACAAAACTTTAATGGAAATATATCAGAGCCTGAATAATGGATATAAAGTGATCTTCTTGCAGGAGAATCTTTAAATAGATAATACAAAGATCTCATCAACTCAAACAGTTGCCAATCTGTTGCAATAACACCAGTTTTGAATGCAACATTTACAGCATGCAGACCACAAGATCCTATGTTGAGAATTTCTTGTTGATCAGGATCGCTCTCGTCTTGAATTTGTTTCTGCAAGTCTTTAAAGAATTTCTTATTCACGTTCGGTCCATCCATTGAGAGCTGCAGGAGTTTCTTGTTGATATCTAAATGTTTGGTGGCTTCTGTGAAGGAAGATAACAAATCACACGCACGTGTTTGTCCCAGAAATACGGATGTTAAATATCGAGTTGAAATTTCCTCATCAACTTCATTCCAAAAACGTATATTAAGATCCATCTGCTGCTTTTGAGTAACCTTATTGATAGATTCATCAAACCCCAAAACAAAGAACTTCGTTGTTGAAACTTCATCAATCAAATGTTGTTCAAATAAAGGGGAAATGCCATGTACTATTAAATAAGCCATTTTGTCTCGTCCCAACTGAATATTCTTAGCTATGGAAGAATCAGGGAACATTTTAGGGAATAATTTAACATCCTTTTCTGCTGACCTTAAAGACTTGTGCGTAAATATTGACTGCAGACACCACATGATTTCAGTTTTAGTGACATCATCCTTTAGCGTGTATTTTTCGATTGTGCAAGACTTCTCAACACTAGTAGAGCTACTGACGACACTATTCACATTAACTGTTGTATTAATCTGATCTTTAGCAGCAATACTAGCAGTTTTGGATGCGTTAGCAGCATTGCTAGCACTTTTGGATGTGAAAAAGTTTGCTACATTAGGAGTTGTTAATGCACTTTGTTCTTTTAATTGATGTTTTTTTCCTTTCTGGTGGCTTTTAACTGCTGTTAAGCCCATGTTGCTCAAAAAAATTTTTGACTGGCATAATTTACAGAAAGCATTCTTCTTATCATTAGGCACTTCCGATATCCAACTGAATTTGTTTTTCCAATCATCCTGGAAAGCACATTGGAATTTAGACATGATTTCCTATAAAAAGAAAATAAATAAATGGCAGAAAATTTATTATACAGCAGAACATCTCAAAGGGCGGGACCAAGGTGATTCCGTATATGGAATTTTTCTGAATGACAGATGATTTTTTCCGATTTTGACCAAACAACATAAAAAAAATTTGAATTATCGATATTTCTACGTGTATTACCATTTATTACTTAACTTTTAAAAAAGTAAGCCTTAAAATATGGAAAAACCTGTAAAATTCCCAAAATTTTACAGTGTAAAATATGTCTCTGCAATAGACAAAAAACTTGATTCTCATAAGCGATTTCTGTGTTATTTGAAATTGAAATATTTTAGAAAAAATATGTTTTTATTTGACATTTTGATTTTATTTATTGTTTTGTTGTTAAAAAACGTGGTAATCGGCGTTTTTCCGGCGATGCAAGTAATTGCAACATGGTAATATATGTTTTAATAATAATCAAAAATCATCTTTCAAAATCGGTAAATCGAAAAATTTTGAATATTAATTATTAACAAAATCTCAGAGATCGGTAAATTCCGCATTTCAGGAAGTCCAGAAAATTTCAAATTCTCATAAATCGTTGAAATGCGATCCTTTTGAAATCGGTAAATTGCGAATCTCCTAAAAGTTGTCAAGTCAAGAACTTCGAAAATCTGTTTCTCCGCATACAAAAAAAAAATCTTTAAAACCACGAGGTTCTGTTATCACAAATTGCAATTAACGACTCCTTGAAATTCCATAAATTAAGAAATTATAAAACGTAAAAACTAAACATCAGTAAAGTAGTGAATTTTTGGAAAAAGCTAACACAGTACAGAACCGCTAACCAAGACACCCATAATCCGAACACTTTTAAATTTCGGCGATATTCCGATTAAAAAAAAAAACTTGTCTAAATCAAAAACTCCAGTCCCCATTATAGGCCGAAGTGAAAAAAAAGCCGGGAAAGTTTGAAAATATAAACAAAAAATCAAGCTGTTCTTGCAATAACAAGGTCACCAACGAAAACTGATCAAAGGAAAATATTCTGGTCGGTCCGATTTGCCTGAACCGGAGCTACAAAAGTAACGACGCGCTATTCCGATTTCGTAGAGGCAAAAAAAAAAAAAAAAACACCTGTCAATCATTTAGTGGCATGCGACCTCATCAGCGGATTTCGTGAAAATTACTAGGCAGAGTAATAAGTAAATCAGGAAGCATTATTGAATTGTACTAGCCCGGTAACTGATATTCGGAGAAATCTTAGTGTATTCAAATCGAATTTCACATTTTCTAATTTTAATTGATTTTTTTATATGAACTAGTACTAATTCAAAAATTTGTAGTCTACAAATAACTGATCCTTGCATACTAATTAATATTACCAAAACTCGGGGATCACCTAATCTAATTGTGTAAGCTTAAATATCGGCGAATTAAAAACTCACAACCTCATAAATCGCAAAAACGACGAAATCGCAATGCGAAATATTTAAATAGCAAAACTGAAAAATTTGCAAATCATTGATCTTCAAAATTTGAAAAATAAAGACTCTTGAAAATAAAACCAGAAAAAATTAGCATATCGCATTAACTTAAATTCCGCCCAAATAATCTAGGTTAACTACAAAATCACGGAAAATAGAGAATCTTCGAAAATTAGCAAACGCATCACGAACCTTAAAAACCTATACTATATAAAAAAATAAACTTTTATATTAATCTAAATCTTAATATATATAAATTGCGTAACTTAGAAGGAATCGTACATTCACGGAAAAATCGAGAATTTTTGAAAATCGGCAAATCTGAATTTACAAATGAAGATTTTTTTTTTATAAATCAGCCGATTGCTAAACCTCGAAATAAACGGTACAAAAGGCTTATCTTCATAAATCTATTTACTAATTCGAAACTTGCAGAAAGTGGCGAAATTTCCCGGCGCACACCGGAATATTCAGCAATTTCAAGCATAATCCTCGATTTTCCCGTCGCTAAAGAATTCAAGTACAATACCCGACTTTCAAGATTTAAATCAAAATTAAATACAATATGATGACACTTACCTCAAAAAACAAAATCTTTTCAAAGTATCCAATTCCACATTCACACGTCGTTCATTGACTACAAAAGCATCGATTTTAATTATTGCGAAATGGCAAACTGAAACTATGCAATGACTGTTCCGGCCAATTTGATGGTCTTCTTTGTTCTTCTTGAGGACTTGAGAAAATGTAGATTTCATTGGTCACAAACTATTGCGTCATATGTGACAGCCAATCAGCAAATGATCGTTTGTTTGTTATTTTAGGGTCTTATGCCGCGTCGGCGGGCGCGGGGGAACCGTTTCGGCAAGTGGAGGGAACTTCGGAGGGGAAAAAAAGAGTAGAGGAAAAACACAAGCGTTTAGTTGAAGGAAAAAAAAATGGGGGGTAAATCGGCAAATTTCCCTGAGATTTCCCTGATTTTCTAAGTATTGCAAATTTCCCTGAGAATTCCCTGATTTCCCGGTCTTGTCGCCACCCTGTCACACCTCTTTTCATTCGGAAATGCTTCTAAAATCATGTCTTCAAAAATAAACCCAATTTTGATTTTTCAAACCAATATGCTATTTCAAATACATTTAAATTAAAATTCATTCAGTGAAAGCAACCATACACATTTGCCCATTTCCAGGCAGTTCGGAAAGGCTAACGAAATCTTACCTGTTTGAACCGCATGAGACAACATAATATGCTTGGTAAGCCTATCTTTTCCATGAACGTACACCGAACACACAGAACACTGCAGATGCGGGCCTGGCTGATCCTGCAAATGCCTCTGCTTGACATGAGTCCTGAGACGACTCGGCCTGGACGTACAGTAGGTACAATACCGGCAAACATACGTCTGCATCCGGTGCATGACCTTCATATGCTGGTGATGGTTGGTGAAATCGGCCGAGGGATGGCCACAGAGTCCACAGTAGAAGAAATTCCCGATCTCTGTGACGTCCGACTCTGGCACCAGCCTCACCTGGAAAAAAAGAAGTGTAATCACCAATAAGAACACTTTTGCTTTTACTGTGTTGAATATGAGGCCCAGTGGATTAGTGGTATTGCTTCGCTTTGGCAAACCATAGGTCAGGGGATCGAATCCCCGATTGGGCGAGGTTGACTCAGCTTAAGGGGGCTGATAAAATGAAGAACCAAGCATGCTTGGTAACTTAACACTGGATATTCTTTTTAAGGCTGCCCACTTAACTGGAACATATGCCTAGCACACCAGAATCTTTGGTCATGAAAGCTGGATTGCATTGGCCTTCTAACGGGCTGTTGCGCCGAGGAGTTTAGTTTTAGTGCTGAATATTACATGAACTTTAAATGATTAACTTAATTATTACCAAGTCAACTCCTAAAGCATAATTTATAAACGTCAAAACAATATTATTAAGTTTAATATTCAGTCTAGGCGGCTTAGTGGCCGAGAGGTTTAACGTGTCTGCCTCGTAAGCCCAAGATCAAGGGTTCGAGCCCCGGCTGAGTAGCTGGATATTCTGGATGGGTAAATCTTGAGCACACATGTCATATGATTACGTGGCATGTAAAAGATCCTTGGAGTCCTCCTTTGGCTTGGGTTATGTAGGCATACTTTAATATTTACCCGAGAGCTCAGATTCATCATAATTGGTAGTGAGTCACCAGATGGTGCCACAAAAAAAAAAAGGATCTCAGTTCTGGGGAATTATATTGAGTTCGCAAAGGCTTGATTGCCAACATTGCAGCCCCATTAAGAGAAAAAAAAGTTTAATACTCACCGTCTTGTTGTGCGAGTTGGGATAGTGGTCCCGGACCTCCGATAATGTCTTCAAGGTCGTTTCACAAAACCTACACCCAGAGTTCAAGGTCGTTTCTTCATTCACGTCCGACGGAACGCACACAAAGACAATGTTCTCGTTGAACTCGGCCTTGTTGGTGTGGACGGCCAGCTCGTGGATGACGTGGTAGTGCTTCTCCAGATCTGCCGGGAACCGGAGGGAGTACTTGTTGCGGCAGAAGAGACATTGGAGGGTGTTGTCATAGGAGGAGAAGATTTGGCGGAAGAGGAACATGCCGGATAGCTTGTCGCAGTTGTCCGCTTCACTAAGCGGTAGTTCGCTCTCGACGAGCTGGACAGAGTTGGGGAGGATCATGGCGTTGTAGTCGTCGATCGTTTCGAGAGTGCAGTCCTCGAGGGCTGGCCTTGTGTCTCCTCGTTTCTTGAGCTGGAATAATATTTGCAGTATGATTTACAAGATACTTAACTCTAGGCAACATTCATAGAAGAACAAGTCAGGCAGAACCAAAGCCTAATCCACTCCATTGTCGCAAAACCTATGATTTAGGTAAGTTTTCTAAAGCAGCTTAGATCTTATTATATTGACCAGCTTCATGCGTGAAAGGCTTAGGGAACTTTGTCTAACCTGGATTGTACTCATGGAAATTGCTACCACTGAAAATCCCAAAATATTTAAGCTAGATAAAATAAGTTTACTTAACCCTCGGAGGGATACCGACAAAAAAAACTGTCACCTCGCTGTTAAGTTTTCCAGCAACACGCTTAATTTTTGAAAAAAAAATTGAAAGTACTTTTTTTAAAATTTATAACATGGAAGAACCATTTAAAGCTATCTACTACAGAAATATATTTATTTAAAATTAAAGAAATTAAATTTTGAGTTAAAAATTCCAACTTAAATCTGATGAAGTGAAAACAAGTTTACAATTTAGCCACTTCGCTTATCCAGGGTTAATTTAAAAGCTTATTATTCATCAAATCTATTGATATTAAAGTATCCAAATTCAAAAAACATTTACAGCATAAGCGTATCTGGCTCCAGGCTTCTTAGGATCATCATAATCCTCATCATCATCTTCCATGTACTTGGATTTCTCAATTTCCCTGATACGCCCAACACTCCTCCTAATAGCTTCCACCTTCGCAGTGGCCTTCATGACCGCTTTTTGACGATCATTTCCGCTGACTTCTACCATCGTTCCATCCTGCATAACCACAAAGACGCGATTCTTTTTGATCTCGCGTTCTTCTTTGATTTTACGACTTACTATTGAGCTCTTTCTGGTCATCAGCTCACTGAGAGTGGCGCCAAGATATCTGTTGAAAGTAAAAATGCAAGTTAGAAAAAAATATTGGGATAATGCTTAGACCATGGCAATTTTTTTAACTAAAAAAAAAAAAAATGTTAACTCATTTTAGAATTATGAATTTGTGCTTAAATCTATTTTCTTCTCTTTCTTTCTTTAGAAGACTCATTAGCTTTTTAATTTTTCAATAAATTCTGCTGGCCATTAATCGGACACTCCGGAGTTAATATAAATGGCCTGTAGATTCTTATATTGAGAAACTCCAGCGATCCCAAAATTGTAAACCTCCGACTCTCGTCATTATAAACAGGCGAACCTACAAACACCTAACTATAGTGACGATTTAATTGGCAAACCAGAGTGATCTTACAATCAGGAAAATTCCTACAATCTCACCAGGATACTCTTTAAATAGATGTACAATTGTTTTTAAATTTCGCAATCTATGTAGTCTAGAATCTGAATTATTCTAAGTAATTACAGAGAAAAAACATAAAACTTTAAGAAATTAAAAAAAAAACACAGGGTAACCTGGGGAAGAATAATATCTCTGGAAATAATGTTCCCCTCTCCAACATGAAGATATTTTTTGTGTGCCCTACATTGATCATGCTACTTATTAAGTTAAAATAACAACCTTACTTCCTACAAAAATGTAACAAATCTGAATACGGATACAAATTGGTTGCTTTTCACAAGATAAGAATAAATAAAATTGTCAAAAATTACCCTCCGTTGGTCAGCCGACTCAACTGATCTTCTTTCCTTGGTCTTCCAGGCCTTCGCTTCATCCCCTGCATTCCTCCTCTTCCCCTTGTGCTTGGCATTCGATGGAAAACATCCGGACTGAACTGGAACGTCTTGCGAGGAGTGGAAATCTTCTTCGGGCTGAAGTTCGGATCCTGGATTAGTTCTCGGTAATTGATACTTGCATCTGAATTGCCGGTATCTGCATCGAGTAGCACTGAGGTTTCCTCTGCAGATTCCGATACTAAAATTCTCTGGCCTGAGCCAGTTACAAGCGTTTTCATTCCGGGTTCTGGCCTAGGGGCGATGGGTCTGGAAAGAACGGTGTTGGTCTTGAATATGGGAGTGACAGTCAAAGTCCTCTGACGGAATTCAGATTTACCACCAAGGGGAGAGCTAAATGAACTTGGTGGGACGTTCTGCACTATGATATGGCGCTGTGGCTCAAATTTCCTAGGCCTGCCTCGTTTCTTGGTAGAGGGGAACTTCCACATTTCAGGAATGGTGCCTGGTGTTGGGGCATCCCCTCCTAATGGAATTACTGTAGGTGCTCTTGGTATCTTGAGGACGCTCTTGTTGGCTTTCCTTGAAGTTCCGTCAGGAAGGATATCGTCGTCGTCATCATCTTCAAATGCAGCAGAAAGGCTTTCTTCAAAGTTGCTGTCCCCAGAAAGATCGATCTCTGATTCAGAGAACTTGCCGAGTTTAGGCTTTGCCCCTCCAGAAGTGATGGCCTCATCAAAATTCTCGACGATGTAATCATTCCACTTGGATGGCAGCTTACTACGACGCCGTCTGCCGCTGGAGCTTGGGTCATCTGCATTCAGCTGGGAATCGTTTGTGGTTTCATCCATCATAAAGCTTTGAGACTGGATTTGTTGTTGCAGCTGCTCCTGCTGTTGTTGTGCTACCTGCGACTTCCTCGGTCTTCCAGGCTTTTTCTTCTGTTTTGCGGGGGTACTATTCATGAACCCGTACAAGTTTTGCTTCTTGGTGTGGGACAGCATTTGGATATCCCCGTCATTGCCACTTTCGAGTTTGAATGCGGTGCTGAAAGTGCCATCTTTGTTCAGAATTAATTCAGACTGAGTCTGATCTCCCATTAATAAAATATACTTTGAGGGATCGCCAGGTTTTTGCAGATAAACAGCAGAAGGTGTTGCTTTGCCATCCCCACGTCCATCTTGAGAACTAGGAATGCGGTTCAATATCTCCCAGACCTTATCTTCTTTTCCTTTGGAAGCTTTTTGACCTGTGCTACTTTCACCTTCTTCAATACCATCATTCAAACCCAATGCTTGTATAAGGGAGTCGTTGGCAATAACAGTACCTGAAACAACATCCTGAGGGAAAAGAAAATTCTGCATTACAGTATGTCAGAGATACATAATGAAAAATTCAAGATAAATATTTTAACTTATTCAGTAAAAAGTTACAAGCAAAAGACTGATCAGAAGCAAACAAGCTATAAAAAAATATCAGAGCTTTCTAATATTTTTGCCGCACGATTGGTCACTACTTTTTTAATATTTGCCCACTTTGAAAAACGAGAAGATGGTTAAATAACAATTTTTCTTATCACATTAAAACTTCTAGTCTTTTTTTATCTTAATTAGCAACTTTTCCTATTAAGTAACTCTTTTTAAAATCAACTTTCCAATCCCTGCTATTATTTATCTAGGGCAGGGGTTCCCAACTGGTGGTACACGGTAAAATCTCAGGTGGTACGTGGAGAATGATATGAGCAATATGATATTAGTATTTTTGATGACATTTACTACGAGAGTTACTTTTGTGAGGGTGGATTTTCTGAACTTGTTTATAAAAAGTAAACATAGAATTAGAATAAGTGTTGAAGTGGACTTCAGAGTGAAAATAAGTTCCATTACTCCTAATATTTTGATATTTTAATCACAGCAGGCAAACAGCAACTAAGTTTGAACTAAAGACTATAAAAGTATGTTTTATATGATGATTAATTGTTTGCCAAGTTGTAACTAATTTGTACGTGCATGTTTTCAGACCTATGGCTAATAAATACAACTGTAAATTAATACCATTTTATTCTGATTATTTCTCCTTTATTGTTTATTTATCTCCATGTTATTAATAAACAATTCTCTAACTAGTAAATATGAAGTTTTCTTAGAAATTTAATTCAAAAAGCCTTTGAACTCTTCTAGAAGAGTAAATATTATACTCTTATTAAAATATTTAGATATGGTGGTACGCCAAAAATTTTTCAAATAGTAAAGTGGTACGCAGGTCGAAAAAGGTTGACAACCCCTGATCTAGGGAATGAAACAAGACTAGTATAAAAAAAATTAACTTACATCACCCAACCTAATCCTTTTAGGAGTTGAGGTGGATCCTCCGTCCAAGGACCGTTTAACCGCAGCCAAGCGCCTCTTTTCTTCAAGTTCTCTTTTTCTTTCAAACTCATAGATGAGATCTTTGCTGTAGATATTATCTTCTGGCTCCCAACCATTTTGAGAACTACATTGATGATAAAATAAAGGAGGTTTACAAAAGTTTTTAAAAGGTTTATATAAAAAAATGTTATGCAATTTACTCATTAAACACAACCACACTTGAGTACTAAGTTCAAAAATTAAGTGTATAACAACTTGAAAATATCTTTCAGAAGAAAGATTTTAAAACACAAGATGGTTGAAAAATTACATTGTAATAAATTATACTTAATAAATTAGTTATTAATGCAAAGAAATACTATTTATAAGAACATTAAAAACTGTAATTTGTATCCGAGTAGAAAGTTATTACAATAAGAAGAAAACTAGTAGCCTCTTCATATAAAAAGTTTAACAGCTAAAATCTTAAATATATAGAAACATATTTAAGATAAATTAAGTATCTTGATTATACTAAAAAACATCAGGAATACATTTTAAAATAACATTCCAAGAAAAATACAAATCGAACCAATTTTAAGACAAACAATATCCTTCTTACTCTGGGTAGCCTTTCCACTTTAAATAATATTCTACTCTGCCATCTACAATCCTCTTGTCCAAAACCTTTTCTACTTGATACACTTGTCCATTCTAAAGTAAAAATAGATAATATTAAGAAAAAAAAAACCAAAAAGCATCATTTACAAGCGACTGTATGAAACAGATAACTTACAATTTCTTCAATGCATTGACGCAATAGGCATCTTTTCGTCATATACTTCCATTGTCCAGACTTCTTTTTCTAAAACAGTAAACATTTTTTTTTTAAATCAAAGATTGAAGTAACGTGTAACTCGCAGCAGTTGATGGATGATTGGTCCATCTATACATTCTTTCACTTAAAGGGGCCTCGAAGGCTGGATATTTGAAAGTCAAAATAAGGATAGTTTAATTTTCATATTTCTTGCGATTTTGAACTCGCCACCTTAATTTCTATTGTCACACCCAAACAAATTATAATTTTAAATAACAAAAAAGTAATAGATGTTCAGGTTCAAATATACATTTTATATTTAAAAAAACTGATATTTTTAAAAAACAAAATGCAAAAAATGTAGACCAAGTGAAAGCAAGCATTAAGTCATTTGCAATTATGTATAATTAAAATAAACTTCCTTTTTCAAAGAATCCTTGCAGGTAGATTTCTTAGGAATTGTTAATCACAATAAATTTTTTTTAAAAAAATTAAGTGAACTTACAAGGCAAATCTCACATTCTTCACAATCTTCTGTTCTTAAGCAATTTTCACATATTCCACAATAAGTACCTGCTTCGTATTCATCTAGAGGCTCCCTTTTGATTTTAATGCCAGAATATAAGCTCTTTTCTTTGTATCTGTGCTTTTTCTCCTACAAAAGTTTTTAAAATTGTAAATTTCTAAATTAAAAAAAGCTTTAAAGGTAATAAGTGTATTTCTACATCATTAAATACCAACTGTGTTTCTGATCTAAAGTAAATGTCGGCAATTCGTAAATTGACTAGTAAACGACAAAGTGTACCATTAGCCATTAGCATTGGGAAAAATAACATGAATTACTAAGTAAGGAAATACCAAAGGAGTATTTGGCAGTAATCGACAAAAGTGTACTTTTTAAAACTTATGTTTATATCTTAAATTGACACAAGTCATTTTGATTTCAAAACTATATATACATAGAAATACAACTGAGTGACCGAACATCTTAATAAAGAAAATCATAAATTGACTACCTTTTTCGAGAGATAATAGTCAGTGTTTTTCGATTTATTCTTGTAACCATAGTGCTGATCCCTTTCATTATATGACTTTTTAAAAGTCTTGGCTTTCTTTACTTTAGCTAAATAAACGAAACAAACATTTATAGATTAGGAATCAAACACTTTAATATATCGAACAAAATATAATAATTAAAAATATGTATATATTGTTACTTGGTGAATGACGAATCACTTCAATTTCACTATCAGAGCCTTGATCTTGTGGCGGGTTACAGTTATCACTCTTGTGTGCAACAAAATCATCCAAGTTGAAGAATATCTGTTCACAAGCCCCACACCGCAAAATATCTACATTAAAAGAGAGATATGAGAGCTTTAAAACAAGATACAAGCAGTGTTAGTAACTGGAAAAAAAATTTAGGAGCATCTTAAATAAAATATTTTGTAATGTATCATTATTTGGTAGAAACTTACTGTACGGTAACTATTGGTGAACTTTCCAAAATCGCTCCAAAAGTCCGTATTCTGGCGACTTTCTTCCAGAACAAAAACCCAATCGAAGCCAAAGAATTTCAATCATCAGTCAAAGTCAGACAGGTTGCCATAAATAACTATTTATCGCCAAATCTGAAAATCGTGCCAATAGTTACCGTACAATAAAGGTGATCCCATTTTTTTTCTTTATTTAGCCAAAGTCTATAGTGATTAACTTGAAAATTGTAATATTGCTGAGTTTCGCGGTAATCGAATCACCAGATTTTTACGATTTTAGGAAATTACAATTGAGGATAGCAGAAGTGAAGTTCCTAAACTTTTGATCGTCTGGTTTTCGTAATTTTATGATTGCTGCAAATTTTGACACTTAATGATTGATATGAGTAATTTGTGGATAGTGGAAGTTGTGAGATTTCAGCACTGCTGAATGTTTACATTTTTAGGCGCACAGTAGCGCGGTGGACAAATTAAAATTAGATTAGGATTATATACACTGCTCAAAACAATTAGGGGAGCACTTTTTAATTCCAACTTTAACTTCACTCCCAATTTTTTAATTTTTATCCTATAAATCTAAAATTTGTTAAATAGGTTCACTATGCATTCGAAATGAAATCGTAAAAAACAGGAGAAAAAATCTTAAGTTTTTAATACTTAAATTTAAAGGGGGGAAATTAAATAATAACCTTTTAATAAATTATAACAATAATTTTTTTTAACTTTTTTTGTTAAAAACAGTTGAAATATATTTGGTAAACATCTAAAAATGCAAGCATGAAAAATTTAGGGTAAATTTATTTTTTAAAACTGTTTTAAAGTTAAATTTATTTTACCATATTTTTCATATTTTCATTAATATAAAAAAAAATATTAAATTCTTCAAAATACGTTATTCTTCCATCTAAGGATGTATCTAACGATACATAAGTGGCGAATTTAACTTAGTCAGAAAAAAATCACAAGCTGATGACTCCCAATGGAATCATTGGGAGCGAAAGGGTTTAAAACATGTGGTCCCCTAATTGTTTTGAGCAGTGTAGATAAAAGATTATTAAAAGATTCAGTAGAGTCTTGTGATTAGCAACCTTTAATTTCAAACCCTGGACTTTCAAAGCAAACAGAAAAAATAGAGCAAAGAGGATTTGGACACTATACCCCAAACAGGAATAATCAAGCTTTAAACCATTTTTAAAAAATAATTAGATAATTTTTTAACTAAATTTTTTGCACCGGTCTAAATAATGGTTTGATGAAAAAAATCTAGGTACAATGTAGAATTCAGCCAAATTTCTAACGAATGGTGAACAGCAATAATGCAAATGTTTGTTTGGGCCCATGTGGCATATTCTCTGTATTCATTCGAAACAAAGCATGCTTTTCATTCTTTCTTTTAACCTTAATTTATATAAAAAATTATGAAAATGCAATATTTGCTTAGAATATAGAAGATTATCTTTTTTTTTAAGGGAAAGGTATATTACATTCATAATTATGAAATGAAACCTTTTGTGAGGGGAAATAATATCAGGCGCGGTAGCTCAGTTGGATGAAGCGGCGTGCTTGTATCGAAAGGGTTGTGGGTTTTGTCCTCGGCGGAGATCGCAATTATGATGTTTGCAGGGTCAGCGCTTGTATTCGGCTTGACTGCCAAGTTGCTAATGGTGGCTAGGGAGTGTTAAATATGTCGAGGTCAAGTCCACCAACCATATCAAATCAATACCTCTGGAGGTACAAGGTGAGGGGGTTATCGGCCTTTGACCTCAATCAAAATTCCGATATGGGAGTGAGAATGGATGTGTGAAAGGGACCTTCCTGAAAAACGGTTGTGTCATGCCGACGAGAAAAGGTAAGACTTCCCCTGTGCTCAATAAAAAAAACGGAAACCACCCCAAAATCGGGTAGTTCTCTACTCCGGGCTCGGTTACTGAGTGGCATTGGAAACAACAATAACAATCTGTTCATCAAATTCTAAAGAACATCACTGTATTCTGAAACAACCAATTTGGCATTATTTTTAGGTAAAACAGTTTTGTTTACAATTTCTTAATATCGGTGCTTACACAATCTTTTGTCATAAGTATATTTTTTAACCTTGGTAAAATTATAAGTTTAAACATGTTTTAAATATTAACATGTAAAAAAGAAATGGATTATTAAGAAAAACTAGAACCTACAAAAATGAACGAATACGATACTAATATAATAATAGTAAAAATAGAACTTTCAAGTTCATCACAAAAACAACTTAATAAGTTAAAAAATATTTTTATAAAAAAAATTACCATTCAAATCCGGTTTCACATCTTCACCTTCTTCTGCCACAGACGCCATATTTACTCAATGCTTAGCCCTGTGGAAATATTTAAGCATTTATTTAATAATTTACTTGTGATTTTTATATTTTATTAGGTAAAAATAAAGTATATATGATTGGCAGAATATTTATGATAAAAATCTAGGCAGCTAACACATACCTATAAATTATTTTACCAAAGTTATTTGTAATTTAATTGGTAGCATAAAAATTATATTATGAAAAGTTTATAAATGTTCAACTAAGTTTAAAAATTATACATACACACAAAATGTAAACAACAATTAAAGGATGTAGTGAAAAGAAATAACTGGATATTTTTTTTAATAAAATGACAGTATAAATAGTTCATACACATCCTATGCTCTGTGTTTATTTTATTATAATAAAGTGAATAATTTAATTAAAAAAAAGGTGTAAAATCTATAAGTTCCACGGAGAATTGAGTTATTTATAATAAAATTAATCATTAATGTTCAAAACGATTAGAAAATCTAATTTAACACACGTTCATTAAAAGTATTAAAAAAATAATAAAAAATTGACTTACTGACAATAAAGGATGTGAAAACCTTAAAATCAATGGCTTTGGTCATAAATTTTGAAACATATTTATAAGATTGATTTTAACATTGGACAACATCTATGAGAAAGCTGTTGGAATTTTCGATAAAATCAAATATAAAGAAAAAGTGCGATTGCATTGGATCATACAATAAAAATGCAATGCATATTTGAAAATAATAAATTATTTACCTTATTACATCAAACTTATGAACAAAAAAAAGGAAACGAAACAAGTCACGGCGACAAAAGTGAAACTCCCGCGTCTTTTTTTTATTTATTAGTTTACAGATAAAATAAAACGATCTTTTTAATACCCGCCAATGATTTTAGGAAAAAAAATGCAATATGGTTATTAATTGCATCATACCCTTTAAAATCAAATCTTATATTTTAATAATCATTAAAAATGAAATATTATTTTACTTATTACGGTGATAATGATTTACCGTTAATGATTAAACCGGAAATTCCAATATTTAAAAATACTAGTGTACGTGTTTAGAGCACGCCCGGAGATAAACAACAAAAAAAAAAAATAATAAAACTTCAACTTTTCTGTCAACCAACATGGCATGGGTATGTGGTAAACAAATCATCATTTTTACTTATTTGTAATTTACGGTTCAAATGAATCGAAATTTGTTTGAAAATGTTTTGTTTCATTATTATTTATTTGACTACGTAGACAACAAAGCCACATTAGGCCTAGACGCCATCAATTTCTCTGCTTTTTATAACATAAGAAGTATTTTAACAGTATATGTCCTTGTAAATATTAGAATACTTCAACAGAAATTTTTTAAATTGTTTGAATGTGAATTTGCAAATTTTTTGAAAAACGACATTTTATGTGTAATTGCCATCAAAAGCAAATATTTTTTTTTAATGAAGTGGCGCCCTCCAAGAAGAAGACCATGTTTGATATCATCAACGTTGTTCGAAGTAGCTGTGTACGAACAAACATTTTACAAAAACTAATTTACAAAACTTTGTCTTTTAACTTCAATATATATTTCCTAGAGATCTTAAATAATATAATAAAACATACTACTTACTCAGAAACGGAAAGAATCATCAGAAAATAAAGTTTATTTTTCACAACAGTAAATATCTTGGCTGAGCTAGATTGCAGAATTTTAACCGTCACGAGAGGGCGAAGGATAATCGTGTGCTATGACTGGTTCGTGACGTAGGACCTTTTCCACCAATCACAGGCCTTCTTTAAATTGAAAATAACATGAATTTTGTTTCAAATATCGTCTGCTAAATTAAACTATTTTATTTTAAAGTAATTAAACAGCGGATTTTTTTAGTAACGAGCTAACAGCTTAGTTTGTCTTTTACTCTTTGAATATGTTTCTCTTCTCTTAAAAGTGAGTGAAGGTTGATTTCTCAAATAGCAAACTTGAGATACCTAAAATGGATTATGTGTAAGCATGGAAAACTTTAGTTAGTAGCAAATTAACATTGCATGTTTTCCCCCTAAATATGTGTATGAAATCTTTTCAAATGACACTATTATCCTACAGAGGATATAGACTAGACACATATTACACATACCAGTTAAATCCTTTTTCATATTAATGTAAACATCCATTATGATTTTTTTTTATTTTTGTATGTTAGCTGTTTACTGATGAATGTGAAAGGAAATCTTTACTGTTAACTTAGGTAATTCCCACACAGTTTAAACTAAATGACTTAGCATCCAAAGCAAGTAGGTATAGTTGAACAGGCAGGGCTATGATATAATGGCTGTTCTCTGTATTGCTGAGCTTGAAAATTTAGCGTAGGGTCGCTATACTTATCGAGTTGTTGAAAATAAGTGCAATATTTGCCACTATTGAGCATTTTCTGCGCCTGACAAGATAAAACAAATCACGACCAACAATTCCATCATAGCTGTTCTGGGTTATACCTGGTGATGTTCAGCGATTGCATTGAAAAAAATGCCCCGCGCCGACAGCAGCATTTGTTGAATTACTGGCTGTTCCGCCTCTGCCCCCTTCTTGGCCAATTCATCCGCTTTCTCATTACCATCAATTAGGGATGCAACGGATATCCGGCCAATAGGCCGGATAGTTGGCAGTAGCCGGATAATGCAACTATCCGGCCTGTTAAAACTTACATTTTCTCAATACATTTTTCTATTGTTGTAATTGTTAAACTGAGGGGGCTGGGGAGCCCAGTCGGTCAACCACTCGCTTAGCATGCGGAAGGTCCCAGGTTCGGGTCCGGGCATCGCCAAAATAGCTGCCGACCTATAAACGACCCGTGCAGCCAAAAATGTCCGACGAATAATACCCCGTGCAAGGGAGTGCACGTTAAATATCCTTCAAAGTCCTAACGCTGCGTACGATGTCGCCCTTAACGGTTGCGTTGGGTGCCTATTCAGGTGTTGGCTCGTCACCTGACTGTGGTTCTAAAATTCGACGCCCGTCGCCAATAGCCCTCGTGTAGCTCTAGTGCGACGATAATTCAAACCTAACCTAATTGTTAAACTGACTATTTTCCTTAGTCAACAGGTAATTTTAAATTTTAATACATTTTGTTGGATTGATATTTCACATTATGTTAATAATAAATAAAGCATATTACATTTGTTTCAAGATACGTAAATTATGGTGTTAAAAAAGTAATAGTTCTGCAATCTTTGGTAAAATACGGTTTCACTTTTTTTGTAAATGAGTTCAGCTTCTGAAAACAGTCGCACACTGTATATGCTGCTAGCTGGTGAAGAAAGGTACTTGTTCACTAGTTTTGCTAAGATTAGGAAGTTAGTGGCATTGAATTTCCACCATGAGATGTAGATTTATTGTAAGTAGGGGAGACGTGGCTTGAATGGGACAAGTTATGAATAGGACACTGGCCATAAATCTTTAATTATAAGTGGTTTTGGTTTCAGATTTAGACAGTAGAAGTAGAAGAGGCTAGTGGTTATACTATGTTATCCAAAGTAAAACTGCTACGATTGCAAAAGTGTTTACACAATGTCTCATTGTAAAATACTTTTGAAGCCTAAAATGGCCGGATATTCGGTATCTGGCCAAAATGGTATCTGTTGCATCACTACCATCAATACTGACATGGCTTGGAACCCATTGCAGTTTAACCTTCCATCCGGCATCAATGAGGTCAGCAATTATCTCCCGGCATTTCATGGTGCGGGGAAAAGTGGTGGGAATTTATTGCTCAGAGCCAAAATGGCCGCCTGGTAGTCTATGAGGAACACAATGCTGCTTGGGTTTAGGTCAAGAGACAAAATCCATGTGGGGGGCTTCGTAGATGGCCATTGTAGTTGCTGGTGTTTATTCCAACTGCTGACCACTGTTGAAATAACTTGCAATAGGATCCTGCCCCGGTGGCGTTATATTGCAGAATGTATGATCCATCGGTATACACATGTAGCCATTCCGTCGGGGATAAGGATTGTGAATGGTTGCCAATGCACTATGCTTGAGTTCCAATGAGTATGTGTCGGCTTTACTTGACTTGACGCCCTGAAGATTAAAATTTATTAACTTGGGGTAGTGCCGACTCAGCCATGCCTGAAACACTTTAAGGGTTCCGTTCCGGTTAGACTGCAGGGATTTGGTATTTATTTCTCAGATTTGCAGTGTGTACCAGGGGCACAGTTTGAGTTTTAAGACGCTGAGTAGATGGTTTATAACTGCTCTAGTGGTCAGTATCCACTGGTCTTGCTCTCTCCCAATTTTTAATTAAGTAATTTAGACCTATACAAATTACATTCTTTCTTAATGATATGACATCTTTATTTTTATAAGAACTTTTTCCATCATTTTTGGCAATGCAAAGCTTATAGTATAAGGATATTAGAATGTCACTCTACATATTGTGTCTTTTCTTTACATCAAAATTATAAAATATTTTTAAATTACATTCAATTTGTTTGCAAGTTTGTGTTAATCTTGAATTATAATATTTTTCTGTTACATTTAGAAATAACAATTGTAGTGAATTGTGTGTATTTTTTTAGATAATTGTAAATTCTGGGAATTTTTTGTGAAAGTATCGGGGAATTTTTTTCGATGATTTTGGCTTGACCGGGAAATTTTCAAAGAAAAAAACATTTGAGGGAATGTCCCTACAACTCAAATGATTATCAAAAATGCAAACTAAACTCGATGAGGCAATGAAGTAGCCACCTAAACTATAGTAGGTCTATCTAGAATGCAAGCTTCGAAAACATTTTCCCATTCCCTGCATGCGGTTTTCTCCGAAACAGCAGGAGATTGTTTTTCCCCAACCTACATGGGGAAATACTAACTGTTTTCGCTTTGATTGTAAACCTCAAGTGAGCTAGGATTAGTTAAGCAATGTTCCCCTCCCTTTTCCTAGAAAACCCAGTGAAGGGATGGGGGAAGAGGGTCCTTTCGAAGCTTACATTCTGGCTAGAAATGGTATAAACACACCAAAATTTTATTGCCTCATTATTTCATTATCATTATTGTATTTATATTTCAGTTTGTTGTTTGTGACGAGACGTTGCATTTTTAAAGCCCTGGATCCTCTGACTTAAGTAGCCTCAAGCTCAAATTCAGCTAGATATGCTGAAGCTGCAGATGTTCGACGCATGATAAAATAGCTAGCGTCAAAAGAAAAAGGAAGGCAGCATTACAAATGAAATCAATGGAAGCAAAGATAAAAATTAATGCAAAGTTAGTCATTTTATTTTTGTGTTTAAGTTATTTTTATATGTATTACTTCAAAAATTAGTTTTTAAACAAAATTTGAAATCTCATGGAAATTTTTGAAAAATATTCTAGAAATTTTAAATTTCAATTTCTGTAGCCACCCTATCAATAGTGCCATCTTTAGGACAAACATAACTTGTTCTTAATGGGGGAATCGGAATTCGCTGCTTGAATTGTCACTTGGCTTCTAAAATTGTTTAAAGACTATTAAATATATCTTTAAAAAATTATGTGCATAAAAATTCATTCTTCTACTAAGAATAAAAAGGACTTTTTGACTGATTTTTTATTTCTAAGGAAGTTAAAATCTCAAGCCCTCAATTCTTAAATGGTTTGCATTTTGTAGCCAAAATGATAGATTTGCTTGTAAATTTAGCAATAACTGCATTTCTTTAATCTGAGTAATAAACATTTTAACATGAAAAATGCATTTCTTAAAACCTAAATAATGTTTTTGCCTCTCCCAAACATGTTTTGGAGTCGGACTTTCCAGAGATGATGATTCAGATTTCCCTCTTCTGGATCGACTTCACAGGGTCAACGATCTTTTGGACTTGGTCTGACAAAGTCAGACCAAAGGAGGCTTAGTCACAACATGTATAATTATTAAATTAATATATATTTTTTAGTCCTGATTTTTTTTTTAAATTTTCATATTAGGTTGAGTTTAAGTTTTATATTAAAAAAGAACTATTTTTGTATCAAAGAAAATTTACGTAACAAAAACATATTTAATTAAAGTAAAAATTATATTTTTTATGACTAAATTCATTTCTATTAATTAGTCTAAAAAACTGCATTTCAAAATATATATAAAAAAAGTTAAAATTAGAATAATTTAATTTTTAATTTAGTACCATTGTATCTAACTGGTATTAATAAAATGTCCCAAATTCCTTTAAAAGTAGATTGTGTTGAGAGGAATAGGTAGTTCTTGGTAGGTTGTTTTCTATTACTTCTTTGATTCATAAAAAGCACAATTGGAAAATTTAGATTTTCAATTTAAAAAAAAACACTTGACTGTTGTTTTTTAAAATGTGCTTCAATAAAAATTCCTGTTTTTATGTGGGGTTGTCTAAAACCATAACCCAAGTAAATATATTTATACTAATACTAACCTGTATGTTTCTTTAAACTTAAAGTCATAATCTAATATTAGACATTCTCTTGAAATACATATTCATGGTGATACCAGTTTTAATGAATGCAATAATAAATTATGTATCCTATGAATCGAAATAAGGCCACAGAAACTCAAAAAGAATTTTCATATTTTATTTTATAACAGTCTTAAAAAAATTAAAATTTTACAAATAATAATCCACAACTATGAAGCTATTCAAAAGCAAAATATGTACTTAGAAATTGCTTTATCTTTGAAGCAGCAATTCTCATGCCAATACTTCAAATTTTTTTTTATTAATTGTTGTTGTAGCAAAGCTTTTTCTTTTTACTTAAAACAGTGGTTCCCAACCTGGGGGCGATCGCCCCCAAGTGGGCGATTTGTGTTATCAAGGGGGCAATAAATAGTTAGGGGGCGATGAGTATTCAAAGGGGGAAAATTGAAATATACTGTACAGTAAAACCATTCTAATTTTTTTGATCAATGTGACAAGTTTTAAAACTGATATTCTTACAAGATTTGAATATTTGACAAGTTAGAAATTCCTGATTCTATTGTCGATCCATTCCCTTTTGAATCTGTGGGTTGTAGATAACCTTGAAAACTCTTTGCGGATGGAGTTTGACGATCTGAAGTATGACAGTGAGGCGAAACTCATTTAAGCAGATAGGTTATGAGTTAGCTTGCGTGAAACTTATTTATACTGATCCTTATCTGTGGTAAAAAGCTGAACTACGTCTCATCTCGTTCCGTCAACATATATTTAGTTAAAAAAGAAGAGTTAGTTCTGTTATCCAGCTCCTCACCAAACAAAGAAATCAATGGGATATTTGCCTCAAAGACTTGCGTATGAGCTTGAAATATAATAATTGATATAAAAAAGTGAATAAAAAAGTTTTCAACATTCATTTTTTTCTTTAATTTTTATTGTCAACTCTCTGAAATTTTACAGAATTGAGTTTAAAGATATTGGTTAATTATTTTACTTTCATTCTTTGAAAAAATCTAAATACAAATAGAAAAAAATAAACTTTTTTCCCGATTTTATTTAAGAGCATCCGGATAAAGCTGCTTTGGTTGTTTTTATATATGGTAGTAAGTATTTGAAATTATAAAATGTCTTTATTAGTTATACTTTAACTCAAATTATAATTGGACAAATTATAATAAATAAAGGGGAGCGGTATGTGTTAGTAAACTTAAGGAGGGGGCGATGTTACAGAAAAGGTTGGGAACCACTGACTTAAAATATGAACTTTATAATTTGCAAAAATATTTACATCCCCTTTTCGAACTGTTCCACACACTGCACAACAATTTGTCATCTTCATATCAATTTTTTTTCATCTATCGGACACTAAAATGCTTAGATGAAACTAAAACAATGAAATTCAAGACTGTGATGGTGATTTGACCTGGTGATTTGCCTCATTCCAATTTCAGAACTAAACACATCTCCAAAATGTTGCCTCTTTCACACGTGACTCTGGAACATAAACTCAAAAACATAACAGATTCAGGGCCTTATACAAATCCTACCAATTAATAAATACCTGATAAACTACCAATTAAGCAACAAAATTCTACTTTTGATTGATAGACAGCTATTCATCCAATATGGCCAGCAAAAACTTTCATTTTTCTGTGTAAAAATATTTTTTAAATATTAATATGCATGGAAAAATTCTAGTCCAACCCCTGGTATTGCATTTGATTTGTTAAAGATGTATTTTCCAGTTTGTAATGTAATAAATTGATCTTTTGCAGATAGTTGCTCAGTAAATTCTACACCCACCACTGCGATACTCTGAATTTCATTTTTGAAGTAAAGGTGCTTTTTCAAAAAACAAGGTACACAATTTCATAATTACAAATGTGTTTTTTAATTTTTAAGTAATGTATATTTGTGTTACTTAAGTCATCAATAAAATTAATGTACAAAGAATATCGCAAAATCTTTATTTCACTAAAACAACTTAATGTGTTTATTGTACTGATAAATTTGTAAACAACACACTGTGCATAAATTTTGTTTGAATTTGAGGTTTGACACGAATCTCAATTTTTAATGCTTTGTCCAAGAGCTGGTAGCAGTATCTTTCTTAACTCAGCCATATCTGTTCTTTCATTACAATCACTGCATTTCTCGACAGCCTGTAACAATAAGTTATATTACACTTAAATATAATTATTTAATTATGGTTTTAAAATATTTATTTCATCTCACTGTATTAAAATTCTAAAGGGTAATTGTCAATAACTTTATATAAGTGAAAGAAATTCCCCTTAATTTTTTTAAAATTAACTGATGGGCTAAGTGGAAGAACAGCTAAGTCATAAAAAGGTTAAAACAAGAAAATGAGCTTTAAAGGGTATCGTTTGTACTTGGATACTTGAAAAAAGGCACCTACAGAACATAAAAAATATTCTAAATTTATTAAAGTTTGTGAAAAAGGGGTAGCTTGTTATCTTTATCTGGTTGCACGGTAGTGCAACCGCCAAGTTCAGGGCACTACCCAACCTTTTCTGGAAGGGTTTCGGCGTGTTTTCGGACCCCTCCGTTCTTTGGTTCTATGCATCACAGAAATGAGTTTAGAAATTTTTATTGGTCAATAGGAGCTCGATAAAGAGTATAAAAAAATCAGCGTTCTATCTCTTTTTATCTCTGAGAAAATTGAATTGGAAAATAACCACTTTTGGGGCTCACTCACTCACTCACTCACCGATCATCAAAATGTTCTATGACACCCACTTGTTCTAGAATCCCGAAAATTGGAACACTGGTAGATTTTGTCATGCATCCAACATAAAAAAACCGAAAATCGAATATTTTGCACGGGTTTGTTCTTAAATGGCTTGGCGCCATTTTTCAAAAGCAGTTACAATCCTCTGACATACGCCGATATGCCAGCGGCGATTAATTGAATCGCCAACAATTCAAATAGCTATTTACCTTCAGATGATACGATAAAGGTTTTTCAAGTGTGAAATTTAGCACACGATATTACTAATGGAAAGTTTCAATCATCATTTTGATTAAGTTTAATGGTTTTCAAGTGCAACACCTGAGCTAGCAACGAGCTCCATGTTTTATAATGAGTTATGGTTGTTTGGTTGTAGGATGAGTTACATTGCTAAAGGTCTATAAAGCATGAACAATGGTTGGCTGGAACCAATGATTTACAATAGGCAAATGATTTTTTTTGTTTTGTTTTAGTTGGAATAACATTGCACTAGAGCGACACAAGGGTAATCAATTCTTCCCTATTGTTTAAAATTTTTAAAAAAGATACCAGAGTCCAAACACACAAATCATGAAATTATATTGATAACAATTGGAACTTATACTACGCTTTGACATTTTGTATAAAAGCAACTATTCGGGTTTCAAACTGTAATTGGGGTCAACAACAATTGTTTTCGCCAAGGGTCATATTAGCATTTTGATCGCAAAATGACCCTTAGGCCGTATACAGCGCGTCTCAAAAGTTTATGGACAACTTTTTTTTTTACTTTAGGAAACAACTAAACGAGTAAAAATACGATATAAATTAAGCATGCATCTAGTGCGGTAATACAAATAATAAAACACTCAAACAAGTTAAAGCTGCTATAAATTTAATACAATAAAATGATAAAGAAAAATAGCTGTCCCAAAAGTATATGAAAAAAAAAAAGGTTTTAAAAGGTGTTCATTATTGACGAAGTACCCATGATTTTAAGTAGCGATAATTTATCTATAATAATAAAAGAAAGAGTGTGTATGTCTGTGGATCGCAAAATACCTACTTAGACTGCTCTAAAAATTCGAAATTTTTATTATAGATTCCCTTTAATACCTACGTGTGCATCTGAGACTTAGTTTTTTCATATTTAAATGTGTTTTTTAATTAATAAAATTAGTTTTAAAAAACGTCATCCACGTGGGAGTGCGGGACCATAACAGGGCTTGAAAATAAATGGACCGGGCCTAAACGGGGACTTGACGCCATCCTCTATTAGTGTTTGATTTTTAAGTGCGCATGCGAAAACACGAATTTTATTTTTGTTTTGATTTTGAGTGTATTTTAATAAGTAGGCAGACCATAACATGGCCTCAAAACACAACGACCGGGCGGTAACTGGGGCTTGACACCATTCTTTGTTATAATTTGCCTTTTTCTTACGCATGCGCCAACACGAATTGAATTTAGTTTAGATATTGAGTGTATGGGGAACATTCATGTGATGTCACGCGGTTGAAGCTCAGGTGGATATGGCCCTGAATGTCCCCCATTTTCTCAAGTAAGCATGCCTCTAAAAGGAAGCAATGCCAAGTTAAGGGGTCTAAGGAGTCTTAAAAATGTGCAAAGAAGGTACTACAAAACATAGTTTGATCTTTCATGTCATTTTTGAACTACACAGTGTATAAGTATAATTTTTTTATATGTAATTCTACAAGATTTATTTATTATAAAACAAGTTTTAAAATTTATGAAACTTTAGTCAAAACTAAAATAAATGATATTAAACATGAAGGTACTTGAACACACTGTGATTAGGCTTGCGCGGCAAATTGTGAGATCAAAATTGAACACATGACCAAGAAAATGACTTTATATTGTACAAATATGTACAAACTAGGACTTATACCTAAATTCTCAGCTCAATTTTAATTAGAAATTATTTTAAGAACTTTTTTCTAAAAAAATTAATAAAAATTTAAAAATTTTGATTTTAAATTTTTTTAAAAATAATTTCTAATTAAAATTGAGCTGAGAATTCAGGTATAAGTCTTTGTTTGTACATATTTGTACAATATAAAGTCATTTTTTTATTCATTTTTTCAATTTTGACCTCACAATTTGCCGCGCAAGCCTAATCACAGTGTGTTCAAGTACCTTCATTTTTAATATCATTTATTTTAGTTTTTGCTAAAGTTTCATAAATTTTAAAACTTGTTTTATTATAAATAAATCTTGTAGAATTACATATAAAAAATTATACTTATACATTGAGTAGTTAAAAAATAACATGAAAGATCAGACTATGCTTTGTAGTATCTTCTTTGCACATTTTTAAGACTCCTTAGACCCCTTAACGGGTTCCCAATAAGGCGGGACCATACTGCTAGTTTAAAATATGTACAAAATATACTTGTGTCAACAAGCAGTACAGAACGAGCAGTATAATGAAACAGTACAAGATTTTAAAAAAATGTACGTACATTCGTCAAATAGTTTTTATTTTATATATCATGTTTACTTAAACACGTTGATTGTCCTCTAAAAAAGTTAGTATACTATTTATAAAACAATTGAAAGTGTCATATTTAAAAATAACATGTTTTTTTTATTTAAGAACTTATTTAAATTATTTTATTTAGTATACCTACAAAAAGAAGTGAAATCCAAACAAAAACCTCTCAGTAAAAGAAGGCCAAGTTCTTTTTAAAAAAATTGGCCTGGCCTTAAAAAGAAGTGAAATCCTGAAAAAGGTACCAAGTTCATTATAAGTTACTGATGTGTTATTGAACACCAAAACATATTAGTCTTTGATCATTCTTATGTTTACCACATTCAAGCAAACTCGCACTTGTGTTTGTGTAACTTGGCCATTACGCATTTTTGAATAAAATAAACAAGCCATTAAAGGTATTATGATACATGATTATTTATTACTGTACAACTCGATTCCAACGGTCCCACGATATTGCGACCGCCACTAAAAGTAGTGAGGTGTGGAGAATTCGAAGTAATCTGGAATTGAGAAAGCTATACAAGGAAAGGCATACTGCGGATATAATAAAAATAAAAAGGCTCCAATGGCTTGGACATCTTGAGCGAATGGGTGATGAGAGACCAACAAGGAAAATATTTAAAGGAAAGCCAGAGGGAAGGAGGAGAGCTGGACGTCCTAGGAAGAGATGGTTGGACGAGGCGGAAGAGGGTAGGGTAGGGTATTTTTTACATATATATTCCGACTTGTGTGCTTGCTCAGTGAGCCGCTTATAAGTCTTCGTCAAGTAAGACAGACACAGAAAGATTTTTTACTGTCACAAAGAGAGGAAATACACCCAGGGCGAAGGCGGGAATCGAACCCGCGCCCGTTACAGCACGCAGACTGCTGGCCTGCGATGCTTACCACTCGGCCATCCGGGCCCCAAGGCGGAAGAAGATCTGAAAGGGATTAAAGTTAAAAATTGGAGGGTCAAAGCCAAGGACAGGAAAAAGTGGCTCTGTGGTTCTTCATGGACTGTAGTGCCGAGGAGTAAGTAAGTAAGTACTAAAAGTAGTAACTATTTTATCACAAGTTCAATATAATGGTAGTTTAGAAATTCGTTTACGACATTTATAAAAAAACGTATAAAATACCGATACTGAAAAAAAGTTATATCAATGTTCAAATATTCATTGACAATTTTTTCGAAGAAAAAAAAAAGAAAAGGCCAAGATTACTCTGTTTGACCACTAGGCAGAAAACAAAGCTTATAAAAACAAAAAAAAAATCCGTTGGGCCTCTTTTTTGTATGGCTTGAAACACTTAAAACACTTTACCTTCAGGAATACTTTCATCTCAATGTTCAATAATTTATTGGTTACACCCATCCCCATTGCAAAAGGTTCAACATCCCATAGTGCAAAAGGTTCAACAAAATTTTCACAATGCGTAATGGCCAAGTTACACAAACACAAGTGCGAGTTTGCTTGAATGTGGTAAACATAAGAATGATCAAAGACTAAAATGTTTTGGTGTTCAATAACACATCAGTAACTTATAATGAACTTGGTACCTTTTTCAGGATTTCACTTCTTTTTAAGGCCAGGCCAATTTTTTTAAAAAGAACTTGGCCTTCTTTTACTGAGAGGTTTTTGTTTGGTATATATGTTACTAAGTAACTCTGTTGCAGTTACTTATAGAAATTTTGAGTTTTAAGAATATTTGAAATGTAACCACTTTCAAATAGGTCCAAGATTAAATAAATAGTTGCTATCAGGAAAAAAAGTTAAAATGGAAATCAAACGTTTTTAGAAGTTATATTTTAAATAATTACTTTAAGCCTAACTGCCGTAAATATCTGTTATTTAAGTAACGAATGGTGTTAGCTAAAAAAAAAAAGTATCTGTTGCAAGTAACGCTATAAATTACTTTCTAAGCCGTATTTCTCCGGCTGTATTTAATATTTTTAAGAACGATTTTTTTAAAATGATTAATGTAAGATAACTTACAGGTCTCTTTAATCCCACTTTTTGAAATCGCTTTGAATATTTGTGTAAACTTTTTAAGTGGAATTTTTTTTTAAATATTCAAACCAATTTCAAAAACTGAGATTGTCAGGACCTGTAATTCAGCTACATTTTTCACAGATTTTTTTTTGTAAAAATAACCAATACAGCCAGTGAAATGTGGCTTCTAAAATAACTTTTTCTCCATTGGATTAACACTAAGGACTTGGGTTTGGAGACCCACAAGCTCATTCCACCTTACTCTATGGTAATTATTAGTAGAAAAACAAATGTTTTAAAAAGTTGCAAGAATGCTGTTAACCTTTCTTATTAAATCCATAGAAATGGGAATATTTGAGGAGTATAATTCTTCAAGGGTTTTTTCCTTGTATTGCAAGTCACACGCTGGCTCAAGGCAACTTGGAAGGGGATATTGAGAGCTTCCATATCTTCTTACGACTTCTTCTCGCATGTCATCAATTAGATCTGACTTCTCTTTCCTAAACCAAAAAAAAGTTAGATATCCTAACTTTTAATACGGCATAGGACAAGACAAATATTATATGTATATTCCATTTTATAAAAAAGGAACTTCTTTAATACTTTGAGAATGTAAGAATAAAAACTTGGACTTTTTTGTTTTCCTAAAAAAAAAATAGTGAATTAGCTCAACTTATGTTGTATTTTAAAGGGAATAATATATTCTAAAATAAGTTGTTAATCAATACACTAATCCTTCCAATAAAGCTCTAGATTAGCGGTCGCCAGTCGCCAACTGGCGATTATTACATCGAAAGTGGCTACCTAAAAATCCAACCCCATTCGCCAAAAGTGGCGATCATAATTTGTCCTTTTTGTTCAACAAATAATTAATACTGGAGCTGCATTTCTAAAATATTAATAATATAACGCTCCGATTTGATCCTGTCGGGAAGAAATACTTGATGACAATTTTTGCTTATCAGCATTGAAATTTTTCCATTATCATTGGCCAGTGTTTTGTGTGACGTCACTGAGTCGGTGTTCATTTGATGAAAATGGAGCTGGGCGACGAAAATCTTAAATGCAAATTTGATTTTTAAATCTTGCTTTATGATCTCGGCAATTTACAGGGGATTGAATCACAGCTGATTAAGATCTCAACTATTCATTTAAACAATTCTGATATGAGTAAATTTCATGATCAATCGTGGGCCATGCGACGTCAAGAATTCTCCGAAATTGTTGTGAATTTTTTTTATGTACAAAAATAGTAATTTTCTCCTTTCAATAATGGCCAATCACATAATACCTACATATTTGGTTTGATCCTTTTTTTTACTGTCAATCCTTTCTTTTCATATACAAAAATGTCTTTAATAAATTTTTTGTATGGTATTTTTGTCATATATACTTAAAGTTAAACTGGCCAGTAAAAATCCAAATGTGACTACCATTTTTTTTCACTCTGGTAGCCACTGGCTACTATTAAAAATTCCCAGTCTAGAGCATTACCTTCCAACTTATCAATGAATTGTGGAACATTCATATTAGAAAGCCAGAGTTGTTTGGTGACCAGATGTAACTCCTAACTTTGAAACAAATTAAATTATTTTTTAATGAATGAGAATCCCATTAATACATGAATGGCTTTTTGTTTAAAGTGCACAAGTCAATAAAGTCAAAGTTGTGACTTGTGTCCTTCCATCAATAAGAACTGTTTCTTATATGAAACATAAATATCCATAACTAACTTACAGATCATGGTCTATAGTATGTTCATCTGGCTTCTTTGTGTACTTCTTGTGAGCCTGGACTTGCTCAACTAGAAGGAAATGAAAAGTTATTAAACTCATTTTGCTAATAACCCAGTTAATAAGGTATTGATATTCAGCTCCCCGGGTTAAATAGTCCTCAAAACTGCTATCTTGTGCAGTTAAAAATAATCCAACAAAAAATTTCGCAGTTTTAGGAGGTGGTGACTATGCCATGAGGTTAGATGAACCATTGTACATAGCCTTGTTTCTACCTAGTTGGGTTGGCTACCCGTTAAAATGTTAATCTCTTCACTTGACCAAGGTTAAAAATAAGTCTAAATGGCTGCGTAAAGTGATAAACAAAGAGTATGTATCTAGAGATACAACTTACCGGTAAACAACTCTGGATTTTGTTCCATGAAATTCATCACAAATCGATCCGCATCTTTCAACTTGAACAGCTTGCCACACGCTCGGATCTCTTGCCCAATCCCGAAATCACGAGTGGTGTAAAACTGTGGGTTGCACGCCGGATTTGATTCCGGTTTCGGGAGCCGAGTCCTTTTGAGGAATGCTCCTCCAGGGAAACCGGAGTTTGGGATCGACTCTTCGTTGATGGACACTGTGTCATCGCTCGGGAAGAAGGTCACCACGAAGCTCCGGTTTCGGTCTTCGGGTATGGGCGTTACCTACAATAGAGTATCATTACAATCGAAGAACGTGCTAAGTGACAATTTTGAAAATATTCAGCTTTTTTTGCCCATGAACATGTTATTTTCTCCTTCAAAAATGAAAAGTTTCCGCTATTTCATAAACTTACATTTAGGTATATTTTTTGCCGTTTGCAAGTATCGTTTTTGACTGATCAAAGTGCAAACTCAAAACTTTAGAGCTCATTATCCTGTTTTCACCTTTTTGTCGCCTAGTATGTTCTTCCACTAAGCTCTTCAATTGACAATTCGAACAGGGCGGACGTAGATGTAGCTGTAAAGGCTTCGGCGTTCTGATTTGGATAAATTTATTTGTGGGGTATGACATCACTGTAGGCGCAGCAGTTCCAGTTGTCCATCGTGTCAAGACATACAGGGATAATAGAGATTGGGTAAAGAGAAGAGTTTCCCCATAAGAAGTAGAGTCGCCTCATTTTTCAAAAATTGTGTTGCTTGGAACTTAAGTTCAATTTTTTTTCTCTAAAATTTAGGTGGAATCGCTTATGACAAGCTTAAATACTTATGTAATCTAAACAAAACCCTCTTTTTTTTTAGCGAATCATAAGAAAGTTCTTAAAAATATTATTTTTAAAATTCTTAAAAATTGTATTGAAAAAAATTCTTAAATGTCTAGTTTGCAAACGCCTTCTTTAACCGCTTGAGGCAATTAAGTTCCCTCAAACAAATGTAATACAGGTCCGCCATGTGGGCTAATGACCCTTGGGAACACAGGTTGTCGTGACTCTGTCTATGTTGGAAGAGACAATATCTATTGATTCTAGAATAAGGTTCCCATAACAAACCAATTCTGCCTTGTATCGAAGCGCCTTGCCGTCGTAGCGAATTTCCTTCATCAGGTCCTTTTTCGGACGCCTGGGGACGAGAGAAATGCAGTTCTGGAGACTGTCATCCCATGTTCCAATTCCGTTGTGCGGCGGGAAGATCTTTAATGTGAATGTACAAGAAACGCTCATGTTATTAATTATTAACTTTATTAATTATTGTTGATCTTACAAACTAAAATAATTTTCTATACGAAGTTTCTAATTGCAAAACTTACAGTAAAACTAAGATATATGGTCCGGACCGTTCATTACGACTTTGTCGAATTGAAGTAACAATCATTAATAGTCGCCGATGAAGGGGCCGGCCCCTATAGCTTAGTTGTCCTTTTTGGAATGTGAATTTTGCAGCTGCACCCTTTGTTTTATCATTTAAACATTAAAACACTGGTAAAAACGCAAATTAGCTGAAATGTAAACTTTTGAATTTTTGAACAAAGTGTTAAAAATTTAATTTTTTCAACCTGGTTAAATTTTTTGAAAATTATATTTAAATTTATTTTCAGAGACAAATGTTTTAGAAACTCTTTATTATTTTTTTTGTCCTATCTATGACATAGCCGAATCAAATGTATCCATGAGTCCTGATTATTGCTTCTGCCAATTTGATTGTATTATCGTCATGCTGTTCTTTCAATGACAGTATGACTCTTATTTCTTACCAATTGGTTTAAAAATTATATAATAACTAAATATTAAGAGTTTAATGATTCCTTAATTCATCGTTGCATGTAAGTCCTGGTGATACAATTCAAGCTCTGGTGCAGAACCTTCTTGAGAGAAGACATCTGAAGTCAAATAATGGCGTGGTTGAAGTATTATCTTTTTTTGGGTAAGAGATTTTTCAGAGAGGACTACTCTTACTTACTATGTCACACTTAAAGATTAACCTGTATAGACACATTGTTTACAGGAGTTGACTATTGTCTAATGATTGTTAATGTTACATGGTTGTTATGTAAAGTTACACGATTTGAATGGCATCAGTAGAAACATTCAAACTGCAAAATTTCAATTCTATACTCCTTGCCAACCTAAGTTGGATAAATAGAAATATGCTATGGAGAAGATCCTTCCGTGCATGTAAAGTGTTCCATAAACTATTTGTGAATCCATCCAGAAAACATATTTAATTTTTTAGGTCTAACAGATTTGAATATTTGAGAAAATTTGGCAATTGTATCAGAATGAAAAGTTTAGTTTTGTTAAATTGTATTCAGATCATTTGTATATGTAAATATCACCTTACAAGAGTTTCCAACAATAGCGCTTTTCCTTCTGCCTCTTTACTCTTTGTTTTTACCCAAGTTAGGTTGGCACGGAGTGTACGTTATTTCATGCTGTAAAAGTTTAAAATGTCAATGTTACAACCTACCTTGGGTGTCTGGGGTTTGGGTTTTTCTAAAACTTCAATACTTTCCATATCATCAATACCAAAATGTTCTTTGTAGTAATGCCGGGTGAAAGGATCACAGTCATACAAAAACACCTTCTTGCCTAAAATGACAATGTTCTTGCCAGTTCGGAAATCTTCTGGCTTGAACCACACAACGTCGTCATCTTTCAGTTCCATATAGCTCCTTGGAAAGTTTTCTAAAGAAATTATAGAAATGTCAGACGAAAATTGTTACAATACGTCAATATAATCTAAAAGTTCGATGAAGAGAAGAACATGTTAAGGTAGGCAAATACCCAAAATTCTAAAATTTTTACTATTACTTTAATCTTTTCCAAATTTGCCATAGTGATTTCAAATATAATGAATAATACTATTTAGGCATTTCTTTAAAATTTAAATATAATTTATTTTAAACGGTGTTTTTCTACTAAAAAAAGGGGTTTATGCTAACAAGTCTACCACATTGAATTTTCATCCTATAAACATCAATTATGTGTTAAATTCTTCGTTTTGAACTGATGCATGCAATGACCCTCTAGAGTTACATACAAACCACAAGAAAAGAAGTTATTAAGAAAAATGTTATAAATTAACCACAAAAAAATGTTTTTTCAATTAACTTACACTTGGACATTTAAAAAAAAAATTGTATATTTACACCAGATGTTAGAGGTTCATGGCACAGATATATATTGAAATAGCATCTGTAAAAAAATTCAGGTAAATTAATGTAAAACTTTTTATGCTAAAAGTGTTAGCGTAAGCCCCTGTTGAAAAAAAATAAATTATATTTAAATAAAAAAAATTGCCCCAAAAGCATTGTTCATTATATTTGAAATCACTATGCCAAATTTGGAAAATATTAAATTAATAGTAAAAATTTTAGAATTTTGGGTACTCGCCTACCTTAAGCCAATACCACCTAGATTAGAAGGCCGAAGAACTCAGCAACGTCACATCACACTAGTAGACTTTTGAGATGACCAAGAATGGCTTGATTCTTCTTATCTTAAAGACAATGCCGAGTTCTATAGTTACGAACTATCATTATTCAAAACCACAAAATATGTCTACTAATATGATGTCAGGCATTATAGTTTTCCAGCCTTTTAATCTAGATGGTATTGATTTAGTCAAAACTAGGAAAACTTGTGCTAATTCGAACTCAAATCTAACTTAAAAAAAAAAAAAAAGAAAACAGTGTAATGGCAGCCCTTAAAGGAACAAGGCATGTTTTGCCCATTTCAGCTGATGATACCGGGGGCAATGCAACGAGCACCACTTAGCCTCTGAACAACTTAAAATCGAACCATTGAAGCAATTACGCAACATTGGAGAACTTATTTCTCATGCGTGGTGTGTGTAACTGTGTATATGAAATCTGATGTTTATAAAAAAGTTCGAGGTTCAACGTAACTAAGCGTTGAATGTAAAATAAAAGCTATTACCTGGTAGTTCATTCCTGTCTACTGGTATCTTCTGTTTCCTAATAAGCACTTTAAATGGAAGTCTTCCACAGTTTGGAGCATGGTCTTCCAAAAGCTCCATGGTGTCGTCGGCCAGGTAGTACTATTAAAGAAACGAAAAACAGTTGCATAAAAGTAGTCTGCATATTCTATCGAGACCACGAGCGACAAGTGTCACGTCGAAATAACCTTAAGACCTCAGCAAAATCCTACACTTATATTCTTCTCATCTAAACATACTTTTCATACAAATATATACTAAAAAGAATGTTTTGCAAAGTATTTTTTTTAAATATGTTTAATAGTTACTGAGAGAACACTCCTTAAGCTCTAAAAATACTTATTTTTATGCTATGAATGCAAAAATACCGCATAACTTATTTGTATTTAACAGTTCCTTCTAACATCGTTTTTAAATGCAAAATGCCTTTTAAAATAACTAGTAAAAGAACTTTTTGAAAAGTTTAAGGAAATAACTAGCTTAAGTTTTTAAGAACTCTAATATCGTATTCTTCATATTTTTATAGAAATAAATGACAGATACCTGTAATCAAAGGCTGAAAACTGATTTTCGGATCTTCTATAGGACCAGGTCAATTTCGAAACTAATTACGCATGTTAATTGTTTGCGCGGAGGTTTTAAAAACTGTCCCCGAATGAAGACCCCAGTCGCAAGAGGACAAGGCTCGATTTGGGGCATCCGTAAATTACGTAAAGTGGTTTTGATGATTTTCATTCGTCCCCCTTCTCCTCTTTTTTTCCGATTTTTCAAAAAAATTCCGCTTTTTCCGAATTTTTCAGAAAAATCCGCTGAATCAAGATTTTCAAAAAATTACGAAAAACTTTTAGATTTTCTAAGTTTTAAAAAAAAAAATCGTATTAACAGGGTTTCCGCGCATATGAAAAGTCAAGAGTTTGGACATTGGGTTAATTTTGTCATAAATATTGAATTTGAGCAAAAAAACGACCAAAAGTCATGCATTTCAGCAAAGAAACGTCCGAAAGTAATAAAAATCGATATATATTTATTCGCGTCTTTCGGATCGCCGGACCTTCGCGACTTTCGGATCGCTGGGCCTTCGCATCGCTGGAGTTTCGGGAATTTCGGATCACTGGAGTTTCATGACTTTCGGATCGCTTTAGTTTCTTGTCTTTCGGATCGCCGGAGTTTCATGTCTTTTGCAAAGCTAGAGTTTCGTGTCTTCCGGATTGCCAGAGTTTCGTGACTTCCGGATCCGCCGGACTTTAGCGACCTTTGGAACGCTGGAGTTCCGCGACTTACGGATCGCTCGTGTTCCGCGACTTTCGGATCGCTAAGGTTTCTTGTCTTTAGGATCACTAGATTTCGTGAGTTTCGGATCGTCGGACTTTCAGAACGCTGGACTTCCGCGACTTACGGATCGCTAGAGTTCCGCGACTTTCGTGTTACGTGTCTTCCGGACCGCCGGGCTTTCGGAACGCTAGAGTTCCGCGACTTTCAGAACGCCGGAGTTTAGTGTCTTTCAGAACGCCGGAGTTTCGTGAATTTTGGATCACTGAAGCTTCGTGAATTTTGGATCACTGGAGCTTCGTGAGTTTCGGATCGTCGGACTTTCGGAACGCTGGACTTCGGCGACTTACGGATCGCTAGAGTTCCGCGACTTTCAGAACGCCGGAGTTCCGCGAATTTCGGATTGCTGGAGTTTCGAGAATTTCGGATCGCCGGAGTTCCGCGACATACGCAACGCTGGAGTTTATTGTTTTTCGGATCCCCGGAATTTCGTAAATTTCGGATCACTGGAATTCCGCGACTTTCTCGATTTTCGGAACGCCAAAGCTTAGTCTTTTGGAAAATCCGGAGTTTCTTGAATTTCGGATCGCCGGATTTCCGCTACTTTCGGATCGCTAGAGTTTTGCTACTTTCGGAGTTTTTTTTTTCAATTTTCAGATGGCCGGAGTTTTTAGATGTTCTGACAGGCAAAGTTTGCGAGATTTTCAGATCGCCGCAATTATTAATATTAGAAAAAAGTCATTGATTTTAAATTCGATGAAAATTCCGGTGGTAGAGAGTAAGAGATGTATCCTAAATTTAAACTACTATTAAAAAAATAAAATTATGCCAATAGTTTTGCCAGTAGGCTTTTCTGTAATTTTGATTTAACTGGTGATTTATAAAGTGTTTTTTTAATGCAAGCGCAACCCTTATTAGAAGGAGGAATGCAATTGCACTATACGACACACTTATAAGAGAACAAAGAAATTCCTGAAATAATTAATCAAAAAAAATTTAATACATATAAAGCATTACTGCTCCAATAAGTTCACATTAAAGAAAAAAAGATTTTTTCATTTTATTAATCTAATTACATTTTGAAATCATTTTATGGTGCAATAATTTATTTCTAAAATAAATTTGTGCACTTGCCCATTAAACATGAAAATTGTCTACACAAACACTATAAATTGTTTACTATGTTTGTGTTGTCAACTTTCGAGTTGTTTCAATTTGAATTTTTTATTTTTTTATTTTAGATGCTATTTATATAGTCATGAAAAACTGTTAACTTAGACACGGAAAGTCATGAATTTGGGACTGTCCGTTTTGGCAGAAACCCTATATTGTTACTCGCATGATTTCCTCTTTTTTGATTTTGGCCACTTTCACCCCTGTTGGTTGGAAGTAATGTGTTACACTAAAACTATACATATGTTATTTGTGAAAGGAGGATTCTAGTTAACCCTTTCAGTCCCAGTGATGCCATTTGGAATCATCACTTTCAATATTTCCCCCCCAAATGTTTATGTCCCGTTATGACATCCAAACACACTGCATTCGATTCTTCACACTTTGTTCTATTAGACAATATTTTACATTAATCTCAATATAAGTACTATTTTTTTATTTAGAAAATAGATAACAAGCGTTTCACCTGATTTTTGAAAAGTACACTTCAGTTTCACATATTTAAAACACAATTTAAACTATTTCGGTTAAAATAATAACTTTTTTTTTTAATAATATGGTCAGATACCTTAAAATATATAACTCGAAGTGTTTTTAGGAAATATATATATTTATTTATTTTGTTGTTTTCCACAGTTAAAAAATTTTGGCATTATTTCAAAAACCATATAAAAATAAAATGATTATTTTTTCTTATGGAACTCTTATGTTTGACCGAAAATAAGCTTATTTTGTGAGTATCAAATGTTTCTGCAATGTAGTAAATTTTTGGGACTGAAAGGGTTAATTGATGATGGTCGTCATCAACTGTACATGCATTTGTTTTCTATCTTGACTTGTATCATCTGAAGTATGTATTATTTAACACATTTAGTATCACCTCGGGGATTGGGGAACGCCATAAGTCAAAATCTAGCTATGCAAAATAGTGAACCCGATGCAAGTTCGAACTTCGCTTCGCTTGACAAACTGTTTCTTCACCTTACAGAAATATGCGCCTGCAAAAGTAATGAATCGCCAAATATAGTAACTCTTGCCTAAACCTTCCGTACCTTTTTACAAAGTAGACTGTTTAACAATCAAATTTTTTGAGGTGCCAAGAAGTGACAGGCGGACTGTACCTGCAATATGACTCTCCTTATTTCCGGCGGGTCGCTTATGACGTCCTTCCATGTCCCGTAGAAGCGAATTACTTTCCGGTCACAGGTCAGGAACTTGTACAGCTTCGCGTCTTCGGCATTCGGCATCTGGACTTCCTTCCGACACCATTGAGCGTTGCTGTACTTGCGCTGCTCGTAGGGATCCAGCGGGGTGCTTTCCGCTTCCTTTAGCTCGATTCCCGCATTGATGAGGTACTCCTGTTGCGAATTGTAAACAAATCGTCACTTACACTCTTAAAACGAAAGATTTTAACTCAGTCTGAGTTAATTTTCACTCCTCCAGTCTAGAAAATGCACTTTTCCTATAGGAGTGGATACTTTGCGTGTTAAACCTCCGACAGGATCACTCCAAACGAGCGATTTTTAACTCAGTCTGAGTTAATTTTCACTCCTCCAGTCTAGAAAATGCACTTTTCCTATAGGAGTGAATACTTTGCGTGTTAAACCTCCGACAGGATCACTCCAAACGAGTGATTTTAACTCAGTCTGAGTTAATATTCACTCCTTTCCAGTGTCGAAAATGCGCTTCTCCTACTGGAGTGGATTTCACTCTTTTGTTTTAAGAGTGTAAGTTCTCACATGTGCTATCTCACTTTGCACAACGTATCAGATTTATTGTAAGGTAACCCTTGGCAAACTTTTCAAAATCGTGCCAAAATCCGTATTCTGGCGACTTTTGCAGATGTCTGCTCGTCACTTGACTGTGGCTCTAGAATACGAAGCCCGTCGCCAATAGCCCTCGTGTAGCTCTAGTGCGATGATAATTCAAAACCTAACCTGGCAACTTTTGACGTCACGCTATCTATACTGCACTAATAAATAATGATCAGATAGATTTGCCGGAAAACGTCATCCTTACGAAGTCAAAGAATTCGAATCATCAGTCGAAGTCAGACAGGTTGCCGCAAAAAAATATTTGTCGCCGAATCCGAAAAAATTGCGCCAAAGGTTACCGCACAGTAAATCTGATCCATTGTGCAAAGTGAGATAGCACATGTGGGAACTTAAGTGACGAAATATCAACTTAATGGTCTTGTAGGGTACCAGATCTCTATACAATTCCAATTGCGAAACTTTGGCCTCTGTTTTTAAATAAAGTATACGTCACGAAAACTTACCAAATAATGCAAAGTCATTTGCCATTAAAATAAGCAATAAGTATAATTTTAAAGTTATTAATTCGTTATAATTAAAACAATACTTTGTCTAGTTATTTACATGCCCTTAGTGCTGCCATCTCTAGTTTGTAAGTAATAACTAACATTTTGTTTATAAGTTTTCGTGAGTATATGTTGTATATTTTATTTAAAAACAGGGGCCAAGGATTCCACATTGAAATTGTATGAAGAGCACCAAAAAGACTCGGTAACTGTTTCAAAAAATTGTCGGGTCAGTATTTGTTATCCTCTTCGACAACAGATGGCAGCACCACAAGTTTCTGAACTGAACGGAGTCACGTCTGTTCTGTTTTGTTTCATGAAACAAAAATGATTATTTTCTGCAGAGGGAAAGCCTGCTATTTTAACTCTTATTCATGACGTATATTTCAGTACTTAAGAAGATATTTTTGAGCATTGAATGAATAACAGATGAAAACACCGAACATTATCAGAGTACGCTTAACGCACTTAAATAGCCAAAAAATTTCAATTTCATAAGAAATCTCGTTCTCGTCATACAAGGATTGAAGTATAAGCAAACAGGTATTACCCTACTATTTTTAAAGAAAATAGTTTGCCTATTTAGAAATTAGGAATATTAAATTTGAACGACCATAAAATAAACTTACCCTTGACCACGGATCGCAATCTGTGAGATGAATGGAAATTCCATACACCATGAGATCCACTCCGATGTTGAGATCTTTCCAGAGGTATTGTCGTCCATTTCCTTTTGGATGGGGTAGAACTTGACGTTTGAACATTGTCCCCTGAAAATATTTGAAAAATTGGAGTAAATATCAAATCGGCCATTTTTTTCAGGCTTTTTAACTAGCAAGACTATATACATATGTTCTAACGATTCGTAGGTCAAATGACAAATCTTCTAATTCTAGGGATAAGCGATTTTTGAAAAATGGTAGACTATAACCCCCTAAACGCCACTTTCTTCGCTTCTTCCGTAATTATTAATAAATTACAAGAATCCTAAATGCGAGGGAAAAGAAATTCAACTGATACCCTTACATCTAAAATCTCTAGGAAGCATAGTTAAAAAAGTTTTCCTAAATTAAGCTTAGACTTAATAAATTTAAGTTGAATTATGTACGATTCGTCGCCAAGTGGGCGCAGAACGCGCCAATTGTGGCCTGGAATGTACGGATTAAAGTACAACCGCGTTGAACTGGGTGTTGCTGGCAAAGCCCAGTTGGTGGAAATGCCCAGAGCAAAAACTAAATTTACCATTATGGCTATGAACTAATTGTATTCTTAAATCTATAAAATCTTTAATTAACTAATTATCGCAACAACCTTATGAAACTTATTTAAATCAAATGCTTGTACAAAACGTTAATTGTGTTCGTCCATCACTAGAGTTTTTGTGGAGATTACCCCCGATACCATCAACCAAACCTTAATAATTATATTTCAAAATAGATACAAAATTCCAGTATAGAGAACAATAACTCACCTGTACTAAACCACTGTTGGGCACATAGGGCTCTATGACTTCCATGGTATCATTCTGCAGGTAGTACAGCACCTTCACCTTCCTGATTCGATAGCTCTCGTTTGACCAATCGCCCACGTCTTCGCGAAAATAGCCATCGAAGCGGAGAACCTGTTAGTTGATAGAGAAATTGAAATAAGACCTCTCCTCCCCGAAGATTAGGGGGGCTTTGGAGCCCAGTCGGTTAGGCACTCGCCTAGCACGCGAAAGGTCCCGGTCCGGGCATCGCCAAAATAACTGCCGACCTATAAACGGCCGGTGCAGCCAAAAATGTGCAACGAATAATACCCCATGTAAGGGAGTGCATGTTAAATATCCTTCAAAGTCCTAACGCTTCGTACGATGTCGCCCTTAAAGGATGCGTTGGGTGCCTATTCAGGTGTTGGCTCGTCACCTGACTGTGTTTCTAAAATGCGACGCCCGTCGCCAATAGCCCTCGTGTAGCTCTAGTGCGACGATAATTCAAACCTAACCTAACCTAACCTCACCCCTGAAGATTAGACACAAACCGTAGGGTTCATTTTATACAACTCCTGAAAAACTCTTGCATTTCATATTTTTTTGGTTAGAAGCCCTTATAACTCCTGAAAATTATATCATGATTTAAAGTTTTGTGTCCGGAAAAATTACCTATTTATAATAGAAAAGAGTTTTCTGTAGAAAGATTAGTAGGATTTATTTAAAAAAATAAAAAAACCTGCAAATTTTGATTTCGCAAATTGTCAGTTCTTTAATTTTTGATATTTTTAGATTTACTTTTAATTTAACATCATACATATTGTCAGAGTTAATTTTTTTCTCAAGTTTTGTAAAGAAAAATACTAATTTCTTAAATTATAAATCTTTAAAATGTCTGATTATGCAATCATAACACAATTAACTGTTATCTGGTTTTGAAAATCGGTTCTTTTATTAAAGGCATTTATTTTAGCTTAATTATTTTTTTCTAAAGGTATACAATACCAATATTTATGTTTGCTATCTCCTGAATTTGGAATACCGTACTATCTATTCTCAAATAACTCCTTAAAATACCAGAATTTCATTATTATTGTTGTTGTTTCTTCATAACTAGAGTACAGAAAAAATTTGAAAGAAATAACAATCTGGTAATTTAATTATTGATAAAGTTTAAAAAATAGTACTTCTGCCTGAAAAATCCTTTGAAATTTCAAAAAACAGCATTTAAATAACCCAATAATAATATCTCTCTCAAATTTGCTGTGAGACTGCTGATCATATCCCTCTTAATCAGAGCTTGACCATGACAAGTTTGGGGCCAAGGCCCGAATACTTTTGGAGGGCCCTTTTTTAGAAGGTTATTGTAACAAACTACATACTGCATAATTATATGACCTTTGAAAATGAGAGAGAGAGGGGGGCCAATCATCAAGTATAATAATAACATTCAACTATGGTGCTTATTGTTAAAGAAAAAAATATTCGTAATTTATATTATGTTTGTCATCAAAAGTGTAAGGTATGAAGCAAAAATACATAAGTTGCCAGTCAATTTCAGGCCCCCTAAAATAAAGACCCCATGGCCCGGGGTTTGCAAGCCAAGGCAATGATCAGGGCGTGCTCTTAATACAGTAGAACCTCGATTATTATCCGATTTAATTGGGACCGGAGATAGGTCGGGTAATCGATAATTCCGGATAATAGAGAAGTTTCATCAAATACTAAAACTTATGGAGCGCCGAAAGCTAAGGCCAACATTATTATTATTTTCTGAGCAGAGTTCTGTTAAAAAAGGCTTATTTTTTTTATAGGATATTCGGAGTCTTAAGATTACCAGAGTTTCTCGAAAATTAAAGATTGTCAGGAATTCGCTTTTCCTCTTTTAATTGCTGAAGTTTTGCTGTCTTAAATTTAACACACCTCCCAGATTTCCTACATCCCAATAATTTCCTGAGTTGAGAATCGGTTCAAAAGGTTAATTTCTGAATCACCGGATGATTGCGATTTCAAAATCGCCGGAGATTCCCAATTTTTGAATCCCTTAATTATACCACTTGCGGTATTGCCGGAGATTCCTCACTTTAGAATCGCTTTATATTTCTGAAACTGTTTTTTTTTTTTTTGTGATCAACCAAAAATGACTTTAGTTGGAGAAATTTTTTTATGTTGACTTAAGGACTATCGGTTAACAGAGAGTTCCGGGTAAAAGAGGGTCGGATAATCGAGGTTCTACTCATAGAGTTAGGAAGGAGGAGTAGAGGGTTCAATAAGTTCAAATGGTTTGAAGCAGGGCTGTCAAGTTTTTCGAGCTACTGCGCATAACATACCGGCACTGAGGTATCCGATGCACCGCTTTAGCGTTTTTTTTTTCCTAGCTACAGCGCAAACATAGTAACCAAAACTGGCACTGAGGTATCCCAAAATGCACCGCTCTAGCCTGCCTCTTCTGTGCGTTACTGCTCACATGCATGGACCACTCTATTCTCGTTCCTAACTCTATGGTTCCACTTTACTTTATTTTCGAGTTAGTTGAAATTGTGATATAAAAGAAGAAACATAACCTTCTTATCCAATGCCAAGTATCGAGGTAATATAGTTTCCCTGGGAGGGGACCTTTTCGGGCCATAAGTGAGTTCTGTGATTTTCTCCCTGTCCAAACCTTCATTCTGGGCATCGAGCAGTTCCAGGGCCGTCTTTGCAGTGGTAGAAGCAATCGGCTGAGGAACGGCGACCCCTTTACTGTAGACGAGGGTTCGCGGGTATCCAAAGTTAGTTTTCTGGAAAAAATAAAATTATTGGTTGGTAGACATATGACGAGCACACGGGAAAAACCGATTGATTTTTCAGAGAAGTTTCCTTAGCAGGCCACTTTGGCGATGATAGCGAGTGATCGCCTAAACTTGTGTAAGAAAGCCAGTTCCTACCACAGAGATCATAGTTAAAGTAATTGAGTGGCAGATCACGTGACCTCCAATGCTAACGACGAGACGCTAAAGGAGCTCCCAGAAGAGCCCCAATGAAGCCAGTGTTGTAGGTCACGTGATGCGCCACTGTAGTACTTTAACTACTATCTCTGTGGTTCCTAGCTACCAAGATTCATGCGATTGGAGATGCCGACGCTTGGACCAAGCTAAGAAGACAGAGAGAAACCGTTTTTTTTTGCCGCCAAGCAGACAATTGCGGGCGTCCGCCTAATAAATCAATCGCTTCTTCCCGTGAACTCTTCATATAGTATATAATCAGGTTTGTGTGATTGGTCAGAGATCCGCTTATAAACCTTCGTCAAGTAAGACAGATACAACAAACACACATACACATAAGTGAATCCATCTAATTTTTAGAGACAGAGGCCAACTAGCGGATCCCCATATTGACTTGTCACCCTCAAAGGTATTAATTTGTTATGGGAACTTGGAGGACTATGTAACCACGACCGATTTAACGTGCACCAGTCACCATTATCGCACACAGGGTCTTCGGTAGGCAGCGGGACTCGAACTCGCAGCCTGAAGGATGTCAGTTCAAGACCTTACCAACCAGAGGCGATCCCGTCCCAATACAATTATTTCCAGTATCTATTTAGCGGCAGGAGTTGCCTGTTTGTAAAAATAGTCAAGCTCTGATGATTTCAAACAGAGTGTCAAATGACTTGTCGAGTGGGAGTGTCAAAGCCTGATAGGCTCGGGCCCAGGGCCCACAAATTTTAGGAGCCCATAAATTTTGATTTATATTATGCTAAATGCAATAGACACTTGAAATTTCAATAGATTTTGAAATTTTCTAAGATTCCACTTTATTTTGGGCTTGGCTGTTATTCTTACATGGACCTATAACGTGATAGGATTGATCGTCGAATAAGGAAGCCGATTAAATGGTAGTAAAAAAATTTAAATACCGACCAACTGTTTATAGAGTCTCCTGATAATGCAAACATAGTCATGATAATTTTGGCGATAGGGAGAATGGAGACCTTTTTTAGCCAAGCATTGTGAGCATGACACATGGTTGATCAATTTTGACCTAGAGAGCACTGAATCGGCACTAAATTGCCTCGGGTAGTGAAAGGAAGCGTTCGCTGGTACTTCGATTACTTAATTAAATTATATTTTATTATTTTAATTGCTTATCCTTAATTATGGGTCATAAGTGTTTATCGAGAAAATTGGAGTTTGTCATAACATCAAAAAAAATCGTCGAAGAAGAATAGAACTGCCCTAAAAATGATCCTATTTCATAAGTTAAAAAAGTATAATTACTGCCGAAATTTGTTTTCACAAATCTACTAGCGGAAATAACAGCTGAAAAAAAAAGCGAAATTTTAGTACTGTTTGATTCTACGCAACTCCCCGAGAAGACCTCAACATGGATACTGTAAAATCAGTCAGCTAGGGAAAATTCTCAATTACGAAAATCTAATGCCTGAATCATCAGTAAAATAAACTAATTTTCCAGCTAATTACTGCTTTGTTTTTCATAACATATCTATTGAGTTGAACTAGAATGTTTACCAATTTAAATACGTTTTCGCTTCTTGCCTACAAAAAAGGTAAGTCGCCAAATCAAGACTGGCCCATACTATGCTAGCAGTACCGATAGCTTAATAGGTATAGGGACCTCAGTTAATTTTTTATACAGATTTTGCCAACTACCCTAAACATGTATTTAATTGGTTTCATAAATTTATAAGAGCTAAAATACTTTTAAAAAAAACTCTTACACTATTTAACAGAAATAACTTAACTGAAATAATTTACATTTAACTATACTATGGATTGGTTCACGCCTAATATACTGGCGACACTTTCAGAAATATACCATTTGGGATTTATTTTTTAAAACCTAATCTTCGAAAAACAATTTAAACGTTCGAAGATAATAGTCAAAGTAAAGTTAATGTGATCATCAAAGTCCTGCACTTTGGCCTGAAATCATTCAATGTTTTTAAAAAATATATATTTTTTTTAATCAAATGAATATTCACTTTTAGGATGTAATATTTTAACACAAGTAATTCAAGTAAACAAACTTTCAACAAGTAATTTAATTTTCATTTTCAAGTAACACTTACCGTTATATCTCGGAATGTATATCCAGGTAAAAATGGCAGACTTTGATCCATATTTTTCTCCAATAGTAAATTAAATTTAAAATAGCTCCTGTTTTTAAAAATGTTTAATATCTATTCAACAAAGCCCAGAGGTTACTATGGATATGCGGAAAACAGATGAAAGATTTTTGAGTCCTATATTTGTAAAAGCTTCCACTCTGTCAGTTGCCTAGCGACGGACAATCGTATCCAAATATCAATGTAAGACATAGAATCTTATATGTATAGCGGGAAAATTAAGTGAGGCTTATCCTATCGTGTTTTCTCTAACAAAAACTATTTTCACTATTTATAAAATAAGCTCTAACATAGATTTTACCTCAACGCAAATTTAATTGTTGGTTATATTTATTATGTTCTCAAGTCGAAAATTAATGAAGGGTATTAATAACCAACCAAAATAAATAAAAATAACCGTGAAACTAATATAAAAAGACTAACCAACTGATATATTAATGGGCTTGTTTCAAGTTTCAACTCGTCAAAGAAAACAAAACAACCAATGAAATCGCAGTTTGGAGCGTATGACGATATAAAAAAAAGCCAATGAGCTTGTTTCAAGTAGTATGGAAAGGGAAAAAAATGAAATCATAGAGTACTCGCTGGCAGAGTATACGCTACTTTTTTACACATTATTCTAATTTTGTAGAAAATGCTTCACATATATTCTCTTTCTTTGAGTTTTATTTTATAGTTATTTATAAAAAAAAATTAAATTATGCCAACTATTTTAGGTTATATTCATCAACAAATCATATGAAATGTGATGTCACAAATTAATATGTAAAACATTTTTTTTTTGTTTAGATTGCGCGGTACGTGGCGAGTTGGGACCACGTTGCGCTGGGTATGCTCCTCGAAGATATGACATCCATCTGCATCTCAAGATCATTTATTTAAAGGTTAGAAGAGAATATTTACATGTGATGGAACATGCAAGTTCCGACTATTACAATTAGCATTTTAGTAAGAATAGGAATGTCCAGAGTACGATCGCCCCTCGCGCAGCGCGCGGGGGAAAGAGAGGAGAGCGGTTGTTCCTCGTTTGTCGGTGTTCGGAGAGCGTCTAATGGAAGGAATGTTCTCGGCGGCGAAGTGGAAAGGAGGAGACGAGTTGAGCTGTCGGTCGCTCGTGGTGATGAAGCCAATTGTTTGGTTTGGTTGTTTGTGGCGGAACTAGTGACGTCCGCCGCAGTACTCCCTCCCCAGATTTCGCCTAGTGAAATCGAATGATCTCAGGATGTGGATGATGGACATCGGTTGGAGCGGCTTGGTCGGGCTCAGCTGTCAAAGTGGCCAGCAATGGATGCTTGGGTGGCTGCTCAGCTGTCAAAGTGGCCAGTAATGGGCGCTCGGGTGTCGTAGTGGCCAGAAATGGATGTTCGGGAGGCTGCTCAGCTGTCGAAGTGGCCAGCGTCGTCTGTGGAGTGGAATGGTGGGCGTCTGTCGCTTGGGTGGCGCCCGTCGACGTGGACTCGTTGCTCGTTCGGCGTCCGTCGGCGTGGACTTGAAGCTCGTTGCTCGTGCGGCGTCAGTCGACGTGGACTTGAAGCTCGTTGCTCGTGCGGCGTCCGTCGACGTGGACTTGAAGCTCGTTGCTCGTGCGGCGTCCGTCGACGTGGACTTGAAGCTCGTTGCTCGTGCGGCGTCCGTCGACGTGGACTTGAAGCTCGTTGCTCGTGCGGCGTCCGTCGACGTGGACTTAAAGCTCGTGCCCGGGCGACGTTGACTGGTTGGAGGAGATTATCGGGAGTCCTGTTGAGGTCGGGGTGCATCTCGTGATTGGCGTGTAAACCTAGCAGAACAGTGGGAAAATCTCTGTCCACCCCTCAGTCGTACGGGCCTTCGAAAAAGCGTGAGAAAAAAAAAATGAAACATTCGCAGTGTGCCCAAAGCCTGCATTGTCTGCCAAAAGTCGTCGGTCCGATGGGTACCTGTGCCTGTTGTGTCGCTGTGCGCGGTTGCTACGTGTGCGAATAGCGTGCGGTGCATTAGCAGCGAGTGTACGCGTCGAGGCCATCGCTGTGCATTGTTACTACGTGTGCCGTGCGAGTGAGTAACGCGAGTTGCATTAGCAGCGAGTGTGTGGCCGTGAAACGCGTCGTGGCAGGAGTCAACGAAGTGAATGACCGTGGCGGCAAAGGGCAGTGCTCGGGGACATTAAACGAGTGTTAGTTGGGCAAATCGTGTGTGAATAGCACCGTGATCGTCGTTTCAATCGGGCTACGTACGATGAGAGAAAAAAAAACAATCGTCGTGCGAAAAAAGGAAAATTACTGAGCAATAAATGGCTGTAATCAGACGAATAACCGTTGTGGCGTTGCCGAAAAGGAAAAATGAATTTCAAGGTTCACAAAAGAGCTATTTAGGGATTTACCAAAGCGTAGGAACATATTATGAAATTAACTCCACCTGTACGGGTGTATATCCAAAATCGACGCGTTGCTGACGGTGTTTTAGACAGATCCGGAATGTAGACATTCAAAACAGTGTTGGCAAAAAAAAAATGGAAATTTTACAGAAAAAATAAAACGGATAATACTCAAGGCAAGTAGCGGGGCATTAAAATTTTAGAAAAACGTGAGCCGGCAAGCCTAATTGTACGCGTCGTACAAAAAACGTGGCCATTGGAATGAAACGTGGGCCGGTAGGCCTAGATGCTTGCGGCGTAAGATAAAAACGTGGCGGATGCCAGTCGGGCCAAACACTGTACGGGGCTTACGGAAAACAATGACTGAGAGAACGGGATGGACAAGGAGACATACCAATTTTTCTGCATGTTGCAGCATCGAGAGTGGCTGTAGTTCCAGCAGGCGGCGTAGTCGGGTACCGGACAGCGATCGGCAGGGGCCGTGGGTTCCGAGCGGCGGTCAGCATGGGCCGTGGGCTCCAGGCGGCGGTCAGCAGGGGCCGTGGGATCCGGGCGGCGGTCAGCAGTGGCCGTGGGCTCTGGACGGCGGACAGCAGGGGCCGTGGGATCCGGGCGGCGGTCAGCATGGGCCGTGGGCTCCAGGCGGCGGTCAGCAGGCCGTGGGCTCTGGACGGCTGTCGTCAGCAGGTGCCGCTGCATCAGATGGCTGAGAGTTCGTCTTGGGGTCACCAGTGCGCGGTACGTGGCGAGTTGGGACCACGTTGCGCTGGGTATGCTCCTCGAAGATATGACATCCATCTCAATCTCGAAATCATTTATTTAAAGTTAAGAAGTTACTATTTACACGTAATGGAACATGCAAGTTCCGATGATCAAATTTAGTATTTCAAGTAGAAATGATGAATGTCCAGAGTTCGATCGCCCCTCGCGCAGCGCGCGGGGGAAAGAGAGGAGCGCGGTTGTTGCTCGCTTGTCGGTGTTCGGGGAGCGTCTAATGGAAGGAATGTTCTCGGCGGCGAAGTGGAAAGGAGGAGACGAGTTGAGCTGTCGGTCGCTCGTGGTGATGAAGCCAATTGTTTGGTTTGGTTGTTTGTGGCGGAACTAGTGACGTCCGCCGCAAGATATTTACATACTGTTAGTGCTGACATCTGGGGTTTATGAATGATTACTAAAATTTTGTTTCAATTATAACTAATTAATATCTTTAAAATTATACTTATTAATTATTTTAATGGCAAAATAACTTTATCTTTTGTATTTTTTGGTAAGAGTTCGTGAGTACATGTCGTATACTTTATTTAAAATCAGGGTCAATACTCAAAATTTTCTCCATTTGAATTATATAGAGATCTGTTACCATACAATGCATTTAATTTCCTGCATAAGAAATACAAATTTTCAAATATTTATCGAAACATGTTTTTCGCATCATTCTAATCTGTAATTAGACGTTATTATTTAATAATAAACTCTGCAGTAAATTAAAAACTACGGGTGTGAAACATTAACATAGCTTCCAATTACCAAAATCTTTACACATTTAAAAGTAATTATATGCCCTGGTAATTTCAACAATTTCAAAAACCTAAAAAGTTCTATGGAAGCTACCATTTACGCAAGCGCGATTTTCACAAAAACCTTATTGTGATGTTCGACCACTGAACTGAACTGAAACTCTGGAAGGAGTATCGAAACACTCGTCAAACGGGTCGGTGAAGCCCGGCAACCCTGTAAGAGTAACCCAACTTTTGCCGCCAATCCTATACTTTACCTGTTAAAATAGACATTTTAAACCAACTTTTTCAAGAATTTTTTAAGCAGAAAATTGATAGGTTATTGCTTTAGGAGGTTCTTTACATAATGAAGTTTCGGAAACATGTACTTTTTAAAAAATAGAATTGCGGCAACAATTTTTAAAACTTAAATTCCTTGGAGTACTATTCTTGGCGAGCGATTGGCGACATCCAATGCAAACTGCAAGTCAAGTGTCCATTTTGATCGGCGAGGTTATGCCAAATATGGCACATATTCTCCCTAAAGCTGTCGTCAAGTGACCCAAAAAAAAGCTTCACCAGCTTATCATGGGATGATTCTTCCAGAGTTTCAGTTCAGTTCAGTGTGTTCGACAAGTACTGGGAACCCGTGTACCAAATTTGAAGTCTATCTTTTTCATTTTTCAGCAATGCATTTAAAAAAAAAGGTTAGATAGCAGCTTCACTTTGATCTTGCGATATTTTCTCGAAAATATTGTTATGACGTGCGACGTGCGGTGCGACATGTGCTCGTTGAATCGAATCTGTTAGTAAAACGTGCCAGAAAAAAAAACCGTTTTTGACTGTGTTAAAGCTTTTCTGGGAAGCTAAAAAAATAAGCAATAAAAAAGCTCGAAACCAACGTCCACCCGGCCTCCACCTTTTCGCCGATTGATTTTGTCAGGTACAAAAATTGAATTTGTGTTGTTAAATATCTTTTTTAAACTTTTTAAATTAAAAAAAATAACTATTGAACTTATAAAGGTAAAGTTATTTAAATTCAGTGAGGTTAGTTTAAATGTTCTGCTTTTTATTTCTTTTTTCATTCAATGTAAAAAGTTGCAGTGATAATCAATTTTTAACCCATGTGACTAACACTACAGAAGGGGTAACTCTAAGTTGAGTCAGCCTACAGTAAACTCCCTATTATTCGCGAATTTGAGTTGTGTGACATCAGTGGATAACCAAATTCCTGGATAATCCGCAAAAATAAAGAAAACATCCAGTGCCAGATGTATAATAACTGAAAATTATTTTTCATTTAGAAAATTGGTATTGTTACATTTTGGATTACATGCTCTAAAGCAGGGGTTTCCAACCAATGGTACACGTACCACTGGTGGTCGCAGGAAAATTTCAGATGATACGCATGAGTGATGTGAGCAATATTTTACGGATTACTTGTGTCGAGAGTGGATTTTCAGAACTATTGTATTTAAAAAATAAACATAGAACCAGAATAAGTGTTGAAGAGGGACTTTTTTGAAGACTTTTAGAAGAGTAAACATGATTTGTTTATTGAAATATTTAGGTATGGTGGTGGGAGGTAATGTTACTCGCGTCCGTGACATTTCTTAAGTCACACATGCCTCCTGGGTAGTGCTAAATGAGTAATGGCGGTTGGCAGTATAGGATCTCGTCAGATTTTCAGAGGGCAAGATTAACTATAGGCCACGACTGCATGGGAGAACATCTCCATAAGATTGGGATCATGAACACCAATGTGTGCACAATCTGCAACTCTGGAGTTATGAACTCTGACCATTTACTAGACTGTGCAGGACTAAATAAAACTTCACAAGAACAGAGAGACTTTGTCACGCTGTACTGGGAGGCAAGGGATATCATGGACAAATGAGGGACGACTTTTTTTTCTCTCCTCTTCCGCATCTTCGTCCACCCTTATTCCTTAGGATTTGTTTGTTATTTTTGTTCTCTTGTTGTCGTCCTTTGTCATCGTCTGTTGTTTATAATATCTGTGATGTGATCCTGTATACTTTGTGGATTAAATTTCAATAAATGTGCCATATGAAAAAAGGATGGTGGTAAGGCAAAATTTCGAAAAAAGTCAAGTGGTATGCAGGTGCAAAATGGTTGGGAACCCGTGCTCTAAACTTTAATTCTTTTCCCTCGGTGGTTTGAATTCGCTTGTTTAGGACAACCTGACATGATCTTAATATGATAACAACAAAATTTTTTTCTCTTAAAAATTCTTTGCTTTTGTTATCCCTCTAAGTCTAATCTTGTGATTAGAAAGAAAACAAACATTTTAATTATGATTTGCATTATTCGTCCTTTCATTTTTGACCTTGTTGTTAAAATTTAGTTATTGTAAATTGTATTTTTTATGAACTTATAATATTTTGTAGATAAATTTAATTGCCAGTCATGGATAATAGTTTCACTCTAGAAGTTTGTGTGGACAGTATAGAATCTGCCATAGCAGCTGAAAATGGAGGTAAATATTTAACTGTCGATTTTACTTTAGAAATAGGGAGTTTTAAGTTTGAGAGTTGTAATAATAATAATAATAACTTTATTATCACAAAAAACAACAACAAATTAAGCAAACTAATGTCATGGGGAAACATGAAAATCCTTTATTCTATATTTCCTATAAAGGAAATATAGAAAAAATATTATTTAATTTAAATTGACACACATACAAATAACAGAGTATGAGTATTTGATAGAGTATAATATAAGAAATTAATTGCAGACAGCCAGTGCTGGAAGTGTGGGCGCGGGGTGGCACATCTCCCCCCTTTTTGCAAAAATTACCAAGTGTCCCCTTACTTCTAATAGGGCTTAAGTCCATCTCCCCACTGTTTTATGTTTTCTAGCTGTTTTGCACTAAAAAATATTTGATAGCAATGTATCGTTTTAAATGTTCGTTTTTCTCTTTTAAATATGCTGTCAGTTCCAGTTAATTGTGCAACAGCTATATATCCCTTGTAAACTACAACTAAATACATAATAACTGCATTTATATCTTAATCTTATACCTCCAAGTAAAACAAAGATGCTGAATATACACTCAAAAAACTATAATATGACTCTTGTGCAAACTAAATATATAAATAGCAAATTTTAAGAAAGGGGGTGGGGGGAGGTACCTGCCCACAAATTAATGTGTGCCCCCCCCCCCTTTCCCACTTTTCCTCCGCTTGTGCTACTGCAGACAGCCCCCCTGTATTCTTCAACTTTCTATTTGAATGATGCCCTTATAGTGTGACCCTGTTTGCACTAAATTATTTTATTTGGCCCTAAAAGCCCATAAATTGAGACAAAAGTTTTGTGTGTTAACCCTGAAAGGTATTGATTCATTAAGACTAGAGTATTTCATAGTTCAAAGGCTAACCATGATTGTAGAAGATAGATTTCATTAAAACCTCAAAATTTTGCAATTTTAGTTATAACTTGTGATGTCTAAATAACTATTAAACTATTTCTTTCAATATTTTAAATCTGTATATTTCATGAAAACGAAGAGTATATTTCAATTTTCGTACAAGTATATGTGAAACATCTTAACTATTATTTCAGGTGCAGATCGGCTTGAACTTTGTTCTGCTCTTGACCTTGGTGGTTTAACTCCTTCTATAGGTACTTGTTAATATTAATTGTACTGCTGAAGTTTGATGAGCTTTTTAATGTGTAAAATAGTACTTGTTGTATTAGACAGTATACTTATTATTGTTAAAAAAATACATGAAGTTCATTGAAATCTGTTACATTTTATGGTTTTTTATTCAATAATAGTAACTTTAAAAAACTAATTATATAAAAAAAATTACATACATGCATTTGTATTGGCTGAGTGTTTGCAACAAAGAATTGTAATTTTAATATTATCTTTTCAGTATTATGCTGTGTACATCTTGCTAAAATTTTATTTTTATATAGATCATAGTATGAAAGTTTCACTGTTTTTATTGCTAACCCTAATGTACATTTTATAGTAGATCAAAGTATAGTAGTATATACTTATATCTCTAAGTATAGACTACTTAGTATACTAGTACTACTCTACTTAGACTACATAGAAGATCTATTTTATAGTAGATCTGCTAAAATGTTATTTTTATATAGATCACAGTATGTCATTTTTCAAGGTTTTTATTGCTAATCCTAATGTACATTGTATAGTAGATCTGCCTTTATTAATGGAACCTTTTGTTATCTATTAATTTAAAGTTTTTTAATAGCTTGAATAAAACATGCTTTTCCTAATCTTTAATTTTGATAATTAATTCCTCTGGATAAATTTGAATTTTGTAACCCCTTTTGTAGGAGCTTAAAATGTTGAAAATTATCTACAGGCAGAACCCCCAGTGTTTATTTCCCAAGCATGCTTGGTAACCATTTTATCCACCCATTCAAGTAGTGAAAGGATGGGTCAACCTCACCCAATCCGGTATTCGATCCCCAGTCCTGTGACTTGGCAATGCGAAGCACTACCACTAACTCTGGGCCTCATTTTATATATCCTTACTCTAATATTTGAAATAACAAGTCGTTATTGCATTTGTAGAAAACACTAAGCAAATATTTCGGCAATAATGATATATTTGTTCATCTGAAATTATATGTGTTGATGTAGTTGATGCTCAAGTCAATAGTATAATTTACACACTTTAGTTTTCCCATTTCATCTATCATTTTTATCTATATTTAAAGGTTTGGTTGCTATTGTAAAGCAAAAAACTACCATACCTGTCTTCATGATGATTCGGCCAAGAAATGGAGGCTTTGTTTACTCAGAAGAAGATGCCCAAACAATGATAAAAGATATGGAAATGGGATCCTTTCTGGGAGTTGATGGTTTTGTCACTGGAGCCTTAACGTAATTTATTGCTATATATTTTACCTTTTTTTTTATCTACCTATTATATATTGATAGTACTTATAAATGCCACTAAACCCTTTCAGTCCCAAATTTTTATTTTTTATTCTAAAAATCTAAAATTAATAAAATAAACTCATTATGCATCCAGATTGAAGTGGGGAAAAATCCTAATTTTTTTAAACAAATTTTGAAATCATTACTTTGGACATTAAAACAATAATTTTTTTGAAACTATTTGTTAAATAAAATTTTAATTCATTTTGTAAGCATTTAAAAATGTAGGCATGAAGAATTTAGGACCAATTTGTTTAGTAAATCGTTTCAGAATGAATTTTATTTTACCATATTTTTCATATTTTTATTTAACTCAAACAAAATCATGTAATTCTTCAAAATACATGATTCTACAATCTAATGATGCCAAAACAAATTTGTGGAGAATTTAATAAACCACTTATTTCAAATAAATTTTAACTTGTCGAGAATAAAAATTGCAAGCTGATGATTCCAAATGGAATCATTGGGAGTAAAGGGGTAAAAAAAGCCTCTGTTTCACTCTTTATTGTTCAATTTAGGGAAAACAGTAAAAGATGGAACTTTTTGATATACATTCTTGTTTTTAGCACAATAAAGTTTATAAACGTAAATTCTTCCTAAGACTTGTACTTAAGTTATTCAGCGCCAACTTGTGATGCACTGAGGGTACTTTATAAGTACCACTTAAAAGGCTGTTGATTTGTTTTTCATAGTTTGTTTGAAGGAAAATGGATGGTAGTGGGCTTTTATTAATGCAGTATGCGGTTTTAAGGCATAATCTAAAGATTAGAAAGGTAAAACATATTCAACAAAATATCAATGTTAGTCAGCGTAATTTAGTAAATATAAGTAGAAAGCAGGGAAAATGAAAAAATAAAAAAATTGGAAGTAAAGTATATCTCTCCTAAAAATAATTCGTCACTTGACTGTGGTTCTAAAATACGACGCCTGTCGCCAATAGCCCTCTTTTAGCTTTAGTTCGGCAATAATGTCAAATCTAACCTAAAAAGAATTTGACAAAGAAGGAGAAAATAAACTACATATATCCCATAGGATTCAAATTTATTTAATAGATGTTATTTTATAACTTTTAATTAATAATATGAGTTCATAATAAAAGTTATTTTTTATTTGATTAATGTACTATATAAAATATGATCCTAAAGGAGCTTAAATATAGTTCAATAGGATGTTTTATAAATATATATATTTTGGAATCGTTCATATTTCATTTGCATAATTATTGTATTAAGTACTTTTGTTAACTGAAGTATATAGTAAAAATCCCTCTATAGCAAATTCTCAATTTACCTGTTATTCTTTCTTAATTAAATATTTGATTACTTTAAAATTTGAATTTTATTTTGAAAGGTATATATCCCGCCAGTAGTTTTTTAAAGAATAATATATTTTATGAACATTTTAGTTCTTTATGGATTTCTGTGTTAGTTCATTAACCACTTCAGCAGACCTGCAAACTTTTCTGATTGAACTCGGCTGGCGATATCAGATTTCTAACTTTTTTACAGATTTCCTGAGAAAATGTAACAATTACCAGACTTCCACCTTCGAAAATCGACGATTGATAATTTGACATTGGCCGAGCTAAATCCGGAGAGTTTTCAGGTCTGATTCCAAGGTAATCAACATTTGCATGTTTAGATAATAATAAAAAAGCATTCGCTTATTCCTGTGCTATATTCCTTAAAATAACAATGCAAGCTTCGAAAGCACTTTCTTCCCCTACCCCTTGTATAGTTTTCGAGGAAACAGCCTGAGCGTCACTGTTCTAATCCTACCTTGTTTGAGGCTCTACTGTGAGGTTAATCGTAATTGCATTCGTAATTCCATTAGGTGTTGAAAAAATTTCTGTATAAACATATCGTTTCCTGTAAAACCACATAAGAAGGGTAAGGGAAGAAAGCGCTTTCAAAGTTTGCATTCTAAGCGGAAGGACTATATTTGACACTGATCTAGCAACAAACCTTTTTTATCTTTTGCAGTACTGATCATATGGTTGATAAACCCCTTTGCCGGGAATTAATTAGTAAGTTGCAACTTTTGATGTGCTTCTGATTGATGATACTAATGTCAATATTCTATTGATAGTCTAAGCAAGTTAGGGTTTATGCTTGCAAAAAGTGGCAGTTTGCTGAAAATTGGCCCACATGTTCATTTGATGAAGAACATAATTAGGGTAACCAGACTACTGCATTTTAGGCTCTTGTCCTACCAGTTTCAATTTGTCCTAAAATATGTAATTTGTCTTTTTGTTTTGTTTTTTTTAATTTGTTCTGCAAAATCTCCTGCATTTTTGTGTGATGACTAAAATTTCTCTATTAAAACCATAAGCAAGACTTTTTCCTTTTTGTCTACTCTTAATCAAAACAGAATAATGCGAGAGAACTATAATCTTATATCTTTTCAATATTTACATTTAATGAGTAGTCTCTCATAAATGGCAGGCAATAGCTTTATTAGTGTTTGTAACCAAAAAATGCAATAAGTAATGAGTTTATATTTTTGTTGTTCTGAACTTTCAAAGTGGTTTGCACCACATTACAAGTGTGCATTACTAAACTTTAACAACAATAATACTATTAAAGGAACATAATGCTGTGGATTAATATTTTTGGTTTGCTTCATTAACACTGTACTGTATTGATGTTGAAAATGTCTTACCTTTAACTTATTAAAAGTCAAAAGTTCAAAAAAATTTTCCTTTAGCCCATTCTGTTAATATGCTTTTAGGGAAACACCAAGAAGCCAATTTAAAGTTTCAACTCGTGTAAATAGTGATAACCAGTAAAATAGGCTTAAGAGTAATATTTTAAAAAATGAGGACAACTTGTTGTAGTAGATGCCATTCAGCAAAGTTTGAAGTCATGAATTGTGTACATAATATCACATCATTATCCTTCTAAACACATGAAAGGACTCCAAGAAGCCTATAAATCTTTATAGTTAGACCTCTGTCTGTAAATGGACCTGCTCTGTTTGGTGGTTGAAATAAATATAAAGTTTCAACGCATGTGAATAGTGATGCCCTGTAAAATAGGTGTAACATTTCAATGTGTAACTTGTCAAAGGAATAGAATTTATCGTGGGGAGCAAGCCCAGTCGGTTAGGCATTCGCCTAGCATGCGTAAGGTCCCAGGTTCGGGTCCGGGCATCGCCAAAATAACTGATGCCGACCTTTAAAACGGCCCCATGCAGCCAAAATGTCTGACAAATAATACCCCGTGTTTAGGGAGTGCACATTAAATATCCTCCAAAGTCCCAATGCTGATACGATGTCGCCCTTAACAGTTGGGTTGGGTGCCTATTAAGGTGTCGGCTCGTCACTTGGCTGTGGCTCTAAAATACGACCAATTCTCCAATAGCCCTATTGTAGCTCTAGTCTGACGATAATTAAAACTAAAATAAGCTAAAATACAATTTATTGAATCCTTATTTCATAATGACCTAAGGCCTCGTCTATAGTAAAATTGATAATGATGAGTACCTCCGTAAAAATTAATACTTAGAAATCTCTGTTTGGGTTGACAACCAATGACATGAAAGACTATTTTTTTAAGTGTAGCATTTCTAAATAGAGTGTATTTTTGTTATTAACATTATGAAAGTTTGTCGTTAAACATTTTTTTATTGCTGTGGCTGTGATACATATTTAAACACACTGTTTCTACGTTATTTGCCATTAACACGTTCAGAAACCTGCCAAGGTATGCTGGATAGAGTTAGATTATACAGAATGCAATTTTATTATATTATTTAGAAAACCAAAAAAGTATTTTTCAGTTAACATAATAGTTTATTTTATTTTAATATCATTTAACTAAAATGGTTTTAACTCTTCAGGAGCAGCAAGAGGAAAGCCAGTGACATTTCATCGAGGTATTTTGAAATTTATTTGAAGCTTGTATATTAACAATTTTATTTATTGTTAGATACTGTACCCTGTACCCAGTACATTATTTGAATTTGAGAAAATTATTATTTTTCATAACAAATTTCAATTAGCCTTATAAATCGTGCCATATTAAAATAAACTATTTAACTACATTTTTCCAAAAGCGGATACTGTACTAAATGCATACTAGACTATATATATTTAAACTGTAAATGAAATGCATACATCAAAACGCTACTAAGTACCACTTGGTTTGGAAATTGAATTCTAATGTTTATGAATAATTAAATTTGATTTTTGAAATCATAATTTTATGAAAAAAGCCTTTTTGTTTCATGAGCTTGCTCCAAGTATTTTCTTTTTCAATTTTTCATTAAATTCAATTTGTTCATATATTTTCAAGGCTTTAATTTTTCCAGATTTATTTCCATTATTTAAAAAAGAATTCTTATTTACTTATGATAATGTGTAACATAACTTTTTTACAAAACATGCATAAACTTTTTAAGAGATTTGCCTACATTTTCAGCAAACCATTTGGTGAATTGGCTAATTTATTGCCTAAAATTTTTGTCATAGCTTTTGATCTCATGACCTGTGATGTTGAATCTGCTATTTCTGATATCATTTCTTTGGGATTCAGCAGAATTCTAACTAGTGGACGTGCCAAATCAGCTTACCATGGAATGCATATTGTAAAGGAAATTTTTGAAAAAGTAGGTTTTTTAATGTAGTACTAAACATATTTTTAAAATAAATTATAAAGATTCATGTTAAGAAATTTCAATTGGTTTTTTTTTTTTTTTTGTAATGTCCTAAGCATCTGGAGACTAAACAAATTGTGAGATGTGTAAACTTGTTTGAAATGTGTGATATGGAATGTGTGTGATTTTATAGCTATTTTTTTTAAAGTAAAAGATTTTTTTAAAAAAACTACTCAGAAAATTTTTTAATATCTTAAATATTTTGGTTAAAATTTATAAATTTTTAAAATGTGTATTTTTGAAAACTAAGTCAAGTGATGGGTTTATATGTCTGGGCTCCTCAGGTGGCTAAATGTAATTATTTTATCTATAGTAATCCTCTTGATTTTTTTAAAATCATCAGTTAAAATGTAACCATAAATAAATTAATTTCATTTGAAATATTTCACAAATGTTTTTAAGGGCTTGGAAATATATTAAAAATTTTCTTATTTTTAGGTTGGAACACAAATCACAATTATGCCTGGTATGTAGATATAAGAAATAAATTTCATTATGTGCTAAGAGATAGTGAGCATTGTTCTGAAATAATATTTATTGCAAAATAATGAAATCGTAAAACCTCTATGGAATATTAGATCGGTAATTATATTATATATTTTACAAAATAATAATAATTTCTGACCTTGAGACAAAAAAATTTTTGGAAATGATTTGTGTAATTTTATTAATATTATAAATCAAGTTTTTAGTGATAAACAAGTACAAAACAGACAGATTTCATTTTTTTCCCACTCCTGTCATTACATACTTTATTTCAAACTTAATTAGGTTTTCAAGAATATATCGAGTTATCCTATGTAATAGTATTTATAACTTATCCTATTATGTCTTAATATGCAAAAAAAGTAGATGCTGTGTATCTTGTTAAACTTTTGGTTTTAATAATTTTTTTTAAAGGATCATGCTTTCAAATTTGTCTATTGTACATTATCCTAGCCCTGTTTTTATAATATAATTTTTTCCTTTTCTGCTGTCCTGTGTCCATTAAAGAGTTATTTTTATTTATCAGGGATTGGAAAGTTCCTTTTAAAAAGTAACTCGTTTACAGTTACTTAATTTAAAAAGTAACTCAGTTATAGTTTCCTTATTTAAAATGTAACTCAGTTACAGTTGCTTAATAAGAAAAATAACGAATCACAGTTACTTTTAGAAGATTCAAGTTATACGAAAAATTGAATTGTTCCATCTTGCTGTTTTCAAAGAGAACCAAGTCTAAATAAATAGGAACAATTGGAAAAAGTTTAGAAGAAAAATTCAGTGTTGATAAAAGTTAAATTTTAAATAATTGCCACACACTGAACTGTACCAAAAATATCCATCAAAAGCACCCCAAGAAGTAACCGATAATTGGAACATTTTTGGTTATTTCGTTACCCCTAAAACTAACTAAGTTACAGGTTGCTTTCTGAAAAATCTAATGGTGTTACTCAACCTTACCTAAACAAAAAACCTGTTAAAAAAGTAACGCATTCCAATCCCTGTAATTTGCAATGTGTAGTTTTACATTTTTTTTCTCTTCCAAAATGTAGGTTGTGGCATCAATGATCAAAATATTATTGCAATAGTGAAGGGAACTGGGGCCATTGAGTATCATTCCTCAGCGCGATTCAGGAAGCCCGGAACTCCCAATGAGATACCAGTAGTGGAAGGAACTGAATTTTACAAAAGTGTTGATCCGCATGCAGTATTTCTTTTGCGTACTGAACTGTGCAAGGCGTTCAATAGGCCAATGAATTACTATTTTTCTAATGGAAAGTGTCTTAAAAAGTAATATATGAATTTAGTACTTCCTAGATAGCACAAAGCAGATTGAAAGAACTGTAAACTGGTTGAATTCTTTGCATTTCTGTTTTCACAAAAAATCACAACTTAGCCTTTCTGGAATATCATTGGTTTCCTCAAACATAGCCTTTTTGGAATATAATTGTTTTCCTCCAAACATCTTAATTTCTTTTTTGTTGTTGTTGGGTTAGTCAGGGTTGTTGTCTGGCAAGAATCTTAGGTTATCAGAGGTCTTGTACCCAAGTTACCAAGGTGTTATGGTCTCTCAGCATGAGGATTCCAGGCTTTAAGCACCCAATTCACTTTATGGGGGAAATGTTTTTTTTTAAACCTCCTCTTAATCACATGAGTGGATTGGGGCTGAGAAGCCCAGTCGGTAAGGTGCTTGTCTTGCATGCGAAAGGTTCCATGTTCAAGCAAGCCCAGACATTTCCAAAACTGTCATCCTATTAATGGTTTGTGCACCCAAAAATTCCGACAAATAATACTCTGTGTAGAGGGAGTGGAAGTTAAATTTGCTTCAAAGTTTCGACACAGCATACAATATTGCCCTTGAAAGTTTTGCTGGGTGCCTACTCATGTGTTAGCTTGTCACTTGACTGTGGTTTAAAATTCTGACGATCATCGCCAAAAGCCCTCTGTAGTTCTAGTGTAACTTTAATTAACCTAACCTTAAAACCACATTTAGACAAAAGTGCTTGTTAAGACTGCAGAGTCTAAAGTCTTGTATTAATGTAGGATGTCACTTACAGTTCAATTGGCGGTGACAGCGCAATCAGAAAAAACGCTTTGCTATTTAATTGCAACATGGTAAAAAGTGACAATCTTGGAACCCTTTTAAAACCTTGCAAATTAACATTCCTAACATGACACATTTGCAACTTTATTACAATTCTTTATTTTTCATTTTAAAATAGAAATTAATTAATATTAATGGAAATGTTCTCAGTATAAAATTCATAACTTTTCTCAAAATATGCTTTCATATCTGAATGGCATTATATTCGTGCCTTACTCTTTATGGTGCAGTAGAACCTCGAATATCCTATCTGGTCTAGTAAAGATAGAAGGTGGGTCGAATAATCTAAAATTTAGGATAACAGAGAATCTCCATTACATAGTAAAACTTGTATAGTACTAAGTAAAACCTATAAACTTGTGTTGTTGTTTTTTGAGTTGCTGACTTGTTGCTATTTTAAAACTGCCGCAGTTTTCTGATATCATAAACGCTGGAAATTCACGATTTCGGAATTGCCAGAGAATTCGGATTTCAGAATAGTAAAAATTTGCGGATTATAATAGCGCTGGAGGTATCTCACTTTAGAATCACTTGTAGATTTGTGAGGCTGGTTCCTTTTATGAACACCTAGGAATAATTTTGTTGGAGATTTTTTTTTAATGTTGACTTAGGGGTGGTCGGTTAACAGCGTGTTGGATTAAGGAACGGATAATCGATGTTCTACTGTATTCAAATTGTGATTTTTATAAAATTAAATTGGAAAGTGCCAAATGTTATACATTAGAGCTTAACCTAGATGTTAAATATTGTTGAAATTTATATAAAGGAAACTATAATAGCAAATTCTAGAAAATAATCTCTTTAAATTAATACTTTAAATTTTAGATATACAATAGTAAAAATCTAACAAATTTAAGGCATGAAGTAAAATATTTTTTCAAAAATCCTAGTGTGTTATTAAATTTTGTTTGACAACATTGTTTTATATGACTTTTTTAAATAATATTTAATGTGTAAAAATGTTTTTAGTTTATACTATGCTTAATGTTATGGGAAATGATCTAGTGCCTGTATTGTATTCGAAAAATTTTGAATAAAATTTAAAACCTTTTCTGACATTCAGTATTTTTTCTGTCTGGACAAGCCAAAATGATATTTACTTTTTTTTTTAAAGCACTTAATAGTTACAACTGATAAGAACGGGGAATATGTGTATCAGGACAAAGTTTGTCATTGTTATTTGCTAACTACTTTACTGTAGAAGGATAAACTGTAGTAACCGCAACAATGCATTGTGCCATTTCTGCTCTGAAATAATTAGTTTTTCCAGTATTTTTCTCATTGGTTAGCGTATTTGAGTGCTGGTACAACAGTCCAAGTCCGCTGGTTACTGCAACCTGCCACGCCCATAGCTGCAATACTGTCGCTTTCTTGCCGAAGTTCCTGTTATTTTTTTTAAACCACATTTATTTAAATTTAATTTTTTTTGTGTGCTGTAAATCATTGTGCAAGTTTTCTTTGTCAGAAGTACTAAATAAAGATTGGAAACTGAAACGTTGTATGATAAAAATATTAATCAATAATATTAATATATTATTAATAATTAAGTAATATTATGAAATATATAATAAATTCATTTTGTATAACATTTTCAAACAATGATAATATTTTGTCAAATTAATATTAAATAGCCAAATTGTGAAGAAATTTGCTGAATGTTGTCATGAAAAGCTAAAAAGCAGCCCCTAACCACTGATTTGAATTCTGGACCCTAGAATTAACCCTAGAGGTCAGTGCCCCTAACTAGTAAAAAGGTTGTCTAAATTCATCTAAATGCCGTGGTTGGTTGGTTGTATTTTTAGGCTTCTGGGTGCTTGGTCAGAGACCCGCTTATAAACCTTCGTCAAGTAAGACAGACACAACACACACATACGTGACAGATGTTGCCATCTATCGCGCGCCACCTCCACAATTTAGACAAGTCCCTGAAGGCGAGATGTCTTGGTTATTATAACAATTCGCCTAACCTACACTAATAAATCGCAATATACTTTGTTTCCGAATACAGCACCAAACAAATCAGTCGTAAATATGCGTAAACGCCTTATGTATATTAAGTGAAATTAATTGATGTAAACAGGGCCTGCTCTAGGAAATCTCAGACTATAGGCACAATCTATTTTGGGGGCCCCTTTACGAAAAATTTTGAGTTCGATTTCCAGTAATGATGATGCTATAGACCAATATATAAAATTTGTGCTACAATTTTATAGGTTTCCTTGTAAACATCGATCAAAACAATCGCGTTAAGACAATTTCTTAGCCAAAATTGAGCGAAAAACAAAGTGGAATATCAGAATTTTTTTTAGTTTACTTATATTTTGGGATTTACCTCATTTAGCATAAAAGAACCTGAAATTTAGGGGCCCCTAAATTTTGGGGGGCCCTAGGCCCAGGCCTAACTAACGGGCCTTATGGAGGAGCAGGCCCTGGATGTAAAAGAAATGTTATTTTGTTATGCTTGAGTCGCGCCCAATAACAAGTAGTTTTGACAAATTAGCGAATGCATCCTTTAAGGCTGCTCATCACCCCCGTTTCCCGTCCTCCTTCAATCGGGCTTGCTAATGGTAAAAGTCTATGGGGGGAAAAATGGTTTCATTCCAAAAAAGCAAAGATATTATAAGAATATTTTGATGCGTTTTTTTTTTAAATTCATAATTGTCCAATAAAGTTGTGATTAAAGAGGTTATTTTTTAAAAAATGTTATTAAATTTTTTTAATAGAAAAAAATTTATATTAAAAAAAGGAAATAACGTTTTTAAAAAAATAACCTCTAAAAGCACAACTTCATTGGATTTGGTTTGGTTGATATACATATATTTTCAGGCTTGTGTGCTTGCTCAGAGAGCCGCTTATAAACCTTCGTCCAGTAAGACAGTCATAACACACACACACTCACACTCACATGCACACATATACGCGACAGATGCTGCCATCTATCAAGCGCCACCTCCACAATTTAGACATGTCCCTGAAGGGGAGGAAAATTTTCTCCAGGAACCTGTACCCATGGTAAACTGCGCAATGACCAACCACAGGACTTTCGGACCCAACAGATTTTACGAGCACGTACTCCGCATATACTCGGTAGGTCTTCAGTGGCGACCGGGTCTCGAACTCTCAACCTTCCGATCTCGAGCTCCGAGATCGTGGACCACTAGGCTCCCTACAGCCAACTTCATTGGAGTTTTTGGGCAAGCTCAGGTGTTGTCTTGCCATCGAAGTTTTCAACAATATATAGCATAAATATAAAAATCTTTTAAAGAAAATACTTTTAGCTGGGAAATAATTTTTTCCCAACTAGTTAATGTGAGTTTAATGTAAGCATCCATGAGAAAAATAGAGAAATGAGAAGTAGTTTTATCAACTACTTCAAAATGTGATGTTCCGAACCAGAAGAATAATATTTAGTAAAATGAAGTGAACTTAATTGAAAAACGAAAATGGGTAAACAACTTCTGTAAATATTATTTGGTTGGAAAAAATCCTTCATTTTTATATAATTAATGAACCAAGAAATAATTTTATAATCATATCTTTTCCTAACTAAGTAAATCGCTGAAAGGGCAGATTTTTATTTGTGGGTTAGAATCTTTTGCAAAGCAGGTAGTGCTTTTTCCTTTCCTTGTGTCCATGGATTGTATATCCGTAGAAAAATATTCACTTTTAACTACTGTAACTTTTTTTAGCATTAGATTTTGGTTTACTCAATGCGAAGCAAAAAATAAATGCTTAGTTTAATCAATATTTATGATATTTCAATCGTATTATAATATTTGCTTTGCCGGTTTTATGCCGATACTCTATGTTTAGTTATTATTTCGGCTTTTATCTTTCAAACAATTTTTTTTTAAAATTAAAGTTTTATGTTTCTGGTTACCACTAGAGTTTTTATTGTTAATTAAATAATATGTTTTAAAGAAGATATATGCATAGTAGGGTGTATCGAAAAAACCAAGTTTTTGATATCAAATTTGTAATAGTGCGGAAAAGTTGCCGTATGTTATTGTTAGTATGTGTGCAAAATTTTGTTGATCTGAGTTAGTGTCTTCAGTTGCCTAAGAGACCATTAATTATGCAAAATTCTCTAATTTTATCGTTTTTTTCAATATATATTATTTTAAAATTAAGAAATTGAATTTTTAGGTCTTACCAGTTGAATTGCCTTAGTACTCCTTAGAGCGTGTGCAAATTTTTTTGAAGTTGATTAATTTCTTCAGTTGCCTTTAGAGGCGCTTATCTGGCCAAATTCCAGAAAAGCAGCCCTTAAAGGTAACTGAAGAAATTAATCAACATCAACAAAAATTTGCACACGCTCTAAGGAGTAATAAGGCAATTATTCGGCACTGGTAAGACTTAAAAATTCTATTTCTTAATTTTAAAAAAATCTATTGAAAAAATGATAAAATTAGCAAATTTTGCATAATTAATGGTCTCAAGAAGCAACTAAAGATATTAACTCAGATCAACAAAATTTTGCACACATACTAACCATAATATAAGAAAACTTTTGTGCACTATTAGAATTAAAGATTCCCATAATTTTTAAGAAAAAAAATGAAATTAGTGAATTTTGTAAAATTAATGGTCTCAGAGGCAACTGAAGATATTAACTCAGATCAATAAAATTTTGCACATATACTAACAATAACATAAGGCAACTTTTCCGCACTATTACAAATTTGATATCAAAAACTTGGTTTTTTCGATACACCCTAATGCATAGGTTTCTTATAAAGCTGTTTCCCAAAGTATTACAAGCTATAGGGTTGATTTCCTAAAAAAGTTTCATACTTTTAATAAACACAATGTAGCATGAGTGTACCCTTAATAATGGTGACTTGCTTACAGTAGAACCTCGATTACTATCCCTCTGTTATCCAGAATTCTCTGTTAATTGACCGCCCCTCACCCGACAAAAAATATCACAAATAAATTTATTCTCCGTCTCCGTTGTTCACAAGATAAACCAGACCTGGAAGTCTAAGTCTACAGGGATTCTAAAGTGAGCAATCGTTGGCGATACTGAAATCAGCAAACTTTCGGGATTTAAAAATTTTGAGATTCCTGCATTTTTCAAATCGAGAAACTGCAGTTATTTTAAGAAAACGTTGGCAAATTATAAATGTAATCAATCAAATTTCTGGCAATCCTTAATTTAAAAAAAATTCCTGGAATCATCTGAAATTGTTCGAATACAAGTGATACCTACAATAAAACAAGGAAATAAACACTTTCCCCAGAACTCAGCTCAGTTATTAGAAAAAAATAAGGACAGAATTATAAATTATGTTTTAGAACTTTCTTTTTGCCCAAAAATCTTAATATTAAAGATAATTAAACACCGAAATTCCATATTTACACCTGCACACTTCAGATGTTGGTGAATTCTAAGTCCGGAGATTTCTTGCGGTCTTCTACAATATTAGTTTTACTTTTAATGAAAATTCAATATTATCAGGAATTTTCAATTATCTGACCGACATCTGGTCCCAATTAGATCGGATAATAAAGTCTCTACTGTATTATGTAGACTTTATGTTATGCCTATGCTGAACTCAGCATTGTATATTTTTTATTTGTCTGACTAAATCCCTGCCCAACTTTTTAAAGAAGTATACAAACTCTGCATTTCTACACATAAATATTCCTCAATATTTCCATTTGTAAACAGCAATCTCTATTGAATTATATCATATTCAGAGATATTATTAGAATCCAGAAGAGTAAATTTGACCATGTTTTAAAAATCTTTTAAAATTTTAAATAATTTTTTAAAAATCAAACAATGTTGAAATTGCAAAAATTCATATTATCTTATCCTTATGCTTAATTTTTGCTTGCATTGAAATATCTTTTCAAATTAGAAATTGTCATTTAAATCCCAATATACAACAATGGAGAAATCAGCTTACTTTTGCACTCCTACACCCGTTCCCTTCCTACTCTTTATTATCCTTTTAAAATAAAATAATTATAAAATATAAATTAATGCTTATATAAAATGTTCTTTAATGTGATACATACTTAACTTTTTTGGTTGATCTACTTGTTTGTATTTTAATTGATAGTAATTATAATTCAAATTTTCATACAATAAATGCCCCTAATATTATGCATGTTTAAAGTTAAACTTACTGATTCTATCTTAAAGTTCTTTAAAATTTAATAATGAATCTTATATAACGCTTAGAGTAAATCAAGAGCATCATATATAAATTATAATTTCAGAACTCAACTTTTGAAACACCACAATGAGTGCCGACGAAGAATACCTGATCTCTCAGGTACTGAACAACATGAAAACAGATGTAGCCGCCGCCAAATCTTGGATGATATTCTCAAAATCGGTCGACCCTGAAAGCTTCGCTATCCTCTTCCAATACTACAAGATGGCGTGCGAGGAAACTAACTTGACAGAGAGCTTGATTTCTCTGAGCAAGCTGGTCGAGAAGTTTCCAAAAGAGCCGACGCTCATAAAGGAGCTGAAAGAGCTTGCAAAGGCTCTTTGCTCGGAGACGGATAATTTCCTGAAAAGAATCTTCGAGAACTTGCCCGAAGATACGAGGCAGAATGTCATGGTGGTGGTTACTCGGAGTGCACAGTCCATTGAAGAACACTGCGAGCTGATGTTGTTGTTTCTGAAGAGGATGCCTCCAGGGTGAGTTACTAAAATGGTTTTTGTTAGGGGGCGTCTATTAATCACGTAATATGTATTTGATGATTTTTGACCCCTTCTTATTAGATTCCATGATATTTGGCCTTGACCCCCAATCCGTAATATCATAGGATATTTTCTAAATTTTTTTATTTTTATTGCATTTCGGTTTTGGCGAATTTTAAATAGTTTTTAAAAGTTCCAACATTTTGAAATATGGTTTGGAAAGACACAATAAATATTATCATGTGATTTTGTCAAATTTAGGTTGGGCACTACATTTTACCTGGAATTGAACTAGATTTTCTCGTTATTTTGCGTTGCTTTTTTTTGTGTGGGGTATATTATGTGATATTTCACGACCATCTTCCCTTTAAATGAGATTTGGCTTGACCCTCTCCCTCCCCTTCTAAACACATCAGGTAATTTATGGAGATGTACCTTTAATCTCATGGGTAAAATTGATTTAATAATAATAGCATGTTTAACCTCTTGCAACTTGCCGTTCCCCCTTTTTTTTTTAGGACATTTTTTAAAACCTCCCCACTTACAATTAACATGTTAATTAGTTCTGAATTCGACCTGGTCCAATAGAAGAAGATCCAAATGCCAATTTTCAGCTTTTGATTACAGGTATCAGTCATTTGTTTCTATAAAAAAGTTATTAAAAAAAATTTCAAACTTTTTAAAAAGTTCTTTTAGTAGTTAATTTTAAAGTCATTTTACATTAAAAACAATGTTCAAATAATCTAACTACAAATAAGTGATACACAGCCTTTTTTGCTGCATTTATAGCACAAAATATTTGTATTTTTAAAGTTTAAGGCGTGTCCCTAGTAACTATTAAAATTAAACATAATTTTTTTAAAAATTTCTTTGAAAAATATACTTTTTAGCATATGTTTGTATGGAAAGTATATTAAGATTTATATATATTAAGATTAAGAATATGTGTGTAGGATTTTGCTTGGGTCTTAAGAGATTGTAGAACTGCCTCACAATTTAACTTTTTATTGTTTTAATTTCTTTAAGATTGATTTTCTTTAAAAAAAAAATTACAATGCCTTCAAGAAAAGTAAAACCAGCAACCTATAGTTCATTAATGTTATATTAAGCCTTAGAACTATTGTTTGTTTAAAAACAAAACCACAGTTATGATAGTGATTAAAAAAAACAATTTTTAAACCTTCTAGTCTTACATTGATTAATCTTTTTTTCACTTAAGGCCCGTTTCGTTAGCAAAGGTACTGGTAATGTTCCCTACTTTCAGGGCCAGTTGATGGCAGTAGCATTAATATGTCAATTAGATCGTCCACATGTGATGGAAACAAAAATCTTACTTACAGTTTTACTTGTAGTTATTTCAATTAGAGGTAATGTTAAGTGAATTTGAAGCACATATTTTTTTTATGCAGTTTCACCACGTTGAACATTGTCACTTATTGATATAATAGCAGGTTTTGTTTCTTCTTCTTATTATTATCTTTTTCCTGGTCCGACGTTGTGAGACCAAGTCATAAAAACCATACACTTTGAGAAAATCGATGAAAAGCAAAGGAGATGAGTAGATATCTCCTTAGCAGAGTCCAAGACAGTCCAGGATGTGATTTGGGTTGGCCTGAAAAATTTGGCATTTACGACACTGAGGAAAAGCTTTTTCGCCTTGAGAGAACTTCAAACATTTCAGGTGACCACTTGCGAATCGTGATAGGCAGGTAAGCGAAGACCTGTCCCTTGAAAGTGAGAGAAGGGAGCCAGGTTCCTTTCCAGGTTTAGTTTCTATTGCATGTGAAAGATCTCCTGAACTTAGCATTGCCTCTGCTATTGTATGGTACTGAAAATACTGCAATTATATTAACGGAACTATTACTTGTGAATTGGCCCTTAAATGTTTCTTTTTTTTAAATGCTGACTATCTATGTGTTCTGTTAACCCTTTCAGTCTCAATGATAATTTAGCATTTTAGGAATTTTTTTTATTGTCTATAGACATTTATATCAAAAAGCACGTCATTCGATTCATTCCATTAAAAAAAAATATTCAATTTATTCATCATTCCATTAAAGAAAATTATGGTTAGAAACATGATGATGCCAAATGACATCACTGGGATGAAAAGGTTAAGCAAAGGAGCAACAGCTTATTGTTGTAAACACTATCCTAAGAAATTATTTAGATATCAGCGTAGATTATTTTATGCATATGACAAATGTCCAATTGTTCGTTCTTGACATTTCTATCTTTATAATTTTTTCACAGCTCAAAGCTTCTGCAGCATGGGAGCAACATCATAGATACACTCTTAGCTGCTGAAGAGAGACCGGGAGTCCCAGTGCCAATTAATCTGTTCAGGAAGATGCTGGTTTGTGATGCATTGCCGCTTATTATGAAGGTACGTTGTTAATTAAAGTGTTAGTCTGTTGTTAGCATAGTAAATCAGAGAGAGATCTACTACAAGGGTACACACTAACCTATCGGGTGCTTACACTTGTTGAATATCTTTTAACCAGACTAATGAACAAGCTACATTAATTTGAAATAGAAACTTGCATTCATTGTCCTTGTAAATACATGTAGAATAGTAAACTTTAACACACATAACAATTAAAATTTTGTTTTTTAAAATAAGTACTGTTGTTAGGATACCTTTCTGTCAAACAGACGTCATTGACTAAAAATCACCAATTACAGGATAAAGTCTACAACCTGGTGGTCATCTGAATAAGTCTAATATGTTACATATGTCATCATACATTATGGCAGCCCCGATCCCACAAGGCTTTTCTAATTGAAAATTGTTTACTTTAAATATAGCCTTACAAATTGCAAAATTTGGGAATCGCTACACATTGAAAAGTTACCTGGTGCCGATCATTTGTAAAAAGGGAATTGCCTAATTTTAAAATGACGCATAATGATGTGTATTGGTGGTCTGTGATGTTTTTGAACAGTTAATAAAGCAAAAAGTTACCCCCAGTTAAAAAAAATACTTAGGGAAAAATTTGATTGTGACATTGAAATGACTATGCAAACAGTTTCACTTTCAACTTCAATTTCCACTTAGGCGACTGAGCTTGGTAACTTTTCTTGACTGTTGCCAGTTCAACAAAAAGTACTATTAATTCTTGTAAAAACACTCTAATTCCTCTTAAATATAAGAGTGGGTGGATTCTTGATAAATATCAAGAATCCACTTGGAAGTTTCTTATAAAGCCCCTAAATTTGAAAATGGTTAGATGGGCCCATTTAAAGCTCTTACATTTCCTCTAATCCACCAAAAAGTCCCTAATTATTCCAAGTTCAACTTATGTTGTATGTATTTGTTAAGGAGAGGATAAAACGCTACTCTAGTCCCACCTACAATTTTACTTTAGGATGCAGCCTAAATGTAAGTTTTATGAGACTAATCATAAATTGTGATATTCCTTAACCTTGTGCTTTGAATGCTGTCTGTATTTAACCCTAAAAAAATTTCTTGGCCATGAAAACTCTTTGAATGTTACAAAAGTTTTGAATGAGAATTATGCTTGTCATTTTTTGTGCTGTCATTTTATGCTTGTCTTTTGTTTGTGTCAAATTATTGCCTATATACTTTTTTACAATATGGCTTTTGAACTATGAAATGTTCTACGATTTAAGGAAGGAAAATTTGTGTTTAAGCAGTAACAGACATTTTAAGCTTCAATTTATTTCCGTAAATTTCCATTAACTTACCATGCATATTTTAACTGATCTGACATTTTACATGTTCTTAAATATCAAAGAGTACCATTTTTACTTTAAGCACAACCAAATCATAAATAGTTTTTTTGACATAGTTTTTTTAAAACTTATTTTAAAAACTGCTTTCAAATAGTAATTGTTATTTTAAAAAACTGCTTTAAAGTAGTAGTTAGCTTTTTTTGAAAGCAGTAAAATTTCCTGTTTTTATTTTGTTAACTTGATTTTCAATTCTCAATGTTTGGGGTGACACAAAACATTTTTAGGAATTGTGAAGCTAATTTACAAAGTACTGTTCCTTCATCATATCTTAATTTATCTGACTCATATTTTGATAAAAACTCTTTAAAAATATTTGCTTCTAACTGAAAACGTTAGAACGTTTCATTTTAGTTTATGTAAAGTATAATTTGAGTAAAGCAGCATGGTTAAATTCTAGAATAAAAATTTTTTGTTGCACACAAAAACGTCACATTTTTTTAAAGAATAATATTCATATTTAATCATTCTCTCTCTAGCATAAACATTTCTATTAAAAATTTTTTATTGGAACTTTTCATTCCACTTGGAGCTTATTCTTCATTTAAATAACTTGTTTTAATAATGTTTTTATTTTATCCAGGTTCCTCAGTTCGACTACAAGTTCAAGTTCGTATTTCAGCTACTCCAAAAGTCTCTTGAATTTTACGTTTCTTGCATGATGACTTGTTCCAGTGCACAGGATGTTGCCATCCGTAAAGAAGTAATATCTCAATCTGAGGCCAATCCAGAAGAAGGGTGGACACCACTTTTCGAATTGCTGGAACTGGTTGCACTTCGTTACAGGTTTGGAATCTTATAAATTTATATCCAATTATTAAAACTATTTAAACATCCATTTAAATTATTTTTTTATTTGGTAATAATTTTTTATCACTCTAGTTTCTTCTTTTTTTAATAAAGTAGCCTGCATTCTAAAGCGTCTATAATATATGTAACTTTGATAATCTCCAACTTTGAATGATACCCACATATAGATCTAAGAAAAAGCTGCAAAGACTTGGAAAAAAAGTCCTTAAATCTTGCTGAAAGTTTCAAAAAATAGTTTAAAGCCTCAATTTTTCCAACACTTATACAGGTGGAACTATCCAGAAATGTTTGTCTCCAACTTCAGCGAACTCAGCCTCCAGCAGTTGATGTCTTTGTTGAAAAGGAAGAACAAGACCATTGCTAGCCTGAGCAGCGAGAAGCACAGGAGAGAGGAGATGTCAGGATACGAGGAAGCATACTTCTGCCTCGCAGTGACTTTCTTCTACTACCTCTACAGGCAAGTATGCAGTGCTGTATTTGTAAAATTAGCATAAGGTGTACCATCCCTGTTTAAGTAAAAGTAAAGGTTAGGTTAAGTAAGACTAGCATAAGGTATACTATCTCTGTTTAAGTAAAAGTAGCATAAGGTATACCATGAATAAAACACAGGAGAGACGTGATATCAGGAAGTATACTTCTGTCTCACATTGACTTTCGTCTACTAACTCTACAAGCTAGTTTGCAGTGTTGTATTTGTAAAATTAGCATAAGGTATACTATGCCTGAATCACAGAAGAGAGAAGATATCGGAAGTATACTTCTGCATTCAAAAGGACGTTCTTCTACTACCTAAGTATGCAGTGCTGTATTTGTAAAAGTTGCATAAGGTATACTATGCCTGAAGCACAGGAAAGAGGAGATAACAGGAAGTATACTTCTGTCTCAAAATGACTTTCTTCTACTACCTCTACAGGCAAGTATGCAGTGCTGTGTTTGTAAAAGTAGCATTAGGTGTACTATCCCTGTTTAAGTAAGGGTTAAGTAAAAATAAAGGATTAATTACGTAAAAGTACATAAGGTATACTCTGCCTAAAGCACGGAAGAGAGAAGCTATTAGGAAGTATACTTCTCTATCAAAGTGACTTTCGTATACTACCTCTACAGTCAAGTATGCAGTGCTGTATTTGTAAAAGTAGCATAAGGTATACTATGCCTGAAGCACTGGAGAGAGGAGATTTACCAGGAAGTTTCTATCTCAGAGTGTCTTTCTTCTATTACCACTACAGGCAAGCTTGCAGTGCTGTATTTGTAATAATGGCATAATACTATTCCTGTTTAATTAAAATTTACAAAACTGAGTAGTAATAAATAAAAAAAAATAATGTAATTAATTTTTATTGTTTTGGACTCGGAACCCAAGAGGAACTTGTATGTAAATTATGTTAAGACGTAATAGCCGACCAGCTAGCCAAAATTATATTAAGACTCTCTAAATTATATTGTGTTATGATAGTTTGCTCTGAATGAAAGTTTAGTTCAGCTTTAAACTATTTAGTTGAATTCATAGTATGAATAATAATCAATAATTGAATTGCTCTGAATGAAAGTTTAGTTCAGCTTTAAACTATTTGGTTGAATTTATAGTATGAATAATATTCAATAATTGAATTGCTCTGAATGAAAGTTTAGTTCAGCTTTAAACTATTTAGTTGAATTTATAGTATGAATAATAATCAATAACTAATGATTTAATACTGACAAGTTAAGAGGGACTGTCAGTCCCATAGAGCTAATGCAGTAGTTTTGAAATCACAACTTTTGCAAAAGAATTGCTTTGAAATGTTATCCCATTTTCACCCTGTATGGGAATCATCATACCATCATTTTAAAATGAAATTGAAAAGAAAATAACATACGGTTTTTTAATTAATAATTGATAAAATTTTAAAATAGTGTCATCATCTTCTGTATATTTTTGGCATTTTAAATTTCAAAAATATATAATTAAATAACTAGATAACATTTTCGTTTTAAAGTTGTTTCATTTTGATGTTATGTTGATTCCCATACCTAGGGAAAAAGAGCTAACATGGCAAAGCAATACTTCTGCAGAAGATGTGATTCCCAAACTAATGCATTAGCTCTATGAGATAGAAAATACTCTCCATACTCTTAAATTCTAATTAAACATATTCATGTTATTAACATGTTGGAACTGATCATGTTTACAGGTTTGGGAAAATAGTCCTCCCGAAAATGCCCTCATCTCTGGTTTCGGGGCCCTTCAATTTCTTCCTCATGGAAGGAATAGCAGAGCCTCAGGAGAAGTGTCCAAAAGCTTTGAGTGCTGAGTTCAAGCGGAATGACAGAGGGTATGGTTATGAGTATCTCATTTTTTTTAAAATTTTAATTTTGTTGACCTTTGTCCACCATCAGAGCTTAGTGAAAGAAAATGCTAAGTGACAGTTTTGAAAAATAATTGTGATTTTTTTTCCAATGGACATGTTATACCCTTCTTTAAAGCTAACAAGAATCCCCCCTTTTTTTAAACTTTAAGTCAAGTATATTTTTTACCATTAGTAGGAGCTGTTTTTAACGTGGTTCTAACTTACGACACCTATAGCCATTCGTCTTTCTGTAGTGCTAGTGCAATGTTTATTCTACTCAACTATCCTTTTTTAGCTTCCACACTACGTCTATAACGTGAAAAGTGGACGGTTTATAATTGTTCAGTCCGTCTGTCTGTCACCCACTTTCACAAAATGAACCGCAAATCTCGCAAACAAGTGGGATACGTCATTTCGAAGCAAAAAATCAGTTTAGGCTACATTCAAAATTTCATTAAAAAAATTTAATTTGAAGTTTATTTAAAGTTTAAATAACTAAAAATTTAATCTACATTGAAATAACATGCAAATTATATTTTTATTCAATATTTTCACTGTTGCCATTTCATTAAACATCCAAAAATCTTTATTTAAAATCAGAATAAAACTCTTGAAAAAATATTTATTTTTGTGATATAATTCAATTTGGATTGTTGTAATAACACAATAGAGTTATTTTGATGGTTCGTTATCTATGTATGAAGAAAGATGCATTAAGAATTCTAACTTTGCAAAAATAATATGCCAAGTTTCGCTTTTATTTTTTAGGCATCAGTTTTATTGATTTATTTTCCAAACTGTAAACTTGTTGTTACAAAAAGATGTTTATTAAAGAATATATCATTATTCTTCAAACTTCAGAAAAAAAATTCACAAACGATAAAGATTAATTATTAAATCCGCAAAAGAAGATTAAAGAAAATAGTTAATTTTGGAATAACAACTAGCTAAAGGCGCTGTTAGGAGATTTTCTTTCTATGATGTATAAATAGATTGTCCTGTTTAGCACAAATTGTTGTGTGAAAGCGGTTTAAGTACAGATTCTGTAACAAACCAACTTTTCTTATTTCAATATATCAAATCTTTAAGGTGGTTCATTCAGATTTTTTTTTAAATTTTAGACATGTCTGGTCCTTAAGAGGGATATCATCAATAAGAAACAAATTTAAAATGAAAATGTTATTTAATTATATATTTTTGAAGTTTAAAAATTTCCCAAAGTATTCAGCAGATGGCGACACTACTTTAAATAAATTTATCATTCAATAATTAAATATCCGTATGTTATTTTCTTTTCAATTTTGTTTTAAACTGATGTTATGATGATTCCCATACCTGGTGAAAATGGGATAACATGGCAAAGAAATTCTTTCGCAAAAGTTATGATTCCAAAACTAATGCATTAGCTCTATGGGACTGACAGTCCCTCTTAAGGGGGAATGGGCGTGCAGGACCGGGGGTCTCCAAACTCAAGTGCCTCAATGTTAATCCAATGGGGAAAAAAATATTTTCTTTGCCACATTTCTCCGGCTGTATTGAATGTTTTTACAAGCGGATTTTTTATGTGATAAATGTAGCTGACTTACAGGTCTCTATCTTCCCACTTTTTGAAATTGCTTCGAATATTTTGTGTAAAATAATTTAGTGAATATTAAAAAAAATATTCGTACTAATTTCAAAAACTGGGATTGTCGGGACCTGTAAGTCAGCTACATTTATCACATAAAAAATCCTCTTGTAAAAATATTCAATACAGCCAGAGAAATGTGGCAAAGAAAATAATTTTTTCCCATTGGATTAACATTGAGGCACTTGAGTTTGGAGACCCCCGGTCCTGCACGCCCATTCCCCCTTAAAGTGTTACCATAATGAAGTTTTATGTAAATAAAAGATGTTAATTGGTATTGTGACTCGTGCTCTATTCACACAGGTACGTTGTTGTGAGCAAGTATGCAAACCAAGAAGCTTCTAGCATGCTCATACCCTCCTTTGTAACTGCGGTGGAATGCTGGGGCATGCTTCACCGTCACACTCACCTCATGAAGGAGTTCAAAAACCTGTGCAAGAACATCCAGCTCGAAACGTGGCCAGTGTTTGAAGAGTTCTACATCAACATGCTTATTTACGAGCGAGGACACAGGTTTTCATCTTAGTATATTTCAAATATATAACCAGGTGCTGGGGAGCCCAGTCAGTTAGGCACTCGCCTAGCATGGGAAAGGTCCCAGGTTCGGATCCGGGCATCACCAAAATAACTGCCGACCTATAAACGGCCTGTGCAGCCAAAAATGTCCGACGAATAATACCTCGTGTGAGGGAGTGCACATTAAATATCCTTCAAAGTCCTAACAATGCGTATGTAGTCGCCCTTGACGGTTGCGTTGGGTGCCTATTCAGGTGTCGGCTCGTCACTTGAATGTGGTTCTAAACTATGACGCCCGTCGCCAATTGTCCTTGTGTAGCTCTAGTGCAATGATAATTCAAACCTATCTATTAAATATCTAACCAAACCGAACTCTGATATACACAGCTCAAAACAATACTTTTAAAATCCATAATGTTTGGAAAAAATAAAGTTTCTTCAGAAGTTTTTTCAAAGTAAATTTTATTCTTAATGTCAATGGTTTTTTTTAGTATATTCTTTAAAATTTTGCATGAAAAATAACTGTAGAATAAGTTGATATTTTAATTACTTGTGGAACGACAATGTGGCTTCATAGTGGATTATTTTTTCAAAAACTTACTGGAAAAGTCAAGGAATTTGGTTTTTGGTCAGAACTCTGTACTAAGTACAATCAGTAGCTAAACTAAAAATAGTCAAATTTTAGCCCTTTAAGATTCATGTCACTAAAATGCCATAATTTTCAACAACAGGGACGCCATTGAGCATCTGAGCCGTGTCCAGAACAGCACCATCGACCCGACCATCAAGAACAAGTCTGCCCTGCAGATCGCGAGCTGCTACTATTTCCTCAGCGAGCACGAGCGATGCCTCAAGATTCTGTTTGACGTCATCATGAATCTCCCGGCATCGACTGCTCCGGCCGTCCCCAAGCCAGCCATCTCCAAGTGCCCAACCAGGTGTGTATTAGCTGCATAGATTTAGGAAGTAGCAGATATGCCCATTGGTTGCGCAATCCCGTACAACGCTGTCGCAATACAAACGCTGTTTTCGCAATGCATCACAGGATACTGGTCCACGAAAAATGCTTTTGCCGAAGAGTTACATGCAATAAAAACTGCATTTTTGATATGCTTCTTTTATGAATATATGTACCTCATATCTGCCAGAAATTATCAATACATATCCAGCTATAAACTTATGCTAGCAAAACTGTTAAAATGTTTTAATTAGTTAATATTAAATATATATTTTTTATTAGTCGAATTATCTCATGGGGCCATCTGGTGGCGTATGGCATGCCATGTGTGAGGGCTTGCGAACTGCCTTATGGGATACTGGTTCACAAGTGGCTTCACCTTTCCCCCTAGGGGCAGATCTACTACTTTCTAAATCTATGATTAACTGTGATGATTCTATGCAGATGGCGCCCCAAAGCGGGTTAACTTTTTATGATTCTTTGTTCCATGTTTTATTTTTTGTAGTACAGTAGAACATCAATTATCCACCCCTCTTTTATCCAGTACTCTCTGTTAACCTACCGCCCCTAAGTCAAAAAAAGTTATCCTCAACTAAACAGCCCATTACTGGACCAAGGCCTGCCGTACCCATTTCAAGTTTCGTGACCTAGGGCTCTGTAGAGTTAGGCATATGCCCCAGTAAGATGGTCAGTCTTATGCGGATCCCCCAGCGTTTAGTTCTCAAGCATGCTTGGTACCCATTTTATCAACCCACTCAAGGGATGACAGGATGGGTCAACCTCACCCAATCCGGGATTCGATCCGCGGACCTGTGCATGGCAATGCAAAGCTAAGAACCACTTAGAAAAAAGTTATCCAAATAAGGCAATTTTAAGTGTTTACAAAAAAAAGTTTCAGAAATATTCAGTGATTCTAAAGTGAGGAATCTCTGGTGATACTGAAATTGGCAAACTTCCTTTATTCAAAAATTGTGAATCTCCAGCGTTTTTGAAATCTGAATTATTTGGTGATTCCTAAATTAGAATTCTGTACAAATTATCAAATAAAAGGGAAATTATCGGGTTTTAGTAAATGGAGAAACTGGGGTTATTTTAAGGATAGCAAAATTTCAACAATTAAAAAAGTAAAAGCAAATTCTTAGCAATCTTACCTTTTGGGGACCTCCGAGAATCTTCTAAAGTCCCAAGACACCATTTCTCTTGAAAAGAAAAAAATAAGCAGTTTTTGCAGAACTCTGTTTAGAAATAAACAGTTTTAGCAATTTCTTTTTGCCAGGAAATCTGAGTGATAACAACTAACACGAAAATTTAATGTGTATTACTGTAAAACCATCATGGATCTTGGCAGATTTAAGGTATGCTGACTTTCGGCCATAGCTTTCGGAGTTCCTCTGTACCATAAGTTTTTGTGAATTTAATGAAAATTCGGTTCTGAAATTTTCGGTTATCCCAATTAGATTGGATAATCAAGGTTCTACTGTACCTACCAAATATAAGACTCTAACCAAGTCACTATTCTCACTAAAAGTCAACTTTTTTTTGTCACTAAAAGTAAATATTTTCCAAATCTGCTCACTAAAGTCTCTATTGCTAGTTCACATCATGTCCTTGATGAGATTTTATAAGATAAACTTTTTCTGTTTTTGAACAAATTATATGGTTAGTAAAATAAATTTATATTTGAAAAATATTAAACTAATCAAAAAATATTTTTTCAGTATGCGCCTTCAACTTCATTTCCTAGTATTTCTATGTATAATATTTTTCAGTCTCATTTAAAGAAATGTACTTATTAATAACTGGATTTCTTGTTGAGTTTATTATAAAGTAACTGTTTTATAAATTACTTGCTAAAAGTACTGCTTTTTCAATCAATTGTTAGACAATATCTAGGCTATGTTTATAGTATACTTATCAGTTGTGATAAGTGTACTATTAACAGAATAGCATTACTTTAAAATCCTGACATAACAGGTCACATTCTCATAATCAAATGTGCAGCAGATATTAGAGAGAGAGACTGTATGTATTAAAAAATTATTTATATCAATGATCGATAAACAAATGACTATTTTAAGTTTCTGGGCTTAAACCAAACTCAACAATTCCCAAGTTAAGTATATTGTAATGACCAAAAAAAATCAGGAAGCAAAAACTCCTAACATTTGTCATGTGAATTTTGGAAAGACTTTTTGAGATTATTGTTTAACTCTACATATAGTAGTTAATATATAAACTGTGTGTTTTGTAGTTTAAATTATACTTCATATATTTAAATTCAATATTTTGTTGGAAAATTTCTTTATTTTAGTCACTTATTTTTTTTTAAATAGTCACTATTTTCTTTTTTTATTTTTTTAAGTCTAATTTCTCTTTTGCAACTAATAACAAAACCAGAACAGAACAGAAGAAAGTTTCAAAAAATTATTTTTCAAAGATATTTTTGACATTATTAACAAGTAATGTTATAAACAAGGTTGACTATTAAGTGTCGAAAATCATGTAAAACATGTACTTATATATTAAAGTTATAAAACAAAATCTACCACTTCTCTGTTACTTATTTTGAAAGTATTTATGAATTGTAAAAAGTTCCTTAAACTTTATTATTATCATCAAGTTTTTACAAACTCAACAAATCAGTTATCTTAAAGAACTAACAAAATTTGTATTATTTTAATGCATTTGTAGATTTTAATGCATTTGTATTTTAATATTATATAAATTTTAATTTGTATATCTTTCCAGATACATGTACTTCATGGGCTACAACAACAGGGAAATACTCCAGTACTGCGTGTCTATGCTGCTCAAGCTCTACAAATGCAAAGAAAACGTGGACGAGACATACAAAGACATGACCCTAGGCTACATGCTCGTACTCATGCAGTATGATTTGGAACACGAGTACGAACTCCTGCAGCGTTGCATCAACACCATCAAGAAAACAAAAAGCTTCTGCTTCCAGAAGTTCTTCAACTACATCATCAACGTGGACATTTTGGAGGAGATGTCCTACCTGGCGACCTCTGTTGGTGGGAATGTGAACTTGGAGATCCTGTCGACGCCTACATTCCAAGCGAGCAAACAGAGAGCTGTTACGCGGGGCGTGAACAAGGGAGCTAAAGATGACTTGAAGCAGGCCTTTGTCAATCAGATGGCCCGGTGCTACGACAACATTGACAATCTCTTTATTGACTTTATAAAGGAGGAGCACAGTTTTCTACTGCTGCCCTTAAGTGATGGGTTGTGATAATGTTAATTTGGGTTTTGCTGGATGCTCATGTGTAAATATCATTTAAATAAATAAGTCATATTAGATAGCAATTTATCTGTTGAATTTTTTCAGAAAACATTCGATTGATTTTGGTTTTAACAAAGAATTACGATAATCCCTGACATTAGTTTGTTTTCTTTTTTTTAACCATCCTTTATGTAAACATATTGAGTAGTGTGCATATGAGATTTTCATATTTGAGTTTGAAAATTTTTTTGTTAATAACTTAATTTTTTTTATATCCATCAAGTTTTGTACATAGTCATCAGGGCGATGTTATAAATATATTGTCCCCTAGGGTACTTTGATATATTTATGAAACCAATATGTGTTCGGTCGGTTAGCAGACAAATTTTCGAAGTTGATTATTCGTAGCTTTATTTTTTCTTTAACTTCATTTCAAATAATTTAAGTTAATAGCATTTGTTACAAAATACTTGATATTCCTGGTCATTTGTTTGATGAAAACAAGTAACATTCCTATAGAATAATTAATTTCCCTCTTTAATTTAAATTTGATGCATCACTAGTTTCTGGCATTCGTGGAATGCACTTTATATCTGCTTAGAGTAGCCTCAATGTTCTTTTATTCAGGTATCTGCTCATCACTTGACTGTGGTTCTAAAATACGTCACTCAATAATACTCTAACATATTTAAGGCAAAGACTTTAAGTGTTCACAGCAAAAACTAATTTTACATTGAATTATTGAACAAAGCAACAGACCTGACATGAAAAATATTTGTCTTAAGAAAAAACAAAACTTCATATAATGCTAATAATTCAGCAGATGATTTCAGAATGGCTTCTAAAACGATCTTTAAAACATAGGTACATTTTTAATGAGTGGGTATTAGAATTAGACAAAAATAAAAATATGTTTAACATATTACATTTAACAATGCTGTAATCAAGTAATTTTGCACACTCGGCAAGTTTCACGATGCAAGTGACAACAATTCCCCTATTATTTTCATTTTCTATCTTTCTGCAAATACATAAGTTTCGAATTTTTTTTCTTACCTTATTAAAGTGAACGTTGTATATAAACTTTTTTATCAGTAGAACTAAAGCTTTGCTCTGTTAAGGAATCATGTCAACTTACTGTCCCACAACTTCATTTAATTTCCTCGCATTAAGACAAAATATCTTCGCATACTTGAAACTTAATCAATTAAAACCAATAAGTTTAGTAAATAGCAGGAATAATAACAACCTGCACACGAAGATGTCAAAAATTAATGTAAACCAATATAGAACTTGTGTCATTGATTTTTCTATAGTTATGTATGTTTTGGTTCTAACATAGTAAAGGCTATGAATCAGTGCTTCAGGATTTTGTGAAATATTAAGTTTTATTTTAATTACAACAACAAAGAAAAAACATAACTAGCAGTTAGGTATTATTAGTTGGGTACATTGCAACCACATTATTTAAACAATTTTAATTTAACGTAAGCTAAACTATTAAATCTAACTAAGAATTAAAAAAAAAAACATAGGTTTACAAAGCTTCATAAGAAAGATATTAAAAGCAATCTCCAAATATAAACTTAGGGATGGTTATATTTATTACAAAAAGAGTAGGCACCCCATAAATTATTATCCATTATTAGTCCAGAAAGTCACTTTTTTGAATCTTGAAGATATCCTACCACAGATGTCAGTACTTCATTGACCATTGCCGGATTGGTAGTTTGCAGCAACTTCCATTGATCCATTTTTTTCAGTTCCGACAAAGGATACTCACAGATGAAGTTCATAGCAAGGGTTTTCAAACTTTCATCATGCAAATCGCCAATTACTAACATGTCTAAGAAATTGCTTGGCGACAAGGTAGATTTGAGTTTATCAACACATATTTTCTTCAGAAGGTCAAGCTGGTATTTGTCTGCTGCATAAAGAAGATCCCCAGCCTCAGTGCTAGTGAGATCATCTATTTGACCCGAGTAGATGTACTTCAGCATTTTCTTAAGTATCTCTGGCTTCATGTCCATGATGTCTTCTGCTTGGTTGGAAGTCGTAGAGGTTTCTTGAGAGCAGTCCTTGGAGAAATTCTGTTTCACGTCGCACGTTGTTTCGGCCTTAGTCATTGGAACTTCAGCTTCTGCATTCTTATAAAAACGGAACATAGCAGCAAACACAGAAGATCTTGCAGCCAAAATGCATTTGTGGACAGGAAACTCTTGGCCAGCACACCTCAAGACATAATCTGAAGAAACATCAGAGTCCAGCAAACAAGCAAAGTCTTTGGACAGCTGAGAAGAAATTACATCAGAGGACGATGAGCTTCCAACGTTAGATTTTTTGTCATCAGTTTTACAGGAAACAGGTAAAGATACTAACACAATGCCCATTACACTATAAGAAGCAAACGATTCGGAAATGCATGCATGAAATTCAACCTCTATCCACTTCTCACCTTTCGGGAAAGTGAACCTTTTCTGTAGTATTTGAAAATTGTCAGTATTATTACACATAAATATAATCAAATGAACATCAACATTTGCAGAGCTCTCCGGGCGTTGAAATGTCACAAATAGTGTCTTTGTACTGGCGTTGTAGCCGTTTCTGCGAGCGTTGCGGCGCTGGTGAGGCAGTAATCGTGATTGGTATGCAGGTGATGTGACATTTAATTGTGTATAACTTCTTACAAACCAGTCATGGTTTTGTATTCGTAAATTTGAACTACAATCGCTACCGGCGGGAAAGTAAAATCCTTCAACCTGCATAGGTTTTTCCATGACTACTGACAAAAAGTATTTAAACGCAAGTAATTAATTATATTACACTTTTCTTTAACTAGTACAAATTAGAGGAGGAAGAAAGTATAAGGAACAAGAAATAGCAGAGCCTTTGCCTTAGAAGCATACAGAGTTTGGAAGCCTCAAAAGAGAAATAAGAAAATCAAACTACCGTCGCGAGAAATCGCTGCGAACGGAAACGGAATTAGTGATGGGTCGGTCCGGAATGAACGGGTCCAAAGGAACGGGTCCTCAAATGGAACGACTCGGTCCGGTCCACTGTTTCAAAAGGAACGGGTCCATCGTTCCAACTGCATAATTTAGAAATTTTTGCGAACTTTTTTTTTTAAATTTCAAAAAATGTAGAATTTACAAACATTTGAAACTTGGAACTGAAATTGGATTGAAAAACTCTATCTTGCCGCTTTAAATATAAATAAACCCTAGGTTTTGAGAGTCTGCCCGATAGTTAAATAATAATATTTGACTGAACAGAACATTGAGAGATAATCTTCTTATTCCAGTCTTGTTCCGGTATAAATATCAATACCCTTTCGGTCCGGAACGGATAACCGGACCGGTTCGTTCCAAAATCCGTAAATGTCGGTCTAACTGTCATATAATATATTAATATCTATCTTTTCGGTCCGGAATCCGGACCAAATCGTTAAAGTATTGGGGAACTCGGTCTGGCTATTATATGTATATTACTTATGACTGCCCTGTTCATTGGATCACGATAATCTCGCTTCGGTACGTAATATGCATTTTTCGAAAACTCATTTGGTCCGAAAGGGCGAGGACCGGACCGATTCGTTCAAAAATCCGTGAATGTCGTGTCGGTCCGACTGCTAAATTTATGTTTTACTTTTGACTTGCTTGAACATGAACATTGTTTCCGATCTCTTCATGTAACAGCACATTATTTTATATTTTCGGTGCACTTTTACTGTGTTTGAAATAGTAGTACCAATCGGTCCGGAACGAATGACCGGACCGGTTCGTTCCAAAATCTGAAACTTTCGGTTCGACTGCTAAATTATTTTATATTTTCGGTGCAGCTTTTACTGTATTATAAATAAGTAGTACCAATCGGTCCGGAACGAATCACCGGACCGGTTCATTCCAAAATCTAAAATTATCGGTCCGACCGCTAAATTATTTTATATTTTCGGTGCAGTTTTACTGTATTTTAAATAAGTAGTACCATTCGGACCGGAAAGCATGACCGGACCCGGACCGGTTCGTTCCAAAATTCGACTGCTAAATTATTTCATATTTTCGGTGCAGTTTTACTGTATTTTAAAAAAGTAGTACCATTCGGACCGGAAAGCATGACCGGACCCGGACCGGTTCGTTCCAAAATTCGAAACTCGGTCCGACTGCTAGATTATTTCATATTTTCGGTGCAGTTTTACTGTATTTTAAATAAGTAGTACCATTCGGACCGGAAAGCATGACCGGATCCGGACCGGTTCGTTCCAAAATTCGAAACTCGGTCCGACTGCTAAATTATTTAATATTTTCGGTGCAGTTTTACTGTATTTTAAATAAGTAGTACCATTCGGACCGGAAAGCATGACCGGACCCGGACCGGTTCGTTCCAAAATTCGAAACTCGGTCCGACTGCTAAATTATTTCATATTTTCGGTGCAGTTTTACTGTATTTTAAATAAGTAGTACCATTCGGACCGGAAAGCATGACCGGACCCGGACCGGTTCGTTCCAAAATTCGAAACTCGGTCCGACTGCTAAATTACAATATTTCATATTTTCGGTGAAGTTTTACTGTATTTTAAATAAGTGGTACCAATCGGTCCGGAACGAATCACCGGACCGGTTCATTCCAAAATTTGAAATTATCGGTCCGACTGCTAAATTTTTTTTTCGGTTCTGAGGACGGACGAAATCGTTCAAAAATCATGAAATGTCTGTCCGACTACTAAATATATGTTTAATGTTTTACATTTGACTTGCTTGGACATAATTATTTCCGATTTTCTAGCTCCAGCATGTTATTTTATATTTTCGGTGCACTTTTATATTACTTTCAATAGTAGTACCCATTTGGTCCGGAACGGAAGACCGGACCGGCTCGTTCCAGAATCCGTGAATTGTCGGTCCGACTGCTAAATTTATGTTTTACTTTTGACTTGCTTGAACATGAACATTGTTTCTGATCTTCGCGTTACAGCATATTATTTAAGTTTTCGATGCAGTTTTACTGTATTTTAAATAAGTAGTGCCATTCGGTCCGGAACGGATGACTGGACCGGTTTGTTCCGAAATCCGAGACTGTCGGTCCGACTGCTGAATTTATGTTTTACTTTTTACTTGATTGAACTTAGTTTCCGATCTTCTCGTTCCAGCACAATATTTAATATTTTCGATGCACATTTACTATATTTTAAATGGTAGTACCCTTTTGGTTTGAAAGAGTGACCGAACCGACTGGTTCCAAAATCCATGAGTATCGATCAGATTGTCATATTGATGTCTTTTCGGGCTGGAAAAATTATTCAAAAATCAGAGAATGTCGGTCCGACTATTAAATGTGGAGGCTAGAGCCCAGTCGGTAATATAAATAGTCAGCCCAGTCTGTTGAAATATAAATAGTATTAATCAGTGTGTTAAACGAAAGAGAACTGAAGTGATTTGACTCAAGTGGTTGCGTGGTTGTTTTGTTGATTTTATTAAAACAGTTTCGTGTTGTCTTTCGAACATGGTGTGTCGTGTCTTCTTTTCAGTCACTTACTCTGCTTAGTTTAGAATATGATTTGAATTAATAATTTTAATAGGTTATGGGAACTAAAACGTTTCCCCCGCGCGAAAGTATGACTTGGAAATTGTTTATTTATTGAATGAAAGAGTTCGCGGCAGTTCGAATTAGAAACTTTTCGTCGGCGTAACGGGAGGCGTTTCACCTGACAACGCAATAGTTTTTGGAACCTTTATTTTCTGGAAGATATTACCCTGTTCAAGAATAATATGGACCCTTTAAGAGTTCAAGTGAAACCCCTGTCTGGCGAGAGTGACTGGCAAGTTTGGAAATATCGTATGAAATTTGTTTTGAACGGTCACCCTGGAGCTTTAGATGTCGTCCAAGGAATTCTGAAAGAGCCAGCAAGTCTTGGGGCTGAAGCAACAGATGCTGAAAGACGGAAATATGAGAGCGAATTAGCAGAATTTCGAAAAGGGAATACTAATGCCATGGTCATACTGACTAATTCTATGACTGAAGAAGCGCTCCAGAGGGTAATGAGATTCCAGAATGCACACGAGGTTTGGACTGAATTAACTAAACTCTACGAGGCTTCATCAGAGAATCAGCTTTATAGTATCTGCATGCAGTTTTTCCAATTCAAGTGGGATCCTAGCGAAGGTGTATCAGATCATCTTTCGAAGCTGAAGAACCTTTGGAACGAGTTTAATTCTGGTCTAGTCAACAAGAGTGAAACTAAGCTACCTGAGCTTCTGTTGAACTGCAAGATTTTGGACATTTTACCTGCAGAGTTTAACTCTTTCAAGTCAAGCTGGTTGATGCTGGGGGACTCCAAGAGAACCGTGGAAGAGCTAACAACACAGCTGTGCTCATATGAACGAGAGTTCACGAGTCAAGGTAAAAGCCTATCCCTTGAAAATGAAGCAGCTCTAACAGTCAAGGATAGAAAATTCAAGAATGTTCTGTTGAAGAAGAAGCCAGGAAGCAAAGGTAACTGCCACTATTGTCACCAAAGAGGGCATTGGCTGAGGAATTGCAGCAGGTGGATAGCTGACGGAAGACCTCCAAAGCAGACTGCAGCTACAGATCCAGGTAGAAGTAGTAGATCATCATATGAAGCAACCAATATAAGTTTGATGTCAGTTGATGATGAAGTCCTGGTCTCCGATAGCTCTGCATTTGATAGCTGGTATATCGACAACGGAGCTTCAAGACACATCACCATGGACAGCAAAAGTTTTGCCACTTTTGAAGAGTTCGAGTCTCCACATGGGATTACAGCAGCCAATGGAAAAGTCCTTCCTGCACTCGGTAAAGGAACACTTCAGATTTTCACATTGGTTAATGGGAAGAAACAATTCAAAGAATTAAAAGACGTGTGGTACGTTCCAGAAATTAGCAAGAACTTATTTTCAGTGTTGGCCACTCATGACAGAAATGTGAATAGTCGTTTCGAATCAACTGCAACGCATTGTTGGCTGAAGATAGATGACACTTGTGTTCTAGAAGGAACAAGAAGTAAAGGCAAAGGGCTTTTCAAGGCCAAGATGAAGGTCGTACTTCCAAGTATTCCTATTGAAGTCAACATTGCTATGCCAGATGTTTCGAGACTGCAACTATATCATGAACGCTGGGGCCATCAAGATAAGCAACACGTAAAGTCTCTTCTAAATTCAGAACTGAATATTAAAGTCAATGTTGAAGATGAATTGTGTGAAGCATGCATTTATGGAAAGTCTCACAGATTAAGCTTTGGGTCAAGAAGATGTTCCTCAGCACCTGGCGAGTTAGTTTTTGCAGACATTTGTGGACCTTTTGAAAACTCTCACAAGAAATACAGATATTTTGCTGTTTTTAAGGACCAGTATACAAAGTTTAGGAGTGTTTATTTTTTAAGACAGAAGTCTGAAGTCTCAAGAGCTATTAAAGACTTTGTAGCTTTTAGTGAGAATCTGGGACATTCTGTGAAAGAGTTTATCAGCGATAATGGTGGTGAGTTTGAAAATAAAGAAGTCAGGCAGTTCCTGAGACAGAAAAGGATTATTCAACGATTTACTGCCCCCTATACACCTCAGCAAAATGGAAGTGAACGAGAGAATCGGACCATAGTTGAAATGGCCAGAACTTTGAAGAACTCCAATCCTGATATAGACTTTCCACCATCAATGTGGGCTGAACTTGTCAACACTGCAACATACATTCTAAACAGAACTGGAAAATCTTCAATCAAGGATAAAAGTCCTTATGAGTTGTGGGTTGGAAACAAGCCTAGAATCAAGCACATGAGAATCATTGGTTCTACTTGTTATGCACATGTTCCTAAACAAAGAAGAAGGAAGATGGATAACAAGGCGACTAAGGCTTATCTTGTAGGCTATGATGGAGACGAAAAGTACCGTCTGTGGGTTCAAGAATCGAACACCGTGATATGCTCTAGAGATGTAAAGTTCTGCGAAAAGGTATTGAACTGCAGAAGAACAGTTGAGTTTTCCCTTCAAGATAAAAACAAGACAGATGAATCTGAGGAAGATAAAAACAGAACAGATGAATCTGTAGAAGATGAAAACAACCAACATGAATCTGAAAAAGATGAGAATAGGAAAGATGAGTTTGAAAAGCCTGAACCGAGAGTCTTGAGAGACAGGTCAAAATTGAGAAAGCCAATACGATATCAGGACTGTATTACTTTAGCTGAAGCTTTTGTTACAGAAGATGTAGAGCCTACAACGTTTGAAGATGCTGTGACAAGCAGACAGAGTAGACACTGGAGAAAAGCGATGGATGCTGAGATGTCATCATTAGCCGAAAATGAAACATGGAAGCTAGAAGATTTACCGAAAAACTCCAAAGCAATTCCTTGTAAATGGGTATATAAAGTTAAAAGAAATCCTGATGGCACCGTTGACAAATACAAGGCTCGACTTGTGGCTAAGGGATTTACCCAACGTTACGGCATCGATTTCGACCAGACCTACAGTCCTGTTACAAAGATGGCAACTGTTCGATCAGTACTAAGTATAGCAGCTAACGAGAAGATGCATCTAATCCAATTTGATGTCTGCTCGGCCTTCTTGTATGGAAAACTAGACGAGACTATCTACATGGAGCAGCCAGAAGGTTACTGTGATGGAACCAACAGGGTTTGCAAGTTAATTCGTAGTCTTTATGGATTAAAGCAGGCTTCTCGTGTTTGGAATAAGTGTTTTGGAGAGAAACTTTCAGAACTGGGATTCAAGACCAGTGAGGCAGATCCGTGCTTGTTTATTCGAGACAAAGGTGCTAAGAAATTAGTTGTTTGTTTATATGTGGATGATGGGCTTGTTGCTGCCACTGATTTGCAAGAGTCTGAAGAGTTCATAAATGATTTGAAGTCAAAATTCAAAATCACCACAAAACGGGCAAGTTTTTTTCTTGGTCTTGAAATCCAACGTTTTGAAGATGGAAGTATAAAAATCAATCAGCAAGCTTATTCTAAAAGAGTTCTTGAAAGATTTAATATGGAGAAGAGTAATCCAGTTTCCACTCCGATGATTAAAGAAAGTGCAGATAAAACCGATGAGGAAAGCAACGAAGAGTTTCCATACAGAGAAGCAGTGGGTGCCCTAATGTACCTAATGGTAGGAACCAGGCCAGATTTGGCTTACAGTGTTGGTGTTTTGTCTCGTCATCTCGAAAATCCTTCAAAAGAAGACTGGCAGAGAGTGAAGCGAGTTTTTAGATATCTCGTTGGTTCTTTTGATAAGGGCATTGTCTACAAGTGCAATTACAAACCCGGCATATTAGAATGCTACAGCGATGCTGATTTTGGAGGATGTAGAGAGTCGGGAAGATCAACCAGTGGAGTACTAGTTTTATACAGTGGTGGTGCCATTTCATGGTTTAGTCAAAGGCAAACTGTAGTCGCAACTTCAACAACAGAAGCGGAAATCATTGCTGCTAATGAATGTGCTAGGGAAGTGATTTGGTTAAAGCGCCTTTTTCTGTCCATTACCAAGCTAAATGGAACACCAACTCTCCAGGTTGATAACACAGCTGCTATTCGACTGGCTGAAAATCCAGAATTTCATCGCCGCACTAAGCACATAAATATAAAACACTTCTTCATCAGAGAAAAAGTCTTGGAAAAGGAGTTGCTGATTCAGCAGGTGTCTACTGAACATCAAATCGCAGATATGATGACTAAACCGGTCTTCAAGCCCAGGCTTTTGACTTTATGTTCAGAAATAGGACTTTATTAAGTTATTTTGTTTGCTTCAGAGAGTTTTGATTGTTTAAGTATAAATAATGTTTTAACTGTTCTTTCATTTAACAAGGGGAAGTGTTGAAATATAAATAGTATTAATCAGTGTGTTAAACGAAAGAGAACTGAAGTGATTTGACTCAAGTGGTTGCGTGGTTGTTTTGTTGATTTTATTAAAACAGTTTCGTGTTGTCTTTCGAACATGGTGTGTCGTGTCTTCTTTTCAGTCACTTACTCTGCTTAGTTTAGAATATGATTTGAATTAATAATTTTAATAGGCCCATGCGTAACTAGCGAAAGTTCCCAGGATCAGATCCGTGCTTTTCCAAAATAACTGCCAACCCGTAAAAGGTCTGTAAAGCCCATCAATTTGACGAATAACACCCAATAATTGCTCCAAAGTCCCGGTGAATCCCAAAGTACGATTTCTCTCGTAAAAGTTGCATTATGTGCCTACTCAAGCACCATCTCGTCACTTGACTGTGAGTCTAAATTATAACTCCTTCGTAAAGCTCTAAAGCGATGATAATTTAAATCAACCTTATTGTAATTTGAATATGGTTTTTAAATAGTAGTACCCTTTCGGCCCGGAACGGTTCATTCTAAAATCCAGGAATGTCGGTCCGGTCCTGTCCGACTGCAATTCTTTAGTTTTTTTTAAACCCCTATTTCAAATAATCTCTTAGTCGTTTTTCAAATTTTTTCAACAAATAATAATATAATAGTCTCGAGCATACCGCCTGTTCTTTCCGATCAATTAACATTCCATTTTAAATTTTAAATTTTTTCCTATACCTAATTGGTCTTCATTCACACGAAAGCAATGTCTTTTACTTACAGTGTTTGTGAATTTTTTCATAACAAAAAATAAGAAGCTTCAAAACATAATTCTAAATAACTATTACGCAAGCAGAGAATTACAGTTTCAACATTTAAAAGACTTCTACTATACGCCATAAGCATAACATTGAACCTCGGAAGCATACGAGAAGAGTAACTACAAGCTGCAATCCAAATACTTTTTCCTTCGGTCGGCTAGAGATAGCGGATGCGAGTACATGTACAATTCCCCTAAAAAGACTAGGATTTCCAAGAAATTCTCCCCCAACCCACTCAATAACAACATCAGCAAAAAGAACACTCAAATAGTCACATTCCACTCTCTCAAGGGGTATTCTCGACACCCCCATTCTCCCCCCCCTCCCCCCTCCAATATCAAATTACAAAACGGTCAGGATTTCGTTCGCGTGTCGTCAAAACCACCTTCGAAGAAAGGGGGGAAGAATTTGGGGGGGGGGGAGGGTGTCGTTCCGGAATGAACGGGTCCGGAGGAACGGGTCCACAAAAGGACCGGAACGACTGAAACGGGTCCTCAAAAGGAACTGGACCGCCCATCACTAAACGGAATGGGGAATCCCCCTTCAAAATAAATTTGAACAAAACATCACGTGACAAGTTTTGTCTTCCAAATTCTACCCTTTTAATAGAGTTTAACACAGCCACGTGTATGTCGTAATTTAAAACTAGCGACAAATGGATTTCACGACTTTCACGGAGAATCTGGCAACAGCTTCGCCTTCTTGTTATCCTTTATGAGGTTTACACTCTATAGGAACTTTGGATAGGATCATGACCAAATTAGATCGCAAGATTTACTTACTGGTTTGTAACATATGCACAATAATTTTGGATATGATTTTGTTTTCGGATATACTATGGTTATTTAAGCTATATCATTTGTCTTTAAAACATTTAAAAAATAATAACCATATTTTTAAATCATAATTTTAACCACAATTTTCTAAAGCATGAACAAATTTCCAACCAATCACAGTGTATCTTCATGTAACCAATTTCGCCATTTGTTATTGTTTTGCTATTTTCATTCAATCAAACAAAATGGCTAGCGTCTGAATTGACGATTAACCACGTTTTTCTGCTTTTATTTATTAATTTAATGGAGAATTTAGAAAATTAAATTCGTTTTTGAGAAATATCAGCGGAAGGAAGCAGATACCCACATTAAGTAAGTAAGTAAATCTAAGTTAACAAATAAGGATAGTTTATTAGAGTGAAAGATCGGAAGACAAATTGACCAATGGTCTTAGTTTTAGGATTTTCCTAGTTATTAGTTGAACGATTGATTTTATTTTGTACTATTGTAGTGTATTGACACCGTGTAAATTTCACTAATTGGTGGAAAAAATTGAGTCAAATTTTAACGAGAAGAACGGGTAAGTAGGTTTTGCCATTATGCTTAACAGATTTTTAAAAATTGATTCATGTGAAGTTTGTGTTTTAAAAATTTCTGCCCAGTTAGTCAAGATGCTTAACAATCTAATAGCGTTTGCCTTGTTGTTAGTATTTCAAAATACTCATCTGTAGGGTTAAAATGCAGCTTGGGGAGATCCTTGTGTCAAGGAACATTTTGGTGACTTCAAAAACTTAATGTAATTTAGATGCCTAAATTGCATACTAATCCTATCTGAGTAGAGAGTAATAAAAACTATCCAATTAATTTACAGAGCACGAAGCACTATCGATAAGTTATATAATTATTGAGATGTTGCTAAGCAAATAAGTTGCCTGATCATTGTCATTTGGGTTACCATTAATGTAGTACAAGTAAAGATAGGGATGCAACGGATATCCGGCCAACATACTGCATCCGGCCTAACTGGCTATTAGGCTGGATAGTTGGCAGTAACCAGATAATACAATTATCCGGCAGTACTATCCGGCCTGTTAAAACTGACTGAAATTTTGTATTGTTGTAATTGTTAAACTGACTATTTTTCCTTAGAAAACACGTTATTTTTAAATTTTAATACATTTTATTGATTGATACTCAACATTATGTTAATAACAAATAAAGCACATTAGATATGTTTCAAGATACTAAATTATGGTGTAAAAAAGTAATAGTTCTGCGTTCTTTGGTAGAATAAGGTTTCGCTTTTTTTCGTAAATGAATCCAGATTATGAAAACAGTTGCTCACTGTGTATGCTGCTAGCTGGTGAAGAAAGGTACTTGTCATAGGTACAACTTCTGAAATCAAAGATTTTTGCACAAATCTGCTTCGAACACCTTGGAAAGGTTGGAGAAGAATCTGGCAGTTTTCTATCAGTGTCCATTGATGTGCGGATAACTTTGATAACTCTTTGTTGACAGATTTTGTAGATCTGTAGTATGACTGTGAGGCAAAACTCATTTCAAGTACAGTAGACTCCCACTTAACCGGCCTCTGTTTAACCGGATGTCCTCTTTAACCGGGCTGAAAATTTCCACCATTAAAATTTTAAAAATAGCTGAAATTACAAGTTTTTGGTTATTTCAATAGGCTTTCAGTGTCACACATGTTTCAAAAGCGTGAAGTCGTCACATTTCCAAACTTCGACAAAAAAAGTTCAGATTTTTTTAAAGTTATGTAATTTAAAAAAATGTAAAATACAAATAATAATATATAAAATTACCTGAAAAATGACATCTGATTTCAATTGTACATGTATTTCATGAGGCAAATGTCATCAATAAACAGAAGTGCAATCAAATAAACATCTAAATTTCAATTTATTTAATTTAACTCCGGTTTAACCGGCTTACCATCGGTCCCGTTTAAGCCAGTTAAGAGGGAGTCTACTGTAGAGAGGTTATGCGTTAGCCTGCGTGAAACTTATTTACACTGATTCTAAACTGCGGTAAAACGCTGAACAACCTCTCATCTCATTCCGTCAATATATTTAGTTAAAAATGGGTTAAGATTGCGAATGTTTTTTTTAATAGAATTTTAAACGTCTTTAAGTAGACAATTGAATCCCCTCCGTCACTCAAAAGGATTCTTTTAATTGTGGAGTTTTTATTTGTTACTATTCTTTTCAGATATGCATAATGATTTGTTAACTAAAGATTTTGACACAGATAAATTTAGACTACATATTTTTAATGTTTTGACAAGTAAGTAACACATAATTTACAATGTCTAAGTTAAATGTACTTTAACTGGTCGATTTTCCCTATTCTAATTCTACACTTTTCTTGGGAAAAAGTAATGCTTCTTTTTATGGATGTTCCGGCGCGCCCCTAGCAACAATCGAGCAGCCAATAGCTGTTGAGTGTGTGCCGGGCCTTCCCCCCCACGGAGAAAAATTGCTGACTCATTCGGTTGTTCTTTCTCGTCTCGATCGTATACTTGAAAATAAAATGTCTTCGTCCGTATCGTGGAATTTAGAATTATTCTTTCGTCTCAATTATTGAAATTATTGAACCAGCTAAAACTTGATTGAAATGTTAAAATAAACATTAGTGGTCCGTCGAGCCGGATGAAGATTTTCGTGACTTTTCGTTGTGTTTCGACGTTTTTGGATTCATATCGTGCATCGTAAATGACATTCGCTTTCGCTTTTCAATTGAAAGGTGGCATTTGAAGTGTTTATGCTATTAAGTTTCGACAATGCCTTCTAATTTGAAGACAATTTCGCGTAAATTTACAGACTTTGAGCTACAACTGAAAGCATTTGAAAGCTTTGTTGACAGTTTTGAAGTAGATAAAAAGGATATACTGGTCATAAAACTTCAGCAGTTCGAAAAACTAATTACAAAATATGACTCGATTAAAGAAGAAATATATTCGAATCTTTCTGATAAAGACTTTGAGTCCTTCGAAGGCAAAATAACTACCTGCAATGTTCTACAAGAGAACCTAGAGGTAAGTTTAAAATCGTTGATATCAAAACATATTAATGCTGACAATAATGGCAAGTTATCAGATAATAATGTTAAATCAAGTGTATGTCCTAGATTGCCAGAATTGTCATTGCCACGTTTTAACGGAGACATTGAAACGTGGTTTAACTTTAAGGAACAGTTTAAAGAAATGATAGATAATTGTGGTTTAAGTTCAAAGCAAAAACTTCAATATTTACAATCTTGTTTGATTGGCATTGCTAAAAATGTGCAGACGGTAGATGATACCTATGAATCGTTATTTCTGGCACTAGAACACAGATTTGAAAATCGTAGGCTAATTATTAATAAACATGTTAATGCTTTGTTGGTAAATGATAAAATTCGAAATGATTGTGCCAGTGATTTAAGAAAATTAATTGATAAATTCACCAATCATTTAAGAGCATTAAAGCTTCTTAAAGTGGAGCAAAATTCTTTTTCTGAATTGATGTTGATACAATTGGTTACACAGGTTTTGGATACAGAAACCAAACGCCTTTTTGAAATGACTCTAGAAAGAGCAGATATCCCAACGTTTGATAATTTTATTTCGTTTTTGGAAAAACGTTGTGTGTTTTTGGAAAGTTTGCCCCAATCGGCAGTAAAACATAAACAAAATAATAAAGAACCCCCACGGCATAAAAATTTTATGTTGAATGCTGAAATAGATGTTGATAAAAAATGCAAATTATGTTCTTTATCCCATAGCCTGTGGAACTGTGAAACATTTAAAAATATGTCCATTAAGGAGAGATTTAACACTGTTAAGTCCTTGAATTTATGTATTAAATGCTTGAAAGCTAATCATAGGGTAGCACAGTGTAAATCTAAGCACTCCTGTCATTGCAAAAAGAACCATAATGAATTGCTCCACTTTAATAAAGAAATTTATCAGGTAACGCAATCTTCTGAGCCATCCCAACCAGACAACTGGCATGAGGCCGCCAATTTTGAACCTGTTCGTAATCGAAACAATGCAGCTGTAAATGCCTTCGGTCTGCCAAGCTCACAAAATAGCATGGCTCAATTTCAGGAGCAGGGAAATTCGGGAGTAAACATGAATATTTCAGCATTACAAAAATGTGGTGATAATAAGGACATAATTTTGTCCACTTGTATTATTTATGTCGAAAATTCTGTTGGAGAAAAAATTCCTATACGTTGTATTGCAGACAGTGGATCTCAGGTAGCGTTGCTAAAAGCAAGCACTGCAGATTGTTTGAATTTACAAAAAACTAAAACAAATATGAGTGTCTCTGGTTTGGGTGGTTCCAGCGTGAACATAAAATCAAGAGTTAAAGGAGTAATCTCAAATAGCTCTGGTTTATATAAACGACTAGTAGATTTTCATATTGTTCCAAAAATTACAAATTTGATGCCAGTAAATTCCTTTGATATTTCTCATATTGTATTTCCTAAAGGTGTACAACTTGCTGATCCTACTTTTAATGTTGGTAATTCTATTGATGCCTTATTGTCAGCGGATATATTCTTTGATATTTTAAAAGATGGTAAATACAAATTAGATAACGATAATTTGATTTTGCAAAATAGTGAATTTGGTTACTTAATAAGTGGTAATACCTCTGGTTCCTCAAGTGGTTCATTGCATTGTGGTTTCATCACAAACGATTTCGAAAATTTGAATACTACTTTAAAATCGTTTTGGGAGGTGGAAGAAATCGCTCCTACAAAATTTGTTAGTGAGGAGCTTAAGAAATGTGATGAACATTTTTTGAAAACTACCACTAGGGACTCCAAGGGACGTTTTAGTGTCGATATGCCAACCAAAGACAAGATTGAACTCGGTCACTCAAAAAATGCTGCCTTGCGAAGATTAGCATTGCTGGAAAAGCGATTTGCAAGGGAGCCTGAGCTGAAAGATAAATACGTTGCATTCATGAAGGAATATAGAGAACTTGGCCACATGGAGCGAGCGGGGAGTGATGAAGCAAGGCTGCATTATTACATCCCTCATCACCCCGTGTGTCGCCTCGACTCTAAAAGTACAAAGCTGCGTGTCGTTTTTGATGCCTCATGTAAAAGTAGCAGCGGCAACTCGTTAAATGACATCTTGTTAAAAGGCGGGACAGTCCAACCTGATCTATTTGACATAATAATCAGATTTCGTAAAAATGTTTATGCCTTCACAAGTGACATTGAGAAGATGTTTCGCCAAGTAAACATCAATGAACATCAACAAGACCTCCTCAGAATTTTGTGGAGAGGGTCACCAAAGGAAGATGTCGTTTCGTATCGTTTGAAGACTGTGACCTATGGGACAAAGCCAGCACCATATTTAGCCACAAGATGTCTCTTGCAGTTATCTAACGAAAACAAGGACAAGTACCCACTTGCCGCTCCTGTCATTCAGAATAGTACTTACATGGATGACATTTTGGGAGGAGCCGATGACCTTTTCGAAGCCAAAGATATTCAGCGCCAGCTAATTTCCTTGATGAATGAGGGTTGCTTTCATCTTTACAAATGGAGTTCTAACAGTGAGGAATTGCTGAACAATGTGCCCTCTGAGAACAAAGAGTTCATCTTTAATGAAAAAGATGAACTAGTAAAGACCTTGGGACTTTCATGGAGACCTAGAGATGACACCTTTATATATCAGACATGCCTACACGAGGTTCCCGAGACCATCACCAAACGAACTGTGTTGTCTTTCATCTCGAAATTGTTCGACCCCTTGGGCCTTCTTCAGCCTATAATAATCAAGGCCAAAATGATGATCCAAAGACTGTGGCTATTGAAGCTTGACTGGGATCATAGCTTACCTGCTCAGGAGATTCAGAAATTTCAGATATACGTAGCAGAGCTTCAACAATTGGAAGATTTGAAAGTGCCGCGTTGCATCTTACTGAAATGTTCTATTGCCGTACAGCTCATTGGGTTCGCAGATGCATCGAGCCAAGCATATGGAGCATGCTTATACGTGAAATCTGAAACCTCTACTGAAACGCAGATCCGATTACTTTGCAGCAAGACTCGAGTGGCTCCACTCAAGACTTTGTCCATCTGTCGTCTTGAACTCTTAGCTGCAACTTTATTGTCGAAATTGGCTTCAAAGATTGTCCAAATCATCGACCTGAAATTTGACCAAGTCCATCTCTTTTCAGACTCCAAGGTTGTCCTGGACTGGATTCAAACACAGCCGTACCTTCTAAAAGTCTTTGTGGCAAATCGCGTGTCCCTGATTCAGGAATTGACCCAGAACTTCCTTTGGCATCACGTGAAGACCAAAGAAAACCCAGCCGATTTGATTTCGCGAGGTGCAACCAAACTCCAACTACAAGAAGAACTTTGGTGGTCAGGCCCTTCCTTTTTGAAGGAGAAACATCTGGACTCGAACTTTGTCGGTTCATCAAATAAGGACACTGAGTTTCTTCAAGAACTGAAATGCCCTGACAATTTCTTGGACACTAACGTTCATACTTTCGTTACAAATACACACACTGAAACACCATTTATTGATAATTGTTTAAACTTGACCAATAGTTTTACTAAGCTTATTAGAATTGTTAGTTTTATTTTCAGGTTTTTTCATAATTGCAAATATCCGGATACCAAATTTACAGGTGTTGTAACGACGCAAGAGCTTGAACGAGCAAGGGATTCTCTGATAAAGTTAGTTCAACGACATTGCTTTGGGGAAGAGATCAAGTGTTTAAAAAAGGGACAAGTAATCCCAAATACAAGTAAGTTGAAAACGTTAAATGTTTTCTTAGATGGAAATTGTATGTTAAGAGTTGGGGGGAGATTAGAGCATTCTTCCCTTCCTTTCGATTCTAAGTTCCCTATTGTGTTGCCACATGCCCATAAACTTTCGAAATTAATAATGTTGCATTATCATCTTAAACACTTACATGTGGGCCCACAGACACTTTTGTCTATTATTCGACAAAAATTTTGGATTTTAAATGGTAGATCCCTTGCTCGCAAAATTACTCATGAATGTATCACTTGTTATAAAGTTAAACCTAAGTTATCTGAGCAGTTAATGGGCTCATTACCTAGTATACGAGTTAACCAAGAGTTTTTGTTTAATTGCACTGGTATTGATTTTTTGGGACCTTTTTATATAAAATATAAAGGTCAACGTAAAGGTGTGTTTCATAAAATATACGTAACCATATTTGTTTGTCTTGTTACCCGAGCCACCCATTTCGAGATTATTACTGATTTGACCACTAGTGCTTTCATAGCCACTTTAAAAAGGTTCTTTGCTCGGCGAGGGTTTAGTAAAACACTCTTTACAGATAATGCAAAAACATTTGTTGGTGCTCAAAGAGAGCTTAGAAAATTGTATGAAATGGTATCTAATCCTAATGAAGAGGTAGCATCGTATTATGCATCAGAAAGTATTGATTGGAAGTTTTCTCCACCTAGAGCTCCTAACTTTGGTGGGCTCTGGGAAGCAGGAGTCAAATCGTTCAAATACCATTTTAAACGAGTTGTTGGAGATGCAAAACTAACATTTGAGGAATTTACTACTGTCATGAACCAGGTAGAGGCAATCTTGAATTCTCGTCCTATATGCCCAATGTCTAGCGATCCTGATGATTGTGTAGCTCTCACACCTGGACATTTCATTATAGGTAGACCTTTAAATGCTATTCCTGAACCTTGTTTGATTGATTTAAAGGAAAATAGATTGGATAAATGGCAAAGATTAACTAAAATGGTACAATTAATATGGGCTAAATGGCACAGAGATTATTTGACAACTCTGCAGCAGCGCAGTAAATGGTTTCGTAAGGAAACAAATGTAAAGGTTGGAACCTTAGTTTTGATCAAAGAAGATAATCTGGCAGTATGTAAATGGGCTTTAGGCAGAATTGTTGAAGTGCTCCCTGGTTCTGATGGTCTAGTTCGAGTTGTAAAGGTCAAAGTTAAAGGTAACATATTAAAAAGATCAATAACTAATATTGCTGTTCTTCCTATTGATTGTTAATGTACCTCATATGTATCATTTGATCTCATTTCTGTTGAAACTTGTAATGTTTTTCTGTACTTTAGAATACTAGTACGAGAATATTTTGAATTTTTGTATTGTAAATTGGTATTATATTGTTGTAACAGTCCTCTTAAATATTTGTTGAAATTTGTATTTCAACGTGGGGCGGGATGTTCCGGCGCGCCCCTAGCAACAATCGAGCAGCCAATAGCTGTTGAGTGTGTGCCGGGCCTTCCCCCCCACGGAGAAAAATTGCTGACTCATTCGGTTGTTCTTTCTCGTCTCGATCGTATACTTGAAAATAAAATGTCTTCGTCCGTATCGTGGAATTTAGAATTATTCTTTCGTCTCAATTATTGAAATTATTGAACCAGCTAAAACTTGATTGAAATGTTAAAATAAACAATGTACATATCTTTGCCACTGGGGCAATTTCAAGACAAGTTGTATCCATGTGATTCGGCTTTTTTTTCTCTCCTGTAAATGCATAAGAACTTGTTTTATGTCTTGCTTCTACAATAAAAATTTCCTTTTTGTTTTCAGAATTTTTTCAGAAGATTTCCTATAAACTGCTGTTGTTTTTTAAATAGTGTAATAAATGTTATTTTTGTATGGTTTCAAATAAAGAGATATTTTGTTATAAGTTATTGTATTTATTTTCATATTAACTTCAAGAGTCTTTGTTCAGAATTGAACTAGACTAGACAACACATGTTTTGTAAAGTTATTTCATGAACAAATAAATTATTAAAATTGACTAGTTCATAAAGTTTGTAAATTTTACAATTATAATTCTACAAGATAACATTACACAGATTTAAAATGTACTATAGTTACTTTGCAGGGATACTTTACAATAGTTTTTAAGATTCAGCTATATTTAAAGGTGACTTTCATTTTTCAGAAACAAACTTGCTAGGTACAAAATTATAAGTAATGTTTCCAAGAAAGTTGGGGTATTTACTCATTTTGTTGGGAAAATTAAATAATTAAAATGTGTATCGACTGCGACTATATTTTATTATATATCATTTTGGGCAATTAACAGTGAAACGGAAACAACGTTTATAACGCTAAGATAATTGTAAATGTTTGGTTCTTAGGTTAAATAAAATTTATAATTTTGTGTATTTAAATAACATTATTATTACAGTATTTAATAATTAACTAGAAAAAAATGCAAGTTTCTGAAAAACTTTCCGACACTGATAAAATTATGGCTTCAGCAGATACAGCAGTTCTAGTAAAACAATATTTGTTATGATTGAAGGACCTGTTTGACCATTTAATTGTTTTTAAATATATTTTAATTCAAAAATTTAAATGAACTGCCACTTACTAATGTTCTTTAGATGTTTATACATCCTAGGAAAGAAATTATTTCCCCACTTAATTTTCAAACGGTTACATAGTTCAACCGATTTGAAGTCTGAACAATTTAATTATTTGTATAAAAAAAAGTGTTGAAACAAAGATGTATGGGGGGGGGGGGGATCTAGAAGAAGGTGTATAAAAATTACAGTAGGTGTAACAAATATAAATATCCTAAGGTATATTTACTATACCTGCACTGTAGATAATCAACCTTATAATTATCTTGGTTTTTTTCAATTAAAAAAAGTAATAAGTGTCCAGTACTGGTAATAAGTGTCTTCTACTGGATGGAAGAGACTTCAGAAGTGATGGTAAAAAAAAAAATCCTAAAATATTGCGAGTTAAGGGGGTAGTAATAATTAAATATCTTAAAATAATGTAAATAATTAAATATCTTCAAATGTACACTTTAGAAAGGTTTTTTTCGAAGACCTTCAAAGTGCAGCAATGTCACTTACATGAACATTAATTTAGTATGAATTAGCTAAATAAAATACACCAAACAGATATTTTAAGAATCGGAAGATCATTTGCTGTACTTCCAATATGGACATTAGGTATCTATATTGAGAATCGGACAAAAGTTTACTAAATCCTATAAATAACAAAAAAAAAAAAAAATAGTTTTCAGGAAATATATTCTAAATCAATTAAAAATGTTGCATCCCCCCATCTAACGAAAACACCCTACCTTTTAATATTTAAAGTAATTTTATCATGTTTTATAAGAATATAAACTCTCCTATAAGAAAGATCATCACATCACAAAATACAAATTTCCTTTTAGAATTTTTTTTTGCATTTTCTATTCTAAATCATCTTTTAACTACTATTATTTGCGAACATGTAGCCAGAGGCGCCGACTCCATAGGGCCTGAGGGGGCCTGAGCCCCCTCAAAAATTCGTTTAGGGGGGCAGAGCCCCCCCAATAATTTAGGAAAATTATAAGTTATATTGTGCATTGTAAAATCACAAAATTAGGATATAGTTTCGTGTGTGTTCAGTTGTGTCAGAATATCAATATTACGTAATCTTATTTTTTATTCGTTTCTTTTACTCAGCATTTTTTTCTCTTTTTGTTTGGCGCCTGCCGGTCACGTTACCGGTAGGTGTCTTTTTTTATTAAAAGTGTAGGTGTAACATTAGCTAGAAAAAGTGTTATGAGTTTGTATTTTGAACTGCCCTAGCACGTTCTCTTGTGTGTAAAATGTGAATTCAGTTTGCAATGGATAAATTTTTTACCTTTTGGTAACAAATTTATATATTGCAGGCGCGCTTGGAAATATACTATAGGGTAATTCCACGTCAGAAGAGACCACGACTGCAAAAAAAAAATTATTTTTTTCTACACTTGCAACTTTTATATTTGCTTTAGAAAGGTTTGAATTTTATTATTTTTATATCAACAACTATTATTGTTTCATCTCTGGCAACACAGCAGCTTCAAAATATCCGCGTTGTTTTGAAAGCATGGTCTCGTGTTTTTTCATCATTTTGAACAAATGAATTTTAAGGTACGAAGCACATTTTATCAGATTTTTTGATAAAATTATTAAAATACACTATCAGAACTACCTTAAAAACACACTATTAATTGGTATTTATAACTAAACGATATTTAATTAGGAAGATAAAAATATCATTTTTGACTGTAGTGTCAGTCACGAAAAGATAGAAAAGTTTCTATAATTTTTTAAAAAAAGGCTTTACTTCAATTTTTTGCGATATTTTCTTACTTTAGTAACCTCTATGTAATTTCCCACCTCTTAATTTTAAAATGAAAAGCATTTTCTCTATTTATAACACGTTTTAGCTTTGTAGTGTCAGTCACAATGTAGTGTGAGTCACAACTTCTTTTGATCTAGAAGTTTTAGAATAGCTATAATCTTTGTAGATTTCTTATATTTTGATAAATTTGATTTAAGATGGCTATATCAACAGCTAAAAGAAAAAAAAGAGCAAAGGGGAAGTTTTTAGGAGGGGATAAATTACAAAAAATTAAAGAAAATGAAAGCAAAAACCACTTTACGGACAACACTTCAATTAAAAGTATTTCACCCCCATTGAAATCCCCCAACCATTTGACAACCTTGTGTGGTATTTTTTTTTTCAAAAGTCATGGTCATCTTTGCCTTTAGTCATGGTAAAGGAGCAATTGATGGACTTCGTGATACAGTGAGGAGAGGATAAAAGAAGCCACACTTTCTAAAAAATTTGACTCACATTTTGCTAAAGATTTTTTCACTTTGAATAAGAAATCTGCCCAAACATATCACTATTATAATTTCAGACAACTGTGTAAAGGGAAAAATAAGTAGATTAAATTATATATGCTCATCAAAGAAGATAAATACTTCCGATTCCCAGACACTAAAAAATTAATCCGTTTTTTTTTTTAATTCAACAAATACCTACTTTAAACAACTTCCAATGTTTCATTAAACCCCCCAAAATACTACAAGGCGGATAAAACAAATTTAAATGTTGTAAAAAGAAATATACCTTTCAACAAAATTCTGAAAATGGACTTGATGCTATAAAAAGAGCTTTATTTCCTTTTATAGTTAAATTATCGTTGAAATTTTGTTGGCAAATGTTTGATAAAGATGCTTATTCAGTAAAACTGAAACATCTGCAATGGTCGGGAAGTCTTTTTGCGTGGCTTCAGGGTCAAGGTTTTTCAGAAAATGCTATTGAATAAAGAAGTAAGAAACTACCAGAAACCAACTTTACCTGTGTACCTTGTGTAACTTTTTGTAACTGTATTTTTACCGTGTACGCAATTTCTAACTTACTATGTTCAACACTATTTACATACGTTTTGTTATTATTGCCAAAATTTCCATTTCTGTTATACAATTCACATGGTGTAGTGTATCAGTAGTTGAATGTAATGTAAGTCACGCACAAAGGTGTTAATAAATTATTTCCTATGATATTTCAATACTTTTGTGCTATTAAATGATTCAGTTTTAAACCTTATACTTAAAATAAACACTGGCAGAATGTTGATTTGGTTGATTTGCTGCATTTTGAAGAAAAAATTAGAGTTTAACAAAATTACCAGAAACCTACTTTAGGGGACGTTGTGAATCTTTTTCTAACCATAATTTTACCATTTATACAATTTTTAACTTTCCATGATCCAAATTATTAACATATGTTGTGTTATTATTGCTTAAAATTCCATATCTGTGATACAATTCACAATGTAGTGTCAGTCACGAAATGAATGTAGTGTCAGTCACGCACAAAAATGCTAATAAATTATTTCCTATGGTATTTCAATACTTTTTTGCAGTTAATATATTTAGCCTGAAACCGTATACTTAAAATAAGCGGTGGTAGAATGCTGAATTACTGCGCAATCAGAAGAAATTCGAATTTTCATGATAGCCAAAATTCTACGAACTTTCGTGTAGTGTCAGTCACATCAGGATATTTTTATTATTTTTTAATTAAATAATAACTTTTAAAATTTTTTACTGATTGCTAAAAATACTATATGCTAAGGGGTATACTGACATATAATATTTTTTTTAAATAAATATAAAATAATTATGAACTGTGCAAACGAAATTGGTTAAATCGTTCTGATGTAGTGTCAGTCACGCGTGGAAATCCCCTATACTACTTTATTAGTTATTTTCAAATAATTATTAATAAATATTTTTAGGATTTAAGACCCAATTAAAACCTGCTATTTACATTCTTTTTGACTGAAAGTATTGGGCACACTGTATTAGCATTAACTTTGATATATTGTTTTTGTTTAATGAACCCTGAGCCTTATTCAAGGTAAGCTTTAATTAGCTATTTCACTTATTAATCTGATGCAAAATACAGTTTAACCCCGGAAACTCGGTACTTGAAGGGCGTCGAGTTTCCTAAATGTCGAGTTTACATCAGGTGTAAAGGGTTATACGTTCAGTTATAGTCCATAAGCATAATTATTACTGGAAATTAAATTAGCTTCTTACGAAAATAACGTCCGTGTTTTTGTTTTGTTTCACTTTTTAAAAGCCAAAAAATTAGTCAGGATTTTCGAGTTTCCTGGAGTGACGAGTTATCGAGATATGCTGAGCATATGACTCTAAAATGCTTAAAAACTCTCTATGTTTCATCGAAAATTTAGAAAATTTCCCGGGACAAAACCCCCACATGGGCCCCCCCAATATTTTCTATAAGTCGGCGCCCCTGCATGTAGCACTATCTCTCGATTATACAAATTTAAATTTTAAAGATATACGGGTGTTTTTGTTCATATTGGGTACACGTACTATGGAAGACTTTTCTGAAGCACTTAAGATATTAGTAATTTTTATTATTTATTTCTAGATATCTATTTTGCGAATATTCTAATATTTTATACTGAAGAATCCCGATTCCCACACTTCAAAACAAAATTGTTTCAAGTTAGCTTAGACATCGCCACTTGGCCTACAATTAAGGCATATGGGCCCAGTGCATATTTACGTATTCTAGATTTAAATAGATATTCTTTGTAATAAAAAGGAGCAGAATGGCACTTTATTCATAAACTAACGACTTTTATTTATTATTTAATTCACAACCATAAATGCATAATCATAAAGCATTTAGTACTCAAACTACATAAATATATCGAATAGTGTGCACTAATTATTTAAATTAATTGTCCGAATTAGTGTAATCAAATCTATTAATAGTATATATTACGATTAAACCATATTATTTCTATCTTACGGTCAAATCTAATTATTTCCATTAATTAATCATCATAAATTCAATTAAGAAACCGTTTTAGTTACTTTGATTGAATTCCCTTAATTGGGTTTCATTACGTTATAATAATTATTTTTTAAATTTATTTATTCACGAGTTTTACACTTTTTTTATTGTTTCAAAGACAAATAAAAATCTTAAAATAACATTTCAGTGCATCTGTAAACAACATCAAAATTATTTCCAAAATTATTGTGCATATGTTACAAACCAGTAAGTTATACCAGCGATCTAATTTGGTCATGATCTTATCCAAAGTTCCTACAGAGTGACAGCCCCATCCTTTATCCCCTTTATCCTGGGCTGTGAGGCGCCCTGAGGTCAGAGTAGCAATCTACGGATCGGAAGGTCCGCGATCGAAACTTGGTCGCTGAAAACTCACCGAGTATGTGCGGAGTACGTGCTCGTTAATCTGTTGGGTCCGAAAGTCCTGTGGGCGGCCATTGCGCAGTTTCCCACAGGTACAGGTTCCTGGAGACTATTTCCCTCCCCTTCAGGGACATGTCTAAATTGTGGAGGTGGCGCGTGATAGATGGCAGCATCTGTCACGTACATGTGCGCATGTGATTGTGTGTTGTGACTGTCTTGACGAAGGTTTAAAAGCGGCTCTCTGAGCAAGCACACAAGCCTGAAAATATATGTATATCAACCAACCATCCCCTTTATCCTACTTAAGAATTTCTTTTGTTATGTTTAAAATTTAAATTGGTTGGAGGAGGCGGTTGAAGATACGTGTGTCAAAAATATTTTTTCAGTATGGACCTTCAACTTCATTTTCTAGAACCTATGTAGTTTTAAAGTAACTGTTTTATAAATTACTAGCTGAAAGTACTGCTTTTTCAATCAATTTCTGGCACAGTTTATTGTATACTTAATATCAGTTGTGTGTACTATTAACCCTTTCAGTCCCAAAAATTTACTACACTACAGAAACATCTGATATTCACAAAATAAGCTTATTTTAGGTCAAATATGCGAATTCCATAAGGAAAAAAATTCATTTAAATTTTTTATATGGTTTTTGAAACAATGCCAAAATTCTTTAACTGTGGAAAACAAAAAAATAAAAATATATCTGTTACCTAAAAACACTTCGAGTTATATATTTTAAGGTATCTGACCATATTATTAAAAAAAATTTAGTAATTATTTTAACCGAAATAGTTTAAATTGCGTTTTAAATATGTGGAACTGAAGTGAACTTATAAAAAATCAGGAGAAACGCTTGTTGACTATTTTCTAAATAAAAAAAATAGTAGTTCTGACTTCTATTGAGATTAAAGTAAAATTTTGTCAGATAGAACTAAGTGTGAAGAATCGAATGACGTGTGTTTGGATGTCATAACGGGACATAAACATTTTGAAAAAAATATTGAAAGTGATGATGCCAAATGGCATCACTGGGACTGAAAGGGTTAACAGAATAACATTATTTTGAAATCACAACATAACAGACTACATTCTCATAATAAATTTGTAGCATATATTAGAGTAACACCGTAATATTAAAAAAATATTTATATCAATAACCGAAAAACAAAGGACTGTTTTAAGTTTCTGGGTTTAAACCAAACTCAACAATTCCCAAGTCTATTGTAATTACTAAAGAATCAGGACCCAAAAAACTCCTAACATTTCCTATTTAACTATTTGAAAGACTTTTTTTCAGTCACTTATTTTTTTTTAATAATCACATCATTTTCTCTTTTGATAAGGGTAATTAAACGTCAGAAGAGACAAAAACAAAAAATATTTTTTCCCACAATTGTATCTTTTATATTTGCTTTAGAAAGGTTTGAATTTTATTTTTTTTGTATCATCAACTATTGTTGTTTCGTCTTTGGCAACACAGCGGCTTCAAAATGGCCGCTTTGTTTCGAAAACGGTGAATGCTCTTTCACATCTTCGCAAAACCATGACGTCAGAGTGGCATAAGCGAATTGCAAAAATCGTGACGCCATCTATCTCATCGATACTTAAGCAGAGACCGATTTGAAAATGTTCGATTTAAATGAAATATATAAGCCATTATTTACACCTACTCTCCAGTATTGGTAATTTCAAGAAAAATTTAACTGTGCAAATATTTTTAAGTAAAATATTTCTAAACTAAGTATTATATAAAATACTGGAATTTGTTTTCAATCAATAATTATTGTATTACATATTTAGAAAATATATATATCAAAATATATTGTAATGAAGGATTTTACTTAAAAGTACATTAAAAGTAATTTGAAGCATTTTACAAATTTCTCTTTGAAATCGATATTTTTTTTAATTCTTCCATTTATTTGGAATAAAATGAATAAAACAGTTTGCATATACAAAAAATAATTTATTTTAGTTCTTTAATTTCTTTTTTAAAAATAAGAAAATGGAAATTGTACCAAAAAAAATGAAGTTATAAAAGATTCATTAAATTTGAGTAGCATTGTGCCCGCATAGTGTAATACATTTTATTTCCTACAGCTAAATAAATTATTAAATGATTGAAAAGCCAGATAATTTTCAAGCAAAAAAGGTACACAAAACTTTAATTTAAAACAAATGTTATATTTTTTTGCAACGAAAATATTTTCATAATCTTTATGAAAAAATATTAACTGATCATGAAAAATACATATATTTCAGTAGATTCGTTAGTACAATAATAATATAAAATAATTATATGCACAATATGAAGATACAAAGAAAATTTCTTTAACCCTCTAATGCATAGTGTTACCGTTCGGTAACAAGTTACATAATCCACTTTATTCTATTAAAATATACCTCCCTCTCGACAAATTTGTTTTTTTTTCATCTATTACATTCCATTTTGAAGTTTTAGTTAATAATAACCCTCATAATTGACAATAGTAAAAGTGTATTCAATATTAAAAAAAGAAGTTTCTAACTGTTGTGAATTTACGTGTTTGGCAGAATTTAAAGTAATAATACTAGTACTAAATACAATTAAATTGCTTTGAAAAAAATATTATAGTTCAAGAGGGTTATTTTAAACAATATTTAGTAGTTTTCTAATCATTCTTTTCAAAATTGGTAGTTTGTAGTTGGTTTTTACATGTGTTACCGTTTGGTAACATCAAGCATTAAGCACAACTTTTGTTTGCTAATTTGCGTGTATCTCTGTAACGGATTCACAAGAGTTCAGTGTTTAAAATGTTTGGTACTACTTGATTTTAAGAGTAAAAATAACTGTTTTATGTCGTATCATTCTGCCATTTAAAAAAATTATGTTTAAAAATGATTTTTTGTATATTTTTATTCAAAAATACCTGCTATTTGTACTAAACCTGCTATTGCCTTCTATTTGTACATTAATTTTGTTTCAAAAGTAACTACTATTCATAATTTATTTTAATAACTAATTTTTCCTGTTTAACAAAATCTAAATGTACTAAAAATTAATACTCTTTTTTGTTTGTTATACACGTTTTCATTAAAGATTTTATACCTAAAACTATGTGTCTGTGTGCCTCTGCAACTTCTTATAGAATAATAAAATTATCAATAAGCTTTATTTTTAAGTATAATTTATTAGAAATATAAAAAGTAAAAATGGTAATAATTTGAATAAAAATAAATATTCGTACCCCGAACTTTAAGGGGTCATAGGAGTCTTAAAAATGTGCAAAGAAGGAACTACAAAGCATAGTGTGATCTTTCATGAATTGAATTAGAAATTATTTTAAGAACTTTTTTCTAAAAAAATTAATAAAAATTTTAAAATTCTGATTTAAAAATTTTTTAAAAATAATTTCTAATTAAAATTTAGAAGAATTTTTCTAAAGAATTTAGGTATAAGTCTTTGTTTGTACATATTAGTACAATATAAAGTCATTTTCTTGGTCATGTCTTCAATTTTGACCTCACAATTTGCCGCGCAAGCCTAATCACAGTGTGTTCAAATAGCTTTACGTTTAATATCATTTATTTTAGTTTTGGCTAAAGTTTCATAAATTTTAAAATTTGTTTCATATTAAATAAATCTTGTAGAATTACATATAAAAAAAATTATGCTTATATATTGAGTAGTTAAAAAATTACATAAAAGATCAAACTATACTTTGCAGTTCCTTCTTTGCACATTTTTAAGACTCATATGATCCCTTAACCCTTTCAGTAACAGTGATGCCATTTGGCAGCATCACTTTCAGTATTTTTTTCAAAAATTTTATGTCCCGTTATGACATCCAAACACACATCATTCGATTCTTCAAACTTTTTTCTATCAGACAATATTTTACATTAATCTCAATAGAAGTCAGAACTACTATTTTTTTTATTTAGAAAATAGTCAACAAGCGTTTCTCCTGATTTTTGATAAGTTCACTTCAGTTCCACTTATTTAAAACACAATTTAAACTATTTCGGCTAAAATAATTACTAAATTTTTTTTTAATAATATGGTCAGATACCTTAAAATATATAACCCGAAGTGTTTTCAGGTAATATATATTTTTTTATTTTGTTGTTTTACACAGATAAAAAATTTTGGCATTGTTTCAAAACTATATAAAAAATTTTAATGAATTTTTTTTCTTATGGAATTCGTATATTTGACCTAAAATAAGCTTTTTTTGTGAATATCAGATGTTTCTGTAGTGTAGTAAATTTTTGGGACTGAAAGGGTTAAGCATCTATTCAGCGCTTAATGCATGGTGTTACCGTTTGGTAACAAATTTAAAAAATGAAATTATTTAAATTCCGATGCATTTAATTTTTTTCCGTATTTTTCCCGTGATGTATGAGCATTAGAGATACAAATATACTTTTTTGGGACGAAACAAAAAATTCATGCATTAGAGGGTTAAAAAAGGAAGGAATAACATTAAATTGAAGGCCTTGTAACAATTAAAATGAAACTTAATAATCTAAAAAATTTCAATGAGGCTAAAATTTAACTTTTTTTTTAACTGGATATATGTCAAGCTTGAAGTTGGTGAAAAAAATATAAAATGTTACTATTTATGAATATTCATGATTAATTATATAAAATGGTATATAATACATATATTTTATAAAATTCAACAATAAATTTCCCCTTCTCAATATATCCCACCTTATATTTTAATTCATTGCCTTTAACAGCATTAGCACTGTGTAACAGGTTAGTAAAAGGAAATTTGGTTGTCGTAAGTAGTTTTTATGAATTAAGATTTTGCTTAACAAAGTTTTACTCCCTAATTTAACAACTTAATAGCTAAAAATGAATTAAAGAGGAGTTTGTATTCTCGATTTTTTTTCTGTATTTTATCCATGTACGTGTTAAAATTATATTTATATGCTTAATAAAAATGGTTTTCAAAAAATTCTCGAATGTAGGTGGATAACTTAAAAGGATTATGTTTTTCCTGCATCTGCATCATAAGTTCGTTTTATCCCGACGGCTGGCCTTGCCTTGCCTGACCGGAGAGCTGAACCTTCATAACTCCCCCTGCTGCCACCACCCCTGTCTAAGGAAACATATTCATTAGTTTGGGTTTAACTTGGGTTAACTGGATTTTGTTTGTCCTTTAAAAACCTAGATGGCGCTACAATTTTTGCCATTCGCTTATGCCTCTCTGACGTCATGGTTTTGCGAAGATGTGAAGGAGCATTCACCTTCGAAAACATGATCTCGTGTTTTTGCATCATTTTGAATCCTTGAATTTTCAGATAAGAACTACATTTTATCAGATTTTTTGGTAAAATTATTAAAATACACTATCAGAACTATGTTAAAACCACATTATTAATTGGCATTTATAACTAAAAGATATTTAATTAGGAAGATAAAAATCTCATTTTTGACTGTAGTGTCAGTCACGAAAAGATATAAAAGTTCCCATAACTTTTTAAAATAAGGCTTTACTTTAAAATTTTTACGATATTTTCTTACTATAGTAACCTCTGTGTAATTCCAACCGTTTTAATTTTAAAATAAAAAACATTTTCTCTATTTATAACACATTTTAGATTTGCAGTGTCAGTCACGATGTAGTGCTAGTCACAACTTCTTTTTGATCTAGATGTTTTAGATTAGCTAAATACTTGTAGATTTCTTATATTTTGATAATTTTGATTTAAGATGGCTATATCAACAGCTAAAAGAAAAAAAAGAGCAAAAAGGGGGTGTTTTTAAGACGGGATAAATTTAAAGAAAATGAAAGCAAAAACCACTTTACGGACAACACTTCAATTAAAGGTAATGCACCTCTATTGCAATCCTCCAACCGTTTGACAACCTTGTCTGGTAATTCTCCTCCAAAAGTCATGGTCATCTTTGAATTCAAACATGGTGAAGGACCAATTGATGGACTTCGTGATACAGTGAGGAGGGGATAAAGGAAGTCACATTTTCTAAGAAATTTGACCCACATTTTGCTAAAGATTTTTCACTTTGCATAAGAAATCTGTAATACATTTCTGACAACTGTGTAAAGGGCAAAATAGGTAGATTAAATTATATATGCCCATTAAACAGTGGCGCCGGAACCGGTATGGCAGCTGCCATACCAACTTTTGCACAGATTATATGTTATGGTTTTTTTCTTGATTTCACAGAATCAAATCCAAAAGTGACCGATATTATACAATGTCAAAGAAAACAAAATACCAAAAACTGCCCATTAAAAATTATGATTTTGGGGCATAACTTTTGCATAGGCATCCGAAACAGTAATTTAAAAAAGTAGCTAAAACCAATGTAACATTGTTTCCTCACCAACGACAAAACACCGCAAAACAATTTTTGTAAAAATTCTTTCGAAAAATGCTTTGGAAATTTTTATAAAATGTCAATCAAAACTTATAATTCAATCAAATAAATTTATTACATACTAGCTGAACTACCCGGTGTTGCACGGGTTGGAAAAAAATAAATACCAAATAGATCCAAGTATTTGTAAAATACTACCATTTAATCTTTTTTTTTTTGGATAATAAACTTATGTTACTTTTCCCGTTCGTTATAAAGTACAGAATCACGTTACTTATATGACCATAAAAATTCAAAATTTAAAAAATGCTATAAAATTAACGGATAATGTCATGGTAATTTCCCGAATGAAAACAGTTTCGCTCATTTGGCATGTTTGAAAAATTTGGCGAGGAAAATATATAGCTACCAATAACACACCCTTTCAGCTTTGGCGCAATGACCATCGCGCAACCAACCAGCTAATAAAGAAAAAAGGTCATTTGGCGCGTTTTTTGTAATAATTTGGCGAGTTTATCAAAGTATTTGGCGAAAAAAGAAATGCATAAAACCCTAATATGCATCTGTAGTGCGATGGCCTTCAAAAAACAACATAGTTCAGTATAAGCTTCAAAATAAATTATATGCATTTAAGATTTAAATATATCAACCTTTAGAAATCGCCAATGCGATTGCTATTTTCGCCAAAGGTTGCTATAATACTAATTTGTCAGGGTTGGCGTAAAATTGCCGGCAACGATTCTTCAAATAAAAATAAATTAAAAATCAATTTTTAGCTTCATCGTGAATGATAATAATATAAATTGTTTAGCTTATGACCTTGGCGATCAATCTTGGTTGCTATAATACCAATTTGTCAGGGTTAGCGTAAAATTGCCGGCAACGATTCTTCAAATAAAAATTAGTTAAATATCAATTTATAGCTTAATCGTAAATGATAAAAATATAAAATGTTTAGCTTATGTGACCTTGGCGATCAAGTTTATAAAAACCAACAATAACGTTAGGAATTATGTACAAAAATTGGTAGCACTTTTTGAGATCCGCTGTCGTTGGAGGAAACCTTCCAGTTTATATAGACGTCCATGATAATTATTTATTAAAATATCGAGTTAAAAATAAAATATTGCATTGATACAGATTAAAGAATGATCTAAAATTAAAGTTTACTACTTAAAATGATAGTTAATCTTTGATAAATATGATGATAAATCTTTAAAATGAAAATAATAATATATTTGTAAGTTTTAAAGAATAAAGTATTTTCTTTTTTACATTTTAACTATTCTTGAAAAAATTTATTTCAATTTCATTTGCTGAATGGCAACGCGAAAGAAAAATGTTCATCGGATTTGAGCCAAAGTGGTGCATTTTTTTCAGAAAATTCGAATTTTCTCTAAAAATAGAACATTTTGAGCTCTGAAAGTTCTTATTTTGCAACTCAAGTATGAACTACGTATTTCTACCAAGTTACGAGTCAAACAAATGTCTAGTTTGTGAGTTTCGGAGAGACATACATACACACACACATACACACAAAACTTCATTTTTATTATTATAGACTAGCAAATTTTTACCCGTACTTCGCACGGATTAAAAAATATCAAATCTATCCAAGTATGTGTGCCATGTAACCGGTTATAAGATCATATACTTAAGTTATTCTCCCCTCTCGTTTTCAAGTATGAAATCCCGTTTCATTGCTTTAAAATTCCAAAATCAAAAATACGGTGTAAAATGTACTCATAAATACCATCACAATTCCCTCATATATACATAAAACCTTTTAACTCTCTTGGCACGTTTTGAGAAATAATTTGGCGAGAAAATATAGCTACAAACACACCCATTATACAGCTCTAACACAATGACCTTAGCACAACCAACCAGCTTATAAATTATTTTTAACGAACATTTTGCCCATTTGGCTAGTTTTAATAAATAATTTGGCGAGATTGGCAACATATTTGGCGAAAAAATAAAGAATAAAACCCTGATATGCAGCTCTAGAGCGATGGTCTTCATTAACCATCATAGCTCAGAAATAGCTTAACCAACATTTTGCCCATTTGGCAAGATTGGCAACGTATTTGGCGAAAAAATAAAGACAAAAAATCCTAATATGCAGGTCTAGTGCGATGGCCTTTATTAACCATCATAGTTCAGTAATAGCTTAACAAACATTTTGCCCATTTGGCGAGTTTTAAATAATTTGGCGAGATTGGTTACATATTTGGCGCGAAAATAAAGTCATAAAACCCTTATATGCAGCTCTAGTGTGATGGCCTTTATTAACCACATTTCAGTAATAACTTAAATATCATTTTGCCCATTTGGCGTGTTTTAATTAATAATTTGGCGAGATTGGCAACATATTTGGTGAAAAAATAAAGACATAAAACCCTTATATGCAGCTCTAGTGCGACGTCCTTTATTAACCATCACATTTCAGTAATAGCTTAACTATACATTTATTATTTAAATATGCATATTTGCAATCAACAGAACCATCAATGAAGAAATCATCAAATAAACCCAAAATAATGAAGACTGGAAAGAAATACGTCACTTGAAACATATCAATTATTTTCAAATGATGAATTTAGTTTCTGAAAGTAATGGCAACACAAAAAAAAACATTTTCCATTTTATTTATTTTCGCTGAAAGTTTTATTTAATTTCTTCAGCAGATGGCATCAGGAAAGTAAAAAAAATGATCGGATTTGAGCCAAAGTGGTGTAGTTTTTCCAGAAAATTCGAATTTTCTCTAAAAATAGAACATTTTAAGCTCTGAAAGTTCTTATTTTGCAACTCAAGTATGAAGTACGTATTTGTGCCAAGTTACGAGTCAAACAAATGTTTGTGAGTTTCAGAGAGACATACACACACACACATACATACAAAACTTCATTTTTATTATTATAGATTAAATAACCAATAACTTAACCGTACTAATAACTTAAATTATAACACTTTATGTATATTTTTTTATCTTAACATCATCATTATTTTTATGAATTAGTTCATATTATTTAATAGAATTTACTTAACAATAAATAGTAAAATCTAAATTACAGGATTTAATATTCATAATTTAGTTAATATTTAATAATTTACATAATTATTGAAAATAGTATGTTTAAAAAAAAAAGGCTATTTAATCAAACTTCTAATAAATGTAAATATTTTTTTTGATAACCTAAAAAAAAATATTTATTTGTTAAATAATATATTATAGTTGAAACATATAGAAGAGGGGGGGGGGGGGGGGGGGTAGATCATCGAGGCATTTCTTGCCATACCTCTAAAAAATAAGTTCCGGCGCCACTGCCATTAAAGGAAGTTAAACCTTCCAATTCCTAGACACACAAAAATTGCTTCGTTTTTTAAAATTAAACAAATGCCTACTTACAACAACTGCCAATGTTTCATTAAATCCCCCAAAATACTACACGGTTAATTAAACAAATTTAAATGCCGTAAAAAGAAATACATCTCAACAAAATTTTGAAAATGAACGTGATGCTGGAAAAAGAGCTTTATTTCCTTTTGTAGTTAAATTATCGTTAAATATTTTTTAAGCAAATGTTAAGTAAAGTTGCTTATTCAATAAAACTGAAACATCTGCAATGGTCGGGGGTCTTTTTGCGTGGTCTGAGAAGGAAGGTTTTTCAGAAAATGCTATTGAAAAAGAAGTAAAAAACTACCAGAAATCAACTTTAGGGGACGTTGTGTAACTTTGTCTTACTATATTTTTACCATGTACGCAATTTTTAACTTACTATATATTCAAAACTATTTACATATGTTATGTTATTATTGCCTAAATTTTCCATTAGCTTTAAACCTTATAATTAAAATAAGCACTGGTAAAATGATGATTTACTGCATTTTGAAGAAAAAATTAGAGTTCAAGAAATTACCAGAAACCTACTTTAGAGGACATTGTGTAACTTTTTCTAACCATAATTGTACATTTATGCAATTTTTAACACTCCTTTTTACAAAATTATTTACATATGTTGTGTTATTATTGCCTAAAATTCCATATCTGTGATACAATTCACAATGTAGTGGTGTCAGTCACGAAATGAATGTAGTGTCAGTCACGCACAAAATCGTTAATAACTTATTTCCTATGGTATTTTAATACTTTTTTGCAATTAATATACAGTAAACTCCCGATTATCCGCGGAATTGGGTGGCGCGGCTTCCGCGGATAAGCGAATTCGCGGATAATCCGCAAAAATGAAGAAAATGCATATAAACAAAATTTCTTCTGGGATTTACTAAAGTAAATTGCAGTAATCGTATATAGCATGTACAAATTTTACTTACTTCAAAATGTCTATTACTGCCGTATCTTCTATGCCACACTGCAAGCACATTTGATTTTAAGTTTTTAAGAGGATCCGTGTTTCATCTTTTTAATGAGTTGTAGTTCATCTTGAATTGTCAAGACAACTTTTTTTTAGTTTCTCAGTCATTTTGCTAGTATCAAAATCACATAAAGCAATTCAATTAAAATAGCGGGCAGTTTATTTTACAAGTGGCGCTTTTTGACAAAAACATGTTCGTGATGTGCACCTGGCTGATCACCAATCCTATAGTCATTCTTATTTTAATGTATTCGTTGTTCTTGTTAAATGTATTGGTGGTTCTTTGAATGTGTTCGTCGTCTTAGAAAGGAATTCGTTGTTCTTGGAATGCATTCTTCCAAAAAGTTTTGAAACAAATAAAATTCATTTATCGCATTTTTTTTTTAATTTTTATATTTGAACTAAAAAATGGGAGGGAGGTGGGTGGATAGTGGCCCGCGGATAATCCGCAAAGCGGATAATCCACCCGCGGATAATCGGGAGTTTACTGTATTTAGCCTGAAACCTTATACTTAAAATAAGCAGTGGTAGAATGCTGATTTACTGCGCAATCAGAAGAAATTAGAATTTTTCTGATAGCCAAAAATCTACGAACTTTCGTGTAGTGTCAGTCACATCAGTAGTAGTGTAAATGGGCGTATCTGTATCACTGATTGATCAAAAGTGTGTGTGACCATTTCTGTATCACTTTTTCACATCTGTATCACTAAAATGACCAAAAACTTTTTACTAAAATGTACGACAAAACTTTTTACTACATCAATAAAATGGACAAAACCTGTGTACGGAATGGTATCAGGGGGCCGGGGGGTGATCACTTCGGATTTCTCAAACAAGTGTATTCCCCGAAAATATTTTTGTCACAGAAAATGGTTTTTATGAACCAAAGACCTCACTATATTTGAACATCGCAAGCGAAAATTTATGAAAACATAGTGCAAAAAGGTTAAAAAAATTTGTATAGAAAAGATATTTTGCACAAAAATCCTTTTCCGACGCTATTTTTTCCGTTACACATCTTATAATTATTTTGTTAAATTTAAAGTCCCAATTCTTCCATGTTTATGAACCAAATTTCACGGTGTTTAATTTTTTTTTTCGAGAAACTAAGATTTGTTCGAACATTTTCATCCTTCGATCACAGAACAAATCAACGAATATTTTTTTCTCAAACGTTTTCATCTGCATAGACATTTTACAGAAAATGGTTTTTAGGAACCAAATATTTTTTTCAAATGATCTCACTATAGTTGAACAACGCAAGAATAATTATGAAAAAAAAATTCTAGTGCAAAAAGGTCAAAAGAATTTGGTATAGAAAAGATATTGTGTACAACAATCCGTTCCTCAAAAATATTTTGTTAAAATCTAAGTAGTCCCATGGAACCAAATTTTTTTCGAGAAAATAAGATTTTTTCGAATTGATTCGGGATCAAAAATTGAATCCGAAAACTTTTCTAAGAATTATTTTTCGCGATCCGCTGAAGAAACATACATTTAAGAAAAAACCTAACAAGATTTTTTGTCTGGGATTTTAAATTCGACCAAAAAAGCTAGAGAATTATAGAGTACTGTTATTTCGAACATTTTTTCAAACATTTTGAAACAAATACTTTTTGGAATATATATTATCTGGATACTTTTTGGAAACATTTATTTTTCCGCAATACATATTAAAGAAAAACTTCTTTCTGAAAAAATAACGTTTTTAATCCCACAAACTGTCGGCTTCCCCTAACAGTCAAAGCATTTGTTAATATAAAAAAAATAGCCTCTAATCTCTTTCCGAAAATGATGACCAAAAAAATCTCTAACCGAATATCTTACATCAAATTGCGTACAAGTCCACCACTCAAGGATTTCTCAAACACCTCTTGAAAACCAAAATTGTAACAGAAAAAAACTTACGGGTGAGATGAATACATAACTTCTATTATTTTTCTGAGAGCTAAAAGTCAAGGCAATATATTTTTCGCTAATGGAAAAGTTCATTTGACCTTCGCAAGCACATGTCCGCTTTTTGTTATTCAGACTAGAAACCCTGCTTTAAATTTTGCAGGGTACCCTAAATCTTCTCAGAACAAATCAACGCGAATATTTAGTCTGAAAAATATTTTTGTCTCAAACTTTTTTTTCTGAGACTTTAAATTCAAACATGGTGCTTCAAAAAGGGAATTTACTTTTATTTTCGAACATTCTTTCAAACATTTGGTAACAAATATTTCGGAAACAATCATTTTTAACAGAAGACTCTTCTGAACAAGACAATTTCAAGAAAACCTTTTTTCCGCAAGCGATATTTATTAAAACAATTTCGAGAAAATATCATGTATTGTATTGAAAAAAGGGGAAGATATTTTTTAAATAAAATACTTTAAAAAAAACTAAAGCTATTTAAAGAGGCTTTCTCTGAAATAGGAAAGCTATTTGCAAAGTCAGATATTTTGTAGAACAAACCTTTTTAAGTAGAGTTTTCTGGCGCAAAAAATATTTTTCCGTTCCACTAAGACCGTAGTACGGAACTGACAAAAAATGCGCGAACAGCACTGCGAAATGATAAGCGGTTTTCCCTTCTCCGAGTTTTTACTGTTTCGATTATAAATATACTGTATATAATGCATCTAGAATTAAAACTCGATTAATAAAAATTACGTACAAAGTCAGTTGTTTTAAAGATCATATTAAAAGTACTGCTATCTAACACGCAAGAAACTCAAACCAATATTTACAATCACTTTGAGGCTTCCCCCCCCTAACAGCCGAAGCATATCTTAAAAAATTATGTCTAATCAAAACATCTGTAAATAATGACAAAAATACACCTTTAAAAAAAATCTCATTTATAAACAGAATATCTTACAAGATATACAACACATCTATTAATATAATTTACGTACAAAGTCGGTAATGTAAGAAGTTTTTCTTTAATATGTATTGCGGAAAAATAAATGTTTCCAAAAAGTATCCAGATAATATATATTCCAAAAAGTATTTGTTTCAAAATGTTTGAAAAAATGTTCGAAATAACAGTACTCTATAATTCTCTAGCTTTTTTGGTCGAATTTAAAATCCCAGACAAAAAATCTTGTTAGGTTTTTTCTTAAATGTATGTTTCTTCAGCGGATCGCGAAAAATAATTCTTAGAAAAGTTTTCGGATTCAATTTTTGATCCCGAATCAATTCGAAAAAATCTTATTTTCTCGAAAAAAATTTGGTTCCATGGGACTACTTAGATTTTAACAAAATATTTTTGAGGAACGGATTGTTGTACACAATATCTTTTCTATACCAAATTCTTTTGACCTTTTTGCACTAGAATTTTTTTTTCATAATTATTCTTGCGTTGTTCAACTATAGTGAGATCATTTGAAAAAAATATTTGGTTCCTAAAAACCATTTTCTGTAAAATGTCTATGCAGATGAAAACGTTTGAGAAAAAAATATTCGTTGATTTGTTCTGTGATCGAAGGATGAAAATGTTCGAACAAATCTTAGTTTCTCGAAAAAAAAAATTAAACACCGTGAAATTTGGTTCATAAACATGGAAGAATTGGGACTTTAAATTTAACAAAATAATTATAAGATGTGTAACGGAAAAAATAGCGTCGGAAAAGGATTTTTGTGCAAAATATCTTTTCTATACAAATTTTTTTAACCTTTTTGCACTATGTTTTCATAAATTTTCGCTTGCGATGTTCAAATATAGTGAGGTCTTTGGTTCATAAAAACCATTTTCTGTGACAAAAATATTTTCGGGGAATACACTTGTTTGAGAAATCCGAAGTGATCACCCCCCGGCCCCCTGATACCATTCCGTACACAGGTTTTGTCCATTTTATTGATGTAGTAAAAAGTTTTGTCGTACATTTTAGTAAAAAGTTTTTGGTCATTTTAGTGATACAGATGTGAAAAAGTGATACAGAAATGGTCACACACACTTGATCAATCAGTGATACAGATACGCCCATTTACACTACTACTCACATCAGGACATTTTTATTATTTTTTACTTAAATATTAAATTTAAAAGAATTTTAATGATTGCTAAAAATACTATATGCTCAGGGGTATACTGACATACAATATTTTTCTTTCACAAATAAAAAAATAATTATGAAATATGCAAACGAAATTGGTTAAATCGTTCTGATGTAGTGTCAGTCACGCGTGGAAAAAGCCATAATCATTAGCAACTAAAAGCAAAAGCAGAACAGTAGAAAGTTTCAAAAATAATTTGTTTAAGATATTTATGTGACATTACAGTTAAATCTCTAGATTAGCCGTCGCCAGTCGCCAACTGGAGACAATTACATCGAAAGTGGCTACCTAAAAATCGAACCCCAGTCGCCAAATGTGGCGATCATAATTTTTCTTTTTTGTTCAACAAATAATTAATACTGAAGCTGCATTTATAAAATAATAAAACGCTCCGATTAGATTTTGTCGGGAAGAAAGACTTGATGACAGTTGTTGCTCATCGGTGAAATTTTCCGCCCTCCTCCGTGTGACGTAAATGGAGCTGGGCGATGAAAATCTTAAATGCAAATTTGATTTTTAAATTTTGCTTTACGATTTCGGCAATCTACAGATGATTGATTTACATCTGATTAAGATCTCAACTATTCATTTAAACAATTTTGATATGAGAAAATTTCATGAACAATCGTGGGTCGTGGGCGACGTCAAGAATTCTCCGAAAAAATAGTAGTTGAACTGATTGTACATAAAATAATTTTCTCCTAACAATAATGGCCAATCACATAATACTACATATTTTGTACGATACTTTTTTTACTGTCAATCTTATCATATCAAAAATGTCATTAATAAAATTTTCTTTTGTGGAAAATCGCACTTTCTTTTTGTCGCATATACTGAAATTTAAAACTGGCTACTAAAAATCGAAATGTGGCTACCATTTTTTTCACTCTGGTAGCCACTGGCTACTATTAAAAATTCCCAGTCTAGAGCATTAGCACGGGTATTAGAATTAGACGAGAAATATAAAAATAGGTTTAACATATTATTACATTGTACAATCCTGTAATCAAGTAAATTTGCACACTGGGAAAGTTTCACAATACAAGTGACAACAGTTCCTGTTTTATTGTTTTCATTTTCGGGCTTTCTGTAAATACATAAGTTAAAAGTTTCGAAATATATATTTTCTTAGCTTATTATTAAAGCGAATGTTGTATACAAACTTCTCCTTCATGGTAGAACTAAAGCTTTGCTCTGTTAAGGAATCATGTTAACTTGCTGCCCACAACTTCACTTAGTCAGCCAACGTGACGGATCGTGACATCAGTGGCGTCCCGTGGTCAAAAATGTTGGTGCAGCCAAAGCAAAGCGAACCCCCCCCCCCCCCTCCCGCGCACCAAACTTCAGTCAGCTTAGCATAAATTGAAAAGCATATAATGTAAAAAGTATATAAGATTGTATAAAATAGAAAAACTTACTTTAAAAAAACATAGTGTATTACTTTAAATATATTCCATCAATAGCGGGGGTTTCCATTTTTTAATAAAGAACAAATAAAATATTAATACTAAGAAACAAAAGCATTCTGCACCGAAATTTAATAACCGTTTGAGCGCTAGTCTATGGCTTAAGCGATGTAGTGCAGATTGTGGTCCACCTGGATTTCGGAAAATCTAGAAGGCTGACTTGAGCGTCCAAATGGAGTCCTCTGCAATGCATATTCTTCGTCATCATGGCAACCCCGCTCGCGTCCTTCAGCCCTTCTCTCATTTCTCTTCCCAGGTTGCAGCTCAGTAGGATTGGATTATGGGCATGCAACTCATTTGAAAACCCAAATGGGTAACTTTTACCAATCCCACTATTTGAGTGAAAATTTCATATTGGCTTGAAAGCGCTACATTAAAAAATGCACTCCTTTGGCAAAGTGTAATAATAAATTAAAAAATATATGAATATATGATTGGATTTGGGATTTTGCTTTAACTGAATATTTAGGTACAGCCCGGCTGTACTTGCTGTATGCCACGAGCCGCCACTGCGTGACATGGAGGGAGTAGGGGTAATCACTCGCGTGACGTAAAAATTCGAAAATTTCCAATTTTTGCAAGGAAAATAAAATTTTCTTCTCTTTCAAAGATTTTTGATTTTTTTTACTTTTTTTTCTTTCCAAGTTAATTTTTTGGTATAAAAATATGCATTTTTTCAAATTTCAGAAACAAAGGGAAATATCAAAAGTAACTTTTACTTCAGAGGGAGGTCAGCTGCCAGAATTAAAAAAAAATATTATAGAGGAATATTGGTGTGTTGAAACGCTGCTTTTAAATTTTCATTTTGACAATAATTATCGAAGAAAAAAATTAAAACGCAAAAATTGTTTCAAGGTACAACACTCTCCCCTAATTTCCTTGCATAAGCCAAATATCTTCTAAACTAACGTTTTGCATACTTGGAACTTAATCAATCAAAACCAATAAGGTTAATAAATAGCAGGAATAATAAAAAGTTGCACATGAAAGATATCACAAAATTTTATAACAGACTAATATAAAACTTGTGTCATTAATCTCTTTAGTGAATGGTTCGTGGATGGGACTTAACACGCAAAGTGATGTTACCTTAAGTCAAATAGCATTTCTATACACACTTAATGTTAATTTCAACCTTATGTTTTCAATGGATGGATAACTCTTTTCTCTCTTTTTGTGAGGCAGTGATGAGAGGTTGATATGTGTCATTTGTAACTTCTTACAAACCAGTCATGGTTCTGTCGTAAATTTGAACTACCATCGCTACCGACGGGAAAGTAAAATCCTTCATAAACCTGTTCAGGATTTTCCATGACTGCTGACTAAAAGTATTTAAACGCAAGTAATTATATTATACCTTTCTTTAACTAGCACAAGTTAGAGGAGGAAGAAAGTATAAGGAACAAAAAATAGCAATAGCAGCACAATTGCCTTACAAGCATAGAGTTTGGAAGCCTCAAAAAAGAAATAAGCTGCTCCCCCAAAAATTCTTCAACTACATCATCGTGGAGATTTTGGAGGAGATGTCCTACCTGGCGACCTCTGGTGGTGGGAATGTGAACTTGGAGATCCTGTCCACACCCACATTCCAAGCCAGCAAACAGAGAGCGGTAATGCGGGGCGTGAACAAGGGGGCGAAGGATGACTTGAAGCAGGCCTTCGTCAATGATAGCCCGGTTCTACAGATAACATTGAAAATCTCTTTATTGATTTCATGAAGGAGGAGCACAGATTTCTGCTGCTGTCCTTAAGCAATGGGTTGTGATGATGTTAATTTGGGTTTTGACTTTTGTTGGATGCTCATGTGTAAATATCATTTAAATAAATAAGTCATATTTGACAGCAATGAGATTTTTGTGGGGGAGGGGGGGGGGGAAGTTATCAACAGCAGGGGTACAGAATATGTGCTTCAATATAACAATGCACTGAAAATCTTTTTATTAACTTTACGAAGGAGGAGCTGTTTGAAGCGATGGGTTGTGATTATTGTTAATATGGGTTTTGTTATATGCTAATGCATAAATATCATTTGAATAAGTAAGCCATATTATTTGATACTGCAAAGAATCTTGGTTAAATTAATTTCTTTCAACTTCTTTTTGGCTCCCAATTTTGGGAAGCGAAACTTTTGCACGCCATACTTATCTTTGCTCCCGAATCCTGTAAAATTACAAACTAAAACCAAAAAACGTCACTCAACGTTCTCACCTTTTCAAATTTCTTATGGGAAATTTTTGACTGCAAAGACAGGCAGTGTTTTTCGAGCCCTGATTCAGCATGTTTGCAAATTAACTTGATTCAATTTCTTTCTTGAAACTCAGTGTGGTGATGACACATGAAGAGTACACGGGAAGAACCGATTCATAACGTAGAAGGCAGGGCCGGATTTCTAATTAAGCTAAGTAGGCTGTAGCCTAGAGCGGCAAATTTTTGGGGGCGGCAAATATTACGACCAATTAAAGCGGAATTCGGCATAAAAATTATTATAAAGACACTGATATTTTAAAGAAAGAAAACAAATAATTTACATTATTGCGTAAGTCGTAAACGTGTATATTGTATTAATATTTGGTAGTAAATATGGTAATTACGAGGGTAATTACACGCTCTTTTATCATTGATCCGGTTGTTCAAAGAAAAATAGCAGAACAATTTTAAAAATTTGCCAAAATTTCATTTTCGATTTATACTGCAAAGGTACGTAGGTAATTCTAAAATGTAGAAAAAATAGTCAAGAAAATTATATCGGATGGTATATGGGCGGCAAATCGATCGTAGCCTGCTGGCGGCAAATCTTTAAATCCGGCCCTGGTAGAAGGCTTTCCTTAATAGCCTCTTTGGTGATGATAGCGAGAAATCACCTAAACTGGTGTAAAGATTCTGGTTATTTGCTTTGTATATCTTTAGCAGCAACTCTGATTCACGCCAGAGATCAGTAACACGTTTGTACCGCGATTGAAGAAACAAAAGAAAAACCAGTTTCCTGTCACCAAGCAGACACATAAGGTAAGACTGCTAAAAAAAAGCAAGTGGTTCTTTCCGTGTACTCTTCACATCTTTCTGAACAAAATACTTGCAATAACTTATTTCCTAATTGAGGGTTAACTATCTAAGGGATGTATGAGCATACTTATTAAAGAACAAAATGAAAGGTCTTAGGAAACAAATTTTTAGTCAAAACCTAACTGTTTTGACACACACTCAAATACAACCTTAAGTTTTCATAAGTTCTGTTCTCTTAGGGTTGTTTTCTGCTACTTCTCTTTCTACTAACAATTCGAATAATAAAAAAAAATTACAAATGGAAATGCATGAAATTGTCATTCATGTTATTAATTTCTATTAACAATCAAAAATAAAAACTATTAGATGCAAGTTTTGGTTTGATACTTAAAGGATGTGAATCAGTGGTTCAGAAAGGTGTGCCTTATTAAGTTTTTTTTTTCTTTAATTACAGCAGCAAAAAGATACAATGCAATTACATTATTTAAAACAAATATTAATTTAACATAAGCTTTACAATTGAATAGGGGAAGGTGGGTTACCTTGGACCTATTTTGACTTTTCAATTTTTATTTTCTTAATTACTTGCAAAAAGTGAATAAAAATATTTTTAATAAATACTTTATGTTGTTATATACAACATATATTTATTTTAGCATGTTATTTAAATGATTTTAACTATTAAAAAAATAAATACAGAAAATTGTAATTAGGACCAAGGTACACCTCCGGTGGTGTACCTTGGTCCAACCAGTAGTGTACCTTGGACCAATTATTAACAGGTAGAGCGACTCGATTTACAGTCCGAAAACCAATATTTATTAGCCACATAAAATTCAAAAACACATTTTACTACCTACTCTTATTTCTAACCAAGATTGTAGTAATTGGTTATGTTAGGTCAATTGGCTCAGTAAGGGGTTTTATTGCCTTAGTTTTTTTTAGTGCCCTTTTGGCTTTTTCAGCTGCAATGCAATCTTTCTCGGGTGGATTCGTTAAAATGCAGCATAAAATTAAACTGTTACTGGTCTTAAATTAAAAAAAACCTCAAATATTTCCCCCTATGTTTATTCAACTAGGCCTAAACGTAAAAAGGATGTTCTGCTTAGATATTTATTATAAAAAATATCTTTTTAGATGAGCATGCAATAATTATTTTCCATATTATATCAATATGGTTAAAATTTTATAGGCTTCCATAAATCTAAATAATTAACTACAAAAAAATTCTTTATCACATCATATCAAAATTTCTTACAAATTTCCATTTTTCTAGATTTTACAAATCAGGGTTGCATATTAATAGCTTAAAATACTTAATTTTTCAAAGGAAAGAATTTACTTGAATTTTAAAAAGGATTTTCAACAATCTGAAACACATAAGACCTATAGTAGTGTTCCTTGGACCAGTCCAAGGTACACCACTTGTATTAGGTTCAAGGTACACCACTTGGATATTAAAAACAAAATAGTTAATCACCAAGTTAAGGTTAGACTTAACTTAATTTCAAACACACTGTTTTATAGCTAAAACTTTACTTTATATTGCATAACCATCGTTTCTGAATAAACACTACATGTTTGAGTAAAAAATTTCACTAAAGAATCTGACAAAAATTTACTTTTGAACTGTGAATTTAGTTTTTCGAAACCTCTTTAATAAATTGACCTTTTAAACAAACAGATAGAACTTCACTGAGATCCCTGGTAGCAAATGCTTTAACTGCAAGTGGTGTTGTTTCAATATCTAAGCTAATCGAGCTAGAATCAGCATAGGTTCGAGGTACACATACGTCCAAGGTACACCACTTACCCCTATAATTGTAAAAGAATGTATACATTGCTACATCTAAGATTTTAAAAAATGAAAACGAAACTTAGGTTTACAAAACTTAATAATAGAAAGATAATACAAAAAAAAAAAAACATCCATAAGAGGAACAATATAAATCTCCAATTTTACACAATGAGGATAACATATTTATTGCAAAAAGAGTACCTTTTAAAATTATCCATTTGTCCAGAAAGTCACTTTTTTTAATCTTGAAGATATCCTACCACAGATGTCAGAACTTCGATGACCATTGCTGGATTGGTGGTTTGCAGCGACTTCCATTGGTCCATGTTTTTCAGTTCCGACAAAGAAGGATACTGGCAGATGAAGTTCATAGCATGGGCTTTCAAACTTTCGTCATGCAAATCGCCAATTACTAATATGTCTAAGACATTGCTTGCGGACATGGTAGATTTGAGTTTATCAACGCATATTTTCTTCAGAAGGTCGAGCTGGTACTTGTCTGCTGCATAAAGAAGATCCCCAGCCTCAGTACTAGTGAGGTCATCTATTTGACCCGAGTAGATGTACTTCAGCATCTTCTTAAGAATCTCTGGCTTTATGTCCACGATGTCTTCTGCTTCGTTGGAAACCGTAGAGGTTTCTTGAGTGCAGTCCTTCGCCTTATTCTGTTCCTTGTTACTCGTTGTTTCGGCCTTAGTCATTGGAACTTCAGCTTCTGCATTCTTGTTAAACCGGAACATAGCAGCGAACACAGAAGATCTTGCAGCCAAAATGCATTTGTGGACATGAAACTCTTGGTCAGCACACCTCAAGACATAATCTGAAGAAACATCAGAGTCCAGCAAACAAGCAAAGTCGTTGGACAGCTGAGAAGAAATTACATCAGAGGACAATGAGCTTCCAACAATAGATTTTTTGTCATCAGTTTTACAGGAAACAGGTAAAGATACTGAAACCATGCCCATTAAACTATAAGAAGCAAACGATTCGGAAATGCATGCGTGAAATTCAACCTCTATGAACACCTGATCTTTTGGGAAAATGAAGCTTTTCTGTAGTATTTTAAAATCGCCAGCATTATTACACATAAATATAATCAAATGAACATCAATAACATTTGCAGAGTTCTCAGGGCGTTGAAAAGACACAAATAGTGTCTTTGTACTGGCGTTGTAGCCGTTTCTGCGAGCGGGAGCGATGTGGCGCTGATGAGGTTGGAATCGTGATTGGTATGCAGGTGTTGTGACATTTAATTGTGTATAACTTCCTACAAACCAGCCTTGGTTTTGTATTCGTAAATTTGAACAACAATTTCCACCGACGGGAAAGTAAAATCCTTCATAAACCTGTTCAGGATTTTCCATGACTGCTGACTAAAAGTATTTAAACGCAAGTAATTAATTATATTACACCTTTCTTTAACAAGAACAAAAGTTAGAGGAGGCAGAAAGTATAAGGAACAAGAAATAGCAGCGCCTTTACCTTAGAAGCATACAGAGTTTGGAAGCCTCAAAAAAAATATAAGAAAATCGAACTATCGTCAAGAGAAATCGCTGCGAACGGAATGGGGAATAATCCCCCCTTCAAAATAAATTTGAACAAAACAAAACATCACTTGACAAGTTTTGTCTTCCAAATTCTACCCTTTTAATAGAGTTTAACACAGCCACGTGTGTGTCGTAATTTAAAACTAGCGCCAAATGGATTTCACGATGGCCCTGATTTCACGACTTTCACGGAGAATCTGGCAACAGCTTCGCGTTCTTGTTATCCTTTATCCTCAACGAGCTTATAATAGGGGTAGAGCGGCTAATGGCAACCATACCGTGGAACCAACATGAAGAGAATTCCTCCTAGGGTCTAAACATTTGGATCGCAGTGTACATATTTGTACAATATGAAGTCATTTTTCAATTTTGACCTCAAAATTTGCCACGCAAGCCTAATCCCAATGTGTTCAAATAGCTTTATGTTTGTTATAATTTATTTTAGTTTTGGCTAAAGTTTCATAAATTTTAAAATTTGTTTTATATTAAATAAATCCTTGTAGAATTACATATAAAAAATTATACTTATATATTGATTGGTTAAAAAATTACATGAAAGATCAAACTATACTTTGTATGTAGTACCTTCTTTGCACATTTCTAAGACACCTATGACCCCTTAATTTCGGGGGTCGATGGCTATTTTTTTAAAAAAGCAAACTGTGAATTTTTGCAACCAGGGATCGATTTAAGCGGTATCGCATCGCAATTTGTGATGCAAAATGCTCTGAAACAGCTAATATAGTCAACCTATTTTTAAATAACAGATTCTTATAATAAAGATAAAAATGTTCATTAAAATGTGAAGATGAATTAAGATCAGATTATACTAAGTTTTCTTTGAATCTCGGCCAGCCTCCAGCTTGTGCTATCTCCCATTTTAAGAAGAGTCCAATAATGATTCCTGATTTACCTACTAGTAATTTTCACGAAATCTACCGATTACGTCACGTTGCATCAGAATGATTGGCAGTTCTCTGGCTCTGTGATCGGAAGAGTGCCTCGTTACTTTCGTTAGCTCCAGTTTAGATCAAGTCGAGCAACCAGAACATTTTCTTCTGATCAAGTCTGACTCACAGTTGTCCGTGACTCATGATCAGTAGGAAATAAAAAAATACTTTTTGTTTACATTTAAATATTTCTTTCTACTTCGGCCTATACTGGGGTTCCTCATTTTAGACAATTTTTAGGTTTAAAGAAATTGGAGCTTTCGCTTATACACGCTTTTTATATTTGTTGAGGAGAAGACATGAAACAACTAAACTTCTACTTGTTCTTGAAAATAAATCCGTCCATGCTGTTGTTATTGTTCTTAGCTGCCTCTTTTATTTCTGCTTAGTGTAACGACTAATTTCGTCATTCGTATATTTTTACTTACTTTCGTTATCGCAAGATTATTTTCGAGGTCGGAGCTCAACGGTTTTTGAATTGCTCCGTAAAGTTCCTCCCTACTTTCACGTGTTGACGAAACTCATAGAGATTTTTCGTTGAGGCTTCGTTCTGTAGACATTTTCTACTTAATTAGCGGACTGTCGTAATATACTTTACTCCGAGGAACCTTTTTGCTTTCAATTAAACGTGTGCTTATTTATCTATTTATTTTTCTAGCCTTCTGACCAGAAGCTCTCGGTCGGACTTCTCCACTGTAAGTTATTTTTTCTTTTTTTTTACTCCTCTCTGCGTTCCGGAAGCCCCAGCGAGTTGACTGGCGGCGAGCAACATTATTCAACCAGCCAAGTTGCTTATGCAAAACTATGTAACTCCAATTATGGATGACCCTCATTTTCTTCAGCCATCCCTCAATTCTGAAAATTTCCTAGAAGAAGCCGCAAAGAACGGTTGTTCAAAATTTGTTATTCAAATTGAGCACACTGTCGGGAATGGTATTCCAAGAAATAAACCAGTAGCCCTTAAGGCAGACATTGTACGGAAAGTGGCCAACCACAAACAAATAAGCGATCTTAGGTTCACAAGGGCGAACAAAATTGTCGTGATCACCCCTAGCCTCGAGTGTGCTCGGCAGCTAAGTAAATTGAATAGCCTTTTAGGTGTTCCAGTTAAGTCCTTGATCCAAAGGGACAGTGCCGTTAAGAAATTTGCCTTAAGAAATATCCCTACGGACATCGAGCTGTCCCAATTTCTGCTAGAAATCGAATCCTCGAACTCGGTGAAAGTGTCAGAGATCCGAAGATTCACTAGAAAAGAAGGGGGGAAAGTCATCCCCACTGAAACAGTGTTGGTCACTATCTTAGGTACCCATCTCCCCACTGAGATTAAACTGTGGTATTGTATCCACAAAATCACACCTTTCGTTGACAGACCGAAGCAATGTCCTCGTTGCTTTGGGTTCGATCACTCCCCAAAATACTGCTCTAAAGAGCAACTGTGCATTAACTGTGGCAGCGAAAATTGCCAATCCCCATGCCCTAACCCAACATGTTGCCCCAACTGTCGCAAAGGACATAAAGCGGACTACATCAAGTGTGACACTCGCCTCACTGATGCACAAATCCTACAACTAAAAGAAAAAAACAACCTTTCTTTCCCTGAGGCGAGAGCTCAGTTCAGGGCGGCAAAAGCTAAGCGAGCGTATGCGAATGCCGTGGTTCGCCAACCAACGGACTCTAACACCCAGACCACGAACAATATACCGACTAGTCTCAGTTCCTTTGTCACCAAGGACGACCTAAATAAAGCCATCCTAGATCTTGTATCTTCCTTTCAATCTGCCATCACTAAAGCTCTTGAAGAGCAATCCCGCAACCTGGCGAAACTGGTCAATCAGATTTGCTCTTCACCTCCCGCTGTTCCCCCCAGTTATAATCCCCAAAATAACGATGAAACTAAAGCTTCCAATAACGAAAAGCCCCTAGAAAGAAAACGACCTCTCGCAAGCGTTTCTCCCTCAAGCGGCAGAACGGGACGTAGTGCTAGTGTAAATAAAAAGCCCTCCACCAACAAGGGCTCTCCTAATACCAGTGACAAGGGGAAAGCTCCCTTAGCTCCTGCACATGACTTGCAACCCACCTCAGTTGGTATTACCCCTAACGTTGAAGAATTAAACCCTAATACAAAACCCACGCTCGATGCGAGGACGGTCAACCCGAATGCTCTCAAGAATGTGGATCCGCCTGAAATCGAAAAAATGGAAGTCCAAAATGCAACTACAGTGGGCAGTGATCCTATCAAGGAAGCAGCCCTAAAGGAATTGGGCGTGCATCAGTACCTGATGTGACCCTTCCTCCTCCTTAAAGTAGAGGTGTAAATTGTACATATATGTAAATATTTTTTTGTGCTTGTTCCCTTTCATCCTTGATTCACAATATGGCCCCAGTGAAAATTATCCAGTGGAACTGTAGGAGTATTAAAAATAAACTATACCTCTACAGAGACAGTATTTTTGCCAAAGCAGACATTCTAATTGCTCAAGAATCCTTCCTAACAAACGGAGACGACCTTCATCTGTACGACAAAGTAGTCTTTAGAAGAGACAGGGATACTCCTCATAAGGGGCGTGGCCTCTTTATTGCCGTTAAAAAACACTTTTCAGCTTCTGTAATTAACTTAGATTCTCTTCCCCAGTCTGCTGTCGAAATTCAAGCTGTTAAAATTTCTCTGGAAAACAAATCTCTCACTATTGTTAACATATATTCCCCTAAAGGGCTCTTTGAAAATGAGTGGTTGAACAAAGTTGCGGACTGTATTTCTCCCCCTTTACTTATCGCAGGCGACTTCAACATCAAACACCCTGCCCTTGGATCTTCCCATCCGTCAACAGACGCGGAAAAGGTCTTAAACTGGTTTATCAACAACAACTACAATATCCTCAATACCAACTCCCCTACTCATATAGGCAAAACAGGATCCAACCTACTCGACCTAAGCCTAACATCCCCTGAAATCTACCCCTACACCAGTTACGAAGTGGTGCTCGACCTCCACGACAGTGACCACCATCCAATTACTATTGAAGTTGATCTGAATATCAAGCCCTTACCCAGCAGAAGAACAACCGTAAGGTGGAATAAAGTTATGCAATCCCTCACTATGTATGATCAGCCTTTTTTTAACTACCAAGCATTCGAAGCCTATAGCAAAGACCTGATCAATAACAACACTCATCATCTTGTATTAAAAACTAAGAAATACCAGGAGTGGTGGAATAGCGACTGCAGCTTTTGGCAGGGCCAGAAAAGGAGATTCCTTCGCCTGGCTAGGAAGCGGGTCTCTCAAGATGCCTGGATTCAATATAAGAAATGCGCATCAAAACTAAGAAAAGTCATAAAAGCGGCAAAAAAGAAGTTCTGGGAAAAGATCTGCGAGGAGGGTGCAAACTCCGGTTCCATTTACAGGATTATCAAAAGTCTCCACAATAGACAGAAGGTTAACTGTGATACTAACAATATCATGAATGTTGTATCAGCGCCATCTATCGGCCACTTATTGAAACGCTGCCCTGAACCGCCATCTTTTTGTCACTAGTAAAGGCGGTAAGGGTGGAGAGAGGATGTAATTCTTCAGAGCTGCACTTCATTAAATGGATATTTCTACACTAAAGAGTTGCTTTCTTCTTTACTGCCCCTCCTCCTTACTAGACATGGGGGCTCACCGCCGCCTTGCCACCCGCCTCTCGTCGCAAAAATCGATATTTTTTAAAAAATTTTAATTTAAACTTTTACAAAACGAAAGTTCAAGTCCCACGAGGTTCAGACATAAAGTTCCTCTCCACGGTGGGCAATCACGAACTCATGCACAAAAACGAACTTTTATCTACACTGCAATAAATCAGCGATGCCAAAATCTCCATCGTCACGAAAAAAGTGAAAACTCCTGCTTCAAAAGGAACTTCCTGCGCCATCGTCAAGCGATTCCTTCTTCAGCCGCCAAGCCGAGGTCGCCATCGTCGACCCCATCGTGAAGTGGTATTTCTCCAGCCGTTAAGCAGAAGACGCCACCCGTGAGTCAGCCATCTTCAGCCGCTAAGCAGAAGACGACCCACAACGACGAGGTCCACAGCACGTCAATCCGAAAAACAAAAGTAACCTCCATAAAACGGAATACATCGTCCACAGAGCACGTAAGAAATTCTACTACATCGCCGACGAAACAAAACCAAAAACGACCAAAAAGGTAAAAGTTTTCTTATTTTTCTATTCAAGATATATAAAAATACAAAAAAAGAAGATTTAGTGAAAGTTGCTTTTGAATTGGACATCGTACTTCCAGAAAATTCCACGTTAACTAAAATTAAAGAGCTAATTGAGTCCAGTGAGACCTATACGAAAGATAACGAATTCGTTAAAAATTTAATTGCACAAACGGTTGATGAAAGAAATGTTAAACTAGAAATTGAAAGAAATAAATTAGAAGTCGAAAAAGTAAAACTCGCACAAATCGAACGAAATATAGAACTAGCTTCCCTTCAAAACAATGCCGAAACCCAACATAATATTTCGAAAAGTTCCGAAACCGATGATTCACCTAACATCGAAAATCTTATTCGTTCTGTTAAAACTCTTTCAATGCCAATCCCTAGCCGTCCAGAAAATTACAGTTTATTTTTCGCATCGTTAGAACGAGCATTTAATACGAAGAATATTTCGGATGAGTTATTGAAGTCAGAAATACTTATAAATATGTTAGGCGAAAAAGCAAATCACATTTTATTAAATATTTCGGATAATGATATCCAAGACTACGAAAAAGTCAAAAATACAGTGCTACGTCAGTTCCAACCAACCGCACAGGATTGCCTAATTAATTTTCGCCGTATGCAAAGACTCGCAGATGAGTCACATACACAATTCGCTTCAAGACTACAAACAACTTTCGCATATTATTGCAAGATTAGAAAAGTCAGTGACTTTGACACTTTATGCCAATTAATGGTTTCAGATAAATTGTATTCTACACTTGACCGAGAGACTCAGTCATACATAGCTGTCACACAAGGCGAAGAATGGCTAAAGCCAAATGATCTTGCACAAAAAGTTGATATATATTTTACATCACAGCGTAAATCTCTAAGCGAAGTAAACCGTCGCCAACACAACAATAACGCCTATCAACAACAACAAAACAACAGACCACCATACAATAATCGACAACCATACAATAACTTTCGTAGGCCACAAAATCAAAATTCCCGTGGAACAAATAATAATCGCTTCAATCAACGCAATGTAAACAACCAACGATCTGAAAACGAGTCACACGAGAATAACAGTCCAGTATTAAAAATAGCTCCAACAACACCCAAACCACGTGATCACGGTTCCCTTCAATATGAAAATGTACTACTTAACAATAAAATTACGCGCGCTATTATTGACAGTGGATGCACTCATATTTGTGTCAAAGCCGATTGTTTACCCAAAACAACAACATATGATGATGAAAATATCACATTAGAATCTGCATTCGGCGACACGTACACCGCCAAACATGGGTGAAAGTAAGGTGAAGTTCCAAATACTGAAAACTTCACTAAGAGGACGGGGGGGGGGGGAGAAAAAAAATAAACGAAATATGTAAAGTACCGTCCGAATTTCGTACCACGAAAGAATTTCGCTATTTTGGGCATCTTTTCATCCAAACAAGCAAATCTCCAATGATTTCTTATTCCCGGTTCTTTAACTTATAAAACTTCTCCATCAGTAAAAATTCCATATTTCAAAAACTATTTATCATTCTGAACCAATGACAATTTCAAAATAAGCGTATTTACTATCTCATTTCATTTAAGTTCGGGAGCAATATCATTATCAATACATCGTTACTCGTATAAATTCAAAAATATGATGTATCATTCGTGAACATTTTATTTACAGCGTATTTACTATCTCATTTCATTTAAGTTCGGGAGCAATATCATTATCAATACATCGTTACTCGTATAAATTCAAAAATATGATGTATCATTCGTGAACATTTTATTTACAGAAGAAAAACCAACGAAGAAAAACAACTCCGGATTACGAACATGGCGAAAATCAGCCACCGCTTATTCTAACAACGTTCCTCATGTATCACAAACAAAATAACTTGATACCATAAAGCGAGTTAAAAATTCTAACAATAGACAAAACAAAACTAAATCATTTACTCTATTTAAGGGGTCATAGGAGTCTTATAAATGTGCAAAGAAGATACTACAAAGCATAGTTTGATCTTACATCACATTTTTTAACTACTCAATGTATAAGTATAATTTTTTTTATATGTAATTCTACAAGATTTATTTATTATAAAACAAGTTATAAAATTTATGAAACTTTAGCCAAAGCTAAAATAAATGATATTAAACATGAAGGTACTTGAACACACTGTGATTAGGCTTGCGCGGCAAATTGTGAGGTCAAAATTGAAAAAATGACCAAGAAAATGACTTTATATTGTACAAATATGTACAAACAAAGACTTATACCTAAATTCTCAGCTCAATTTTAATTAGAAATTATTTTTTTAAAAATTTAAAATCAAAATTTTTAAATTTTTTTAGAAAAAAGTTCTTAAAATAATTTCTAATTAAAATTGGGCTGAGAATTTAGGTATAAGTCCTAGTTCGTACATATTTGTACAATATAAAGTCATTTTCTTGGTCATTTTTTCAATTTTGACCTCAGAATTTGCCGCGCTAGCCTAATCACAGTGTGTTCAAGTACCTTCATGTTTAATATCCTTTATTTTAGTTTTGGCTAAAGTTTCATAAATTTTAAAACTTGTTTTACAATAAATAAATCCTGTAGAATTACATATAAAAAAATTACACTCATTTATTGAGTAGTTAAACAATTACAATAGAGATCAAACTATGCTATGTAGTATCTTCTTTGCACATTTTTAAGACTCCTGTGACCCCTTAAATAAACAATCTCGCAGCTAAACCGAAAACATGCATTGCCCATGCGTTGCGTAGTTGTGATGCAATAATGAGAGGAGCGCCGCGCCGTCCAAAGAAAAACAGTAACATCCCCCGCAGAAACGAAAGGTGACGTCATGATCCATTGTGTGACGTCACCGTTCCGATCACAGAAATAAATATTTTGTATTAAAGAATAGCCAACAAGTTTTCGATTGTGGAAAGTGTATATTTGATACAGCTGCAGAGCTTTTCGGAAAAATATTTCCGTCATGTTTCCGTATTTAAAAATTAAAAAAATACGGAAATCCGTATAAATACGGAGTACTTTCACCCATGCCGCCAAATCCGCCAAGGTAAAACTCTCGTTGCCACAAAGACAACCGAAAACATACGATGCCGCTATTTGTGAAAGTTTATTTTCAAATCTAATAATCCCACCTTCAATTTTCCAAGAGCTAAAACGATCACAAATAACACAAAATGAAAGTACACTCTCTCCGAAAACAGAAATCCTGCACCAGGAAATAAAAAACAAATGTCAAAATACTATTCACATCGCTCCGAAACAAGTCGCAGACGAAAAGTCTACGAATCACGCTGGCGACAACGGGTCTACGAACGAAGAGAGCGTAAGAGACGACGCGCCAATCGCCTGTCAACCAGACAATAGGGAGGATTCAAAAACACGCACGAACCAATCAGAGACAATTAGGGAGGAGCTATCGAGGAGAAATTCGCTCACGCTCGGGAACGAAGAGAGTAGATTTTTTTTAGCGGAACTAGATGATGTGTCGAACCGATTAAATTTGGATAACGCCACCGGTAAAAGTTTAGCCTACTTTCCCGTAAAACACGCTTCGGCGAATGATCTTACGTCCACAATGGATTGTGACTACGGTAATGACTTATATTTCACTCACGTTCATAATACGGATATGAAGAAACGTTTTTCACATTTAATTGAAGAATATAACTCGAACAAATTAACAGATTTGGGAACTTACGAACATCAAATTTTCGCTTCAGACGTACAAGGGGACAAGCCCATATTGCAAAATGTAAACAAACCATTAGACACTACGGGGACCAACCCAATATTTAGTATTGTAAGTGATGATACGCTTTTTGAAGATGAATTTTCTCACATATCTGATGCGAATATACGAAACACTATTATGAAGATGGTCAAAACTTATAAACCAAATAAAATTAAAAGTGCTAATTATCAAATGAAATTAATTCTGTCAGATGACACACCTATAGTTCAAAGACCACGCCGTCTTGCATTGTCAGAAAAAATTGAGGTAAATAAACAAATTAAGGAAATGTTACAAAGTGGAATAATTCGAGAAAGTTTTTCAGATTTTTGTGCTCCTATAGTTTTGTGTAAGAAGAAAGATGGTTCAACACGTTTAGCGATAGATTTTAGATTGATTAATCTTAATATCGTAAAAGAAAGATTTCCTTTACCCCTTATCGAAGATGTTTTTGACAAATTACAAGGTGCTTCTGTCTATTCGAACCTTGACTTAAAAAATGGTTTCTATCACGTTGATGTTCATGAAGATAGTCGTAAATACACTTCTTTTGTAACACCAGACGGACAGTACGAGTTTACAAAGATGCCTTTTGGACTATGCAACGCACCATCTGTTTTTCAAAGATTTATCCAAATTGTTTTTCGAGATCTTTTAGAAGATGGAACTCTGATTCTCTATCTTGATGATTTGATCGTACCCTCATCTGATGAGTTTGAAGGTCTACAAAAGCTCAAAAAAGTTTTACAAGTTGCTTCGGACTATGGACTTGAGTTTAATTTCAAAAAGTGCAATTTTCTACAACGAAAAATAACTTTTCTCGGACATATCTTGGAAAAAGGTACAATTCGACCATCGTCACACAAAACAAATGCTGTTTTAAGTTTCCCTCAGCTTAAAACGACGAAAGATATTCAATCCTTTTTAGGTCTGACTTCGTACTTTAGAAAATTCATAAAGAACTATGCAGCCATTGCAAGGCCACTAAGTGATCTTTTACGGAACAACACACCTTTTCACTTTGGCACAGAACAACAGCAAGCTTTTCTACAACTAAAACAAGCACTCTCCACAGAACCTGTGTTACACTTATACAAACAGGGCTCACCATTACAATTACACTGTGATGCTTCATCAAAAGGTTTTGGTGCTATTTTGCTTCAAGCTGACAACGAGAACAACCTGCATCCCATTCACTATATGAGTCGTAAAACATCACCACAAGAAGAAAAGTATACATCATATGAATTAGAAGTTTTAGCAATAGTAGAATCATTAAAGAAATTTCGACATTATCTTGTAGGCACAAAATTCAAAATCTTCACTGACTGCCAAGCGTTTCAAAAAACAATGTCCAAAAAAGAACTGCCTCCTAGAGTTGCCAGATGGGCAATGTTGCTAGAAGATTTCGACTATGAACTAATTCACAGACCAGGACAGCAGATGAAACATGTCGACGCACTTAGCCGTTATCCTGTCATGGCAATACAAGTTGATGACACAACCAGAAAAATCTGCGAAGCTCAGTCAAAAGATGAGTTCACACTAAGCATTAAACAACTACTAGAACACTCTCCAACATCAGAATACAAATACAAAAATAATATTCTTTACAAAATAGTCAATGACCAAGAGCTTTTAGTAATACCACAAGACATGCAAAAACAAATCGTACAAATTGAACACAATAAAGGACATTTTGGTATCAATAAAACTGAAGCTTTAATTAAACAACAATTTTATTTCCCAAACATACGTAAAACTGTCGAAAGCGTAATATCCAGCTGTGTACCATGCATACTTGCCTCACGAAAAACAGGAAAACAAGAAGGATTTCTCCATCCCATTCCTAAAGGTGACATTCCATTAGACACATACCATATAGATTTTCTAGGGCCACTGCCAAGCACAAACAAAAACTACAAGTACATATTCACTGTGGTAGACGCCTTTACAAAATTCCTTTGGATATATCCTGTTAAGTCAACATCTGCAAAAGACGCTTTGGACAAACTTCAACTTCAGCAAACCACCTTTGGAAATCCTAGACGAATAATATCAGATCGCGGATCAGCTTTTACTGCAACAGAAATCAAGAAATACTGCGAAGATGCGAAGATTGAACATATCACAATCACTACAGGTCAGCCAAGAGGAAACGGTCAGGTTGAAAAATTCCATGGAACGCTAATTCCAGTTATCTCCAAGTTATCCCTTGATGATCCGAACAAATGGTTCAAGCACATACCAGCTGTACAACGTGTAATTAACAGCACTATCTCTTCAGCTACTAAGTACACACCCTTCGAGCTTCTAACAGGAGTTAAAATGAAAAATAAAGATCTTAACATCAAGAAAATTTTAGAAGAACAACATGTACACTCAGTCGTTCAACATCAACAACAAATGCTCAAAGAAGCCAAAGCAAATATATTGCAACAACAAGAACAGAGCAGGCACAACTATAACACTCGTCGCAAGACTGCTACCAAATACAAACTTGATGATATAGTCGCCATCAAACGTACTCAGTTCGGAACAGGCTTAAAACTTCGTCAAAAGTTTTTTGGCCCATACGTCGTGACTAAAGTTCGCCCAAACGACAGATATGATGTACGCAAGACCGGTACAGGTGAAGGACCAACATGCACATCCACATCTGCCGACCAAATGAAGAGTTGGGCAAAAACCTGAACTTTGACTTTTATTTTACAAACTTTCTGAAGTCCAGAACTTTATTTTTTTTCTCCCAAATTGTGCTAAGAACTTTTTGCACAGACTTTAAAATTTATTTTTACTTACTTGCTAAGTTAATTTTATAAGTGTTTTCTTCTATTTCATAATTTTCAAAAGAGAATTTTAAAGTGAGTTTAGAATAATTTTCTAGAGAAATGCTAAAAAGTATTTTATTTGTTTATGTTAATTTTTATAGTTCTTTTCAGTATTAGTAGTGATTTTAAGTGTATTATTTCCTAAGTGTTTACGTTTAATTTTTATCTTGCTACATGTTTACTTTTAATATTTAGATAGCATGTTTTTATTTTATTCAATTGCTATTTGTCGGGACGACAAACGTCAGGATAGCAGAGTGTTGTATCAGCGCCATCTATCGGCCACTTATTGAAACGCTGCCCTGAACCGCCATCTTTTTGTCACTAGTAAAGGCGGTAAGGGTGGAGAGAGGATGTAATTCTTCAGAGCTGCACTTCATTAAATGGATATTTCTACACTAAAGAGTTGCTTTCTTCTTTACTGCCCCTCCTCCTTACTAGACATGAATATCAATGGTGTCTTTGTGTCTGATCCCTTTATGCAGGCGAATTGCCTTGCGGAACTTTACCGATCAGAAGAAGTCCCGGGAGGCATCCCCTTCTCCTTTGCAGGGGAAGAGGGAGCATGGTATAATCGGCCACTTTCTCACTCAGAGCTTCAAATCGCCATCAAATCCCTCCGGATTTCTTCCCCGGGTCACGACGGCATTAGCCCAAAATTTATCAAAATGCTGAACCCGTCCTCTGTGGCTAATCTTCTCGACATTTTCAACGATATTTTCAACGGTGGGTCCTTTCCCGAACAGTGGTTGACTACCAAGGTTATCCCCATCCTGAAACCGGGTAAACCGTCTCACGATATCAAATCCTATAGACCTATTTCGCTCACATCCTCCATGGGCAAAGTTTTTGAGAAAATCCTTTGCAAAAGATTAAACAATAATATCGGCTATGATTCGTTCCACCCTCTTCACTGTGGGTTTATCCCTAATAAGGACTGCAGTTATGCCTTGTCAACAATCCACCACAGGATTATAGAGGCTAAAAATGAGAAATCCCATATTATTTTGATCAAACTCGACATATCGGCAGCATATGATTCCGTGTGGAAAGACGGGCTTATGTTCAAAGTCGCCGAAGTGGGGATCAGGGGAAAAACTGCCCTTTGGATCAACAGATTTCTAAATGATAGATCGTTCTTCGTCTCCTGGCGCGGTAAAAGGTCTCCAGTCCACAATTCTTATAGAGGAGTGCCCCAAGGATCGGTATTGAGTCCCCTACTCTTCTCCATCTATATGAGAGATATCTACGATGTGATCCCCGCCCATATCGACTGCATCGTCTACGCTGACGATATCTTCATAATGGGAAAGGGACCGGACATGGAAAGAGTTTTACACAGGCTCCAGGTCGCCCTGCACAAAATAGAAGTCTGGTGTGACACCTGGAAACTCAGGATTTTACCGGAAAAGTGCGAAGTGATCAACCTGTCCAACCTACGACCTACTTCGGCTATTAACTTAGTTATGGAGGGTAGAACCATTCCGGAAGTCAGCAACATTAAGATTCTAGGAATTTTCTTCTCTAAAACCATATCCTTCAAGTATCACTTTTCTCACCTCCAAAAAAAATGCTTAAAGAAACTCAATGCAGTTAGAGCAATCGCCTCTACCTTCGGTGGTGCAAGATCCAAGTTTTTAATTAACATCATCAACAGCACGATAAGAAGCTCTCTCGAGTACGGGTGCCAAGTTTTCCTAACAACCAACAAAACGGATCTTAAAAAGCTCGAGGTCATCTACAACCAAAGTCTTCGTTTCGCTTGCGGTGTCCCTAAATGGACACCCATTCCCGTAATTTTTGCCGAGGCAAACGTGCCCCCCCTTAAGTCAAGACTTCAATTCCTTGCAGAAAAGTTTGTGGTGAAGCAAGCTGCCCTAAAACTTGGCCAGGTGAATCCTCACCGCAATCACAACCAACACTACAACCCAACCTCCAGCCCTTACCTGTACAGAATTATGGACGATGCAGCACTTCCACCCAGACTACGTAAACAAATCTCTTTGGGATGGTTGTTGAAAGATCTCCCGTCAGAACTCAACATTGACTTTAAGCATCTCATTCATTACAGACCGCAAACCTGTCCCAAAATACACGAACATAGCAGAGTCCGAATTCATCTCAAAGACCTCCCATTTCAAGATAAAAACCTTCCCGATCTGGCCATTACCAAGCTTTTTCAAGATTTCAAAGGGAACCTCAGCCCTGATACAGTGATTATTTCGACTGACGCATCAAAAGACAATCAGTACACCAAGATTGCGGCGGTAAACAACTGCTCGGGAGAGATCGTGTCTGGCCAAGTAAATATCATCAATAGCGTCTTTACGGCGGAGGCTTTAGCGATCTATGTGGCAATTAAGAGTTTCGTCACCTCAAACAAAAAGTACATTATTCTTTCAGACATCTTTTCTACCCTCTCTTCTCTCAACCAACAAGGTACCAAGAGATCGCCTAGCATTATTGCCCTTATTGAAGATCTAGTGCAGTCGATATCAATAGACTACCAATCCATCTCACTGATCTGGTCCCCGGGGCACAGAGGCATTCACGAGAACGAAGTAGCTGACAAAGCTGCCAAATCGGCCCCAGCTTCGGTCATCACGAAGATGATCTCCCCTGAGGATGTCTTCAAGGCTCTCAGAAACAAAATGTTTCTGCAGAAAGATAAAACCTGGAGCGAATATCCCAAGGCTAAAGATTTCTCTCATCTATCGTCGATAAAGGAGAAGCATCGCCTCATTCCTCCCCATAGGAGAGCTGACATTCTCCTCACCAGATTTCGTACGAAATCGCTACCCACTAAATCAAAATTAGCTCGTTTTGGCTTGGTTAACTCGCCGGCATGCCCTTTCTGCGGGGAGGTTCAAACGGAGGAGCATCTCATCCTCGATTGCATCAAATTCAATCACGCTCGAAATAAATTCAGACAGAAGATGGGATGTATACCCCTCTCATACTCATGGATCTTCGATCTTTCTGACAACCCCATTTCCAAGACTAAGGCTATCCTCGAATTTATAGGAACTATTGCCAACGAACTGTATTCCGAATAGAGACTGATATCATCCACCTTACAACACTTTCCTGAGCCACGAATAAATTGCCCATCTTGAGTAATCGTGCTCCCAAATAACTTCTCCACCCAGGATCATAGAGATCAAGCAGCCCAACCCGGGCGAGCAAATCAGACGGAACGGTCGTTCCGCCCGCCAATCTCAAAATGACGCCAAGGGCTAAACGGCAGTTATGTATATATACAGAAAACATTTCGCTATGTTAACAGCGAAATTGAATTTATTTTCTGCTAGGCAAACTAAACTTCGTAGAACAATAAAAAAAATACAGTTGAAGGATTTTGTGGATTACTTTAAATAAAAAAAAATTGGTTATTCTAGAGTCAAAAACAGCGGAGAAAAAAATTATTGAAATTTTCGAAAATGAAATCTTTCGAGCAGTTTTATTCAAATTTTGACCAAATTTTTGCTCAAACCTACAGCCATTACTAGACCATGAATCAGGAAGCGGTTTTTACTAAACGATTGAGAATGCCCCAATTCATCCCCTTTCATAGGTTTGAAGTTTCAAAAATAACTTTTTCTATTTTTAATTAATTAAAATCTATATTACCTTTGGCTGTATGAATGCGCGATAAACAAGAATTCCTAGCGGCCAAGTACCTCCGAAAACGAGCCAAGGTTTACTGTATTTTCATCGAAGAGCCGCATAGCAGCGCCGTTAACTATTAAGTTATTATTACAGCTTCTAAAATATATTATTAATATAATATCTGAATAGTCAGATTGAAAAAAAAAATTCTAATTAATAAACGAAATGCTTCTTTTAAACTTTTTGGCGTTTTTATTTAGAAAACTTATGAATAACTCGATCAATTGATCGAGAATTGTAAACAATCATATTTGCCTAATTGGTTGCCATATTCAGTTACCAATACCATTAAAAAAATAGACTGTTGTTTTTTTTCATAAAAAGTAAGAAATATATATTTTTTTCTAAAACTTACTGAGGAATATTTAAATATGTCAAAGTAATCTTTGCTTATTTTTTATGAAAAGAAATGATATTTTTTTTCCTAAAATTTATTGAGGAATATTTTATTATGCCAAAGTAATATTTTATAATTAAAGTTACATTTTTTAACATGAGCTGTTACTAAATGTTTGTATTATAACACATAACAGTAACCTAAGAAACGTATTTGATTATTGTTTTTTCTTGAATTAGGCTGGATATTTTTTAGTTTTATGAAAGAAAATTGAAAATAAATATGCCTACAAAAGTGAAAAAAATTCTAGGCATAAGAGACGGTTGAGGTACACAAAAATAGAAGCTGAGATGTAATCTCGAAATGTGTCGAAATCAATGTATCGGGAATAAAACGTCATCTGTACCTCACCACAGTTTAAGTATGCAGTATACAAATGTTCTACGGGGAAAAGGATAAATAGTTCTAATTTCCGAGTGCGAGTTATATATAACGGTTATATAAATCTCTATAAACATTGAAATCACGTGGTCAATTTTGTAGTCATATTATGTCAGTATCTTTTGTTATTTAAAAAAAACTACTGATATCCCCCCAAAAAACTTCGTAAAAGTAAACAAACGCCAATCTCAAAAAAAAAAACTATTTATTTTATTAAAAAACAAGTCATTATGAAAGTTGTGGCTAAAAAAGCCGTGATATAAAATGAATGCCAATCACTTGTGTAAAACTTCCTGGTCATAATAAATAGTATAATTTAAGTTTTCCTGCCATAAAAAAATTGCACTGTTTGAGGTTGGTGCCCATCTTAATCCCCCTAATAAAATAAATCAAGGCAAATGAACTTGAATTACTAAATCAGAATAATGAAGGATACTTAAAAAAAACTTTGACAAATGTATGATCTCAATTCATTTATATAAAGGTATAGAGGGTGGTTAAGATGGGGGGGCACCAACCTCAAACAGTGCAATTTTTTTATGGCAGGAAAACTTAAATTATACTATTTATTATGACCAGGAAGTTTTACACAAGAGATTGGCATTCATTTTATATCACGGCTTTTTCAGCCACAACTTTCATAATGACTTGTTTTTTAATAAAATAAATATATATATTTTTTTTTTTGAGATTGGCGTTTGTTTACTTTTACGAAGTTTTTTGGGGGGATATCTCTATACTAGAACTACTACTACTACTACAATTTCTGCTTAATTGATATTTATATCAGGTTATGGGGCCCTTCATGCTTTATTTTGCGTAAAAATAGTACTTGCTCCTTGTGAAGTTAGGTAGAACTGATTAGAAATTGATCTGATTCTTTTGAATTGAAAGTTCGTTTGGCCTAGTCATCATGTCTGATCCGAAAATACAAGTTGAAAAACTGTGTGGAAAAGAGAACTGGAGTAAGTGGAAGTGGCAGATGCAGATGGAATTTGAACAATATGACTTGACAGCGATTGTACAAGGTAGTCGAAAGTGTCCCGAAGAAAACACGACGGAAGCAGAACAGAAGAAGGTGAGCGAATGGCGCCGCGATAACGCCAAAGCGGCGGCGTTGATAGCGTCCTCCTTAAGTTCCGCAGTAGCTGATCTTGTAATAAATTATTCAAGTGCTAAAGAAATTTGGGACAAGCTTGTTAGTGTGTATGAGCAGAGTAGTATTCAGAGACTGAATCTTCTCATGACACAGTTCTTTCAAGTGAGTAAAGATGATGCAGATAACGTCGCAACACATGCTGCCAAAGTTGAGAGAATATTTACGGATATGAACAATGAACTAAAACGCATTGGTTCGGGTTCAATTCCAGTTGAACTGTTACATGGAAAAATCCTGCTCACTGTTGGTCAAGAATACCAAGAATTCAACAATGTCTGGGAATCCTTAGATTCTGAAAAACGCACAACCAACAATCTAGTTGAAAAACTGTGTACGATCGAACAACGTGTTACATCTTCTGCCACTGTGGACTATGGTGCATTTGCAGCTCGAGCTCCTGCTGTGAAGAAGAATGAACCTAGTCGTGGTGCTCCTCCAAAAGGTAACCTTGGAGGTGAAGGAACCAAGAAGAAGGTAAAATGCTTCAAATGCGGTGGTGGACATTTTTGTAAAGATTGTCCAAAGAAGAAGAAGGCACAAAATGAGTACTTTCCTTCAAGAAACGACAAGGGAGCATTTTCGGCTTTTGTCAAAGGTACTCAGTCAGACATATGGATTTGCGACTCTGGTGCTTCACATCATATGACAGCAAACAAGCAGTACTTTGTTACCTATGAACACTTTCCTGTACCAGTGGAAATTTCTCTTGCTGATGTAAACAAGATCTATGCATATGGATCAGGAAGAATAAACATCGAAGTATATATCCATGGAAAATGGTATGAAGCTCACATGGAAAATGTTTGGTATGTTCCAGATGTTCGAAGACATCTCTTTTCTGTTCAACAAGCATCGAAGCATGATGTTGAAGTGATAATGAATGACAAAACTGTGGAATTTCATCGAAATGGAGAACTTGTTGCAGTCGGTTCCTGGAAAGATGGCACTTACGTGATGGCCATGCGTGTAGTGGTACCTACATGTCCAGCTGAAATAAGTGTAGCAACAGCATCTGAAACTATGCAACTGTGGCACGAGCGTCTGGGTCACCAGAACAAACGTCATGTTCGGAAATTTTTGGATAAAATGGACATTCATGTGCCTTATGCTTCAACAAGTGACTTTTGTGATGGATGTGCTCTTGGTAAAGCTCACAGAAAGCCTTTCAAACCCCGACCATACCGAGCTGAGTCAGTGGGTGAAGTAATAAATGCTGATGTAAATGGACCCATGTCAGTTGAGTCTTTGAATGGTGCAAAAAATTTTGTGTGCTTTAAAGATGACTACAGCAAATTTCGTAAAATTTTCTTTCTTAAACAGAAAAATGAAGTCAGTTCTTGCCTGCGCATGTTTCTCAATGAAGCTTCTAATCTTGGCCATGTTGTGAAAACCTTGCGTTGTGATGGTGGAAGAGAGTTTGACTGTAGTGAAGTTCGCCAGGTTCTTGCTGAAAAAGGCATTGCTCTAACCCTAAGCGTACCATATACACCAGAGCAGAATGGGGCTGCGGAGAGGGAAAATAGATCGATTGTGGAACTTGCTCGCTCTATGCTCTCAGTGTCTGAGCTTCCTCGATCCCTGTGGGCTCATGCATGTGAAACAGCAGCTTATCTGCTTAACCGAACTGGTGTATCTTCAGAAGAGGGTACTAGTCCACAAGAGCTCTGGACTGGCAAGTTGATCCTTAGCTTGAATCATTTACGAGTGTTTGGAACACAGTGCTATGCTCACATACCCAAGAACTTTAGACGCAAGTTCGACAACAAAAGTGTTCCAGGTCATTTTGTGGGCTATGTAAATGAAAAGGATGGGTATCAAGTATATGTACCATCTATGAATAAGGTAATCAAATCACGAGATGTGGATTTCAAGCCAGAACGACTGTGCACGACTAATGTTTCAGTGGAGGTAAACTTCCGAGGGTCAACCGAAGTGGAGGAAGACACAAGAAGTTCAGCTGAAGTGGAGGAAGACTCTAATGCAGAAGATGATGTGGTTGAAGACAGATCTTTAGATGTTCTCGGAGATGGGGCAACAGTTCGACAATCTGAAAGAAAGCGAGATGTACCTGCTTGGATGAAGACAGGAGAATTTCTTTTGGCAAGTGCTGCTACTGTAGAAGAATCAGAAAATTCATCTACATACTCAGAAGCTGTTTCTTCTGATGAAAAGAACTTGTGGCTAGCTGCCATGAGGGAGGAAATGGATGCTTTGCATGAGAATAAAACTTGGGAACTGGTTGACCGACCAAATGGTTCTAAAGTCATCAACTGTAGGTGGGTGCTTAGAAAGAAATTCAAACCTGATGGAAATGTCGATCGATATCGTGCTCGTCTGGTAGCAAAAGGCTATGCACAGAAAGCTGGTTTCGACTATGACGAGACATTCAGTCCAGTAGCTCGATATGACACAGTGAGGTCTGTTCTGTCTATAACTGCAAAGGAAGGGTTGCATCTACAACAGTTTGATGTGAAAACTGCATTCCTATATGGCACTCTTCAGGAGGAAGTGTTCATGCTGCAACCAGAAGGATTTGATGACGGTAGTGGGAAAGTGTGCAAGCTTAAAAAGAGCTTGTATGGTCTTAAACAAGCTCCCCGTTGCTGGAATCAGTGTTTTGTCGACTTTATGAAAAAGCAAGGATTGAAAGCTAGTGATGCAGATCCATGTTTGTTTGTGAGACAACACGAAGGCACAAAACTAATCGTTGTCATCTATGTTGATGATGGACTTGTTGCCGGGACTAACGAGGTTGAAGTGGAGGAGTTTATGAATCAACTTCGTCAGTCATTCAAGATCACAACAAGCGACTTAAGTCAATTTCTCGGAATGAACATATCCAGACTGAGTGATGGTTCAGTGTTTGTGAATCAGAGTGTCTATGCCAAAAAGGTGCTTTCAAAATTCAACATGGATAGTTGTAATCCTGTGTCAACACCGTCTGACAAAAGTTACCTATCTAGTGATGGAGATGATCCTGTCATTGGACATGAAGTTCCTTATCGTCAAGCCGTAGGCAGCCTGATGTATTTGGCTACAGTCACGAGACCAGACTTGGCATATGCTGTGAGTATTGTGTCTGAGAGTCTGGAAAATCCAAAGGCTTCAGATTGGTGTGCTGTGAAAAGAATTTTCAAGTACTTAAAGGGAACTGTTCAATTTGGGATGCTCTATCAAGCAGATAAGCAGTCATAGGAGTTGGAAGCATACAGTGATGCTGACTTTGCTGGAGATACCAAGACAAGACGTTCGAGGTCAGGAGTAGTGTCCAAGTATTCGGGTGCCGCTGTCAGTTGGTTAAGCCAAAAGCAAAGGAGTGTTGTTCTATCAACTACCGAAGCAGAATACATTGCTGCGAGTGAAGCTGCGAAGGAAGCTGTTTGGCTGAAACGACTGTTTAAAGACATCATTGACATCAAAGGCTGTCCTTCTCTCTTCGTTGACAGTGCCAGTGCTGTGAAGTTAGCTCGAAATCCCGAGTTTCACAAGAGATCAAAGCACGTTGATGTCCGATACCATTTTGTTCGAGAAAAGGTTCTCGGGGGTGAACTTAACATCGTTCATGTTCCAGGAGAAGAGCAAATCGCGGACATAATGACAAAGCCCTTGCCTGCTGCAAGGTTCAATAAACTGAGAAAAATGTTGGGACTGATTTCTATGTCTTAATGTATTTTTCTATGTCTTAATGTGTTTTTATAAGTCTCATTAAGTGTTAGTTGTGACATGTGAAGGAAGTGTTGAGGAGAAGACATGAAACAACTAAACTTCTACTTGTTCTTGAAAATAAATCCGTCCATGCTGTTGTTATTGTTCTTAGCTGCCTCTTTTATTTCTGCTTAATTGATATTTATATCAATATTTAAGGGGGGTCATAGGAGTCTTTAAAATGTGCAAAGAAGTACTACAAAGCAGTTTGATCTTTCATGTAATTTTTTAACTACTCAATATATAAGTATAATTTTTTTATATGTAATTCTACAAAATTTATTATAAACCAAATTATAAAATTTATGAAACTTAAGCCAAAACTAAAATAGATGATATTAAACATAAAGCTATTTGAACACATTGTGATTAGGCTTGCGCGGCAATTTTTGAGGTCAAAATTGAAGACATGACCAAGAAAATGACTTTATATTGTACAAATATGTACAAACAAAGACTTTTACCTAAATTGTCAGATCAATTTTAATTGAAATTATTTTAAAAACAATTTAAAATCAAAATTTTAAAATGCTTATTAAATTTTTTAGAAAAAATTTTCTTAAAATAATTTCTAATAAAAATTGAGCTGTGAATTTAGGTATGAGTCTTTGTTTGTACTTATTTTGTACAATATAAAGACATTTTCTTGGTCATGTCTTCAATTTTGACTTCAAATTTTGCCGCGCAAGCCTAATCACAATGTGTTTAAATAGTTTTATGTTTGTTATTATTTATTTTAGTTTTGGCTATGAAGTGTCATAAATTCATAATTTTGTTTTATAATAAATAAATCGTATAGAATCGCATATAAAAAATTATACTTATATATTGAGTAGTTAAAAAATTACATGAAAGATCAAACTATGCTTTGTAGTACCTTCTTTGCACATTTTTAAGACTCCTATGACCCCCGAGTCCTTGAACCTTGAATTTTTTTTTAATAATGAATTGTTTGAATTTTTTTTCTGACTTTGTATAAACCATGTTATTAAGTATATCAGTATTGAAAGACAAAAAGTTTTTGAAAAAAGCTGAAAGCAGAAACCCTGTGTTTAGTTCAGATTTTTATTTTCTTATACTTGGTTTAGATATATGAAGAAATAATTGTTCACTTTTCTTAAAGTAATTTTAGAAGATAAGACATTGCACATCAAATTGCATAATGGCTCGAATGGAAATTTTTCTTATTTTTGGCCCGATGCCGAGAGTTATGAGAATTTTTAATTTCAGTCATGAATTTGAGACATTTCGGCAGAAACCCTGACTCTAAGAAATCTCTAAAAATTTTCAGTCTTAGGATTTTTGCCAACTTTCACCCATGGCTGTCAGGTTTTTAGAGCTACTGCTCATAACAAACTGGCAATGAGGTATCTCAAGATATGCACCAATTAAGTAGTTTTTTTAGCTACTGCGCATCTGCACATATGGGCCGCTCTATTCTCTATCCTAACTCTATCGGGTACAGAATGTGTGCTTCAATAACACTGACAATCTTTTCATTGACTTTATAAAGGAGGAGCAGTTTTCCACTGCTGCCCTTTTGGCACCTCATTTGGGGAAGTGAAACTTTTGCACACGGTACTTATCTTTGCACCCAAATCCTGTGAAATTACAAACTAAAACCAAAGAACTGTCACTTAAATTTCTTACCGGAAATTTTTGACTGCAAAGACAGGCAGTGTTTTTCGAGCCCTGATTTAACATGTTTGCAAAAATTAACTTGATTCAATTTCTTTCATGAAATTCATAGTGTGGTGATGATACATCTTTCTAAACAAAATGCTTGCAATAACTTATTTCTTAATTGAGGGTTAACTATCTAAGGGATGTATGAGCCTACTTATTTAAGAACAAAATGAAAGGTCTTTGGAAATTAAGTTTTAGCCATAACATATAGTTTTTCGACACACACTCAATTACAACTTTGTTTTCAAAAGATGGAGCAGTTCCGTTCTCTTAGGGTTGTTTTCTGCTACTTCTCATTCTACTAACAGTTTGAATAATAAAAAAAATTAGAAATGGAAATGCATGAAATTGTCATTTATGTTATTTCTAATATCAATCAATCAAAAATAAAAACTATTAGATGCAAGTTTTGGTTTGAGACTTAAAGGCTGTGAATCAGATGTTCAGAATGTTGTGAATTATTAAGTTTTTTTTTCTTTAATTACAGAAGCAAAAAGATAAAAAGGTGCAGTGCAATTACATTATTTAAACCAAATATTAATTTAACATGAGCTTTATTATTGAATATAATTGCAAAAGAATGTATATTGCTACATCTAAGATTTTAAAAAATGAAAACGAAACTTAGGTTTACAACACTTTAATAGAAAGATTATTAAAAAAAAAAAAACATCCAAAAGAGTAAAAATAAAAATATAAATCTCCAATTTTACACAATGAGGATAACATATCTATTGCAAAAAGAGTACCTTTTAAAATTATCCATTAGTCCAGAAAGTCACTTTTTTGAATCTTGAAGATATCCTACCACAGATGTCAGAACTTCGATGACCATTGCCGGATTGGTGGTTTGCAGCGACTTCCATTGGTCCATTTTTTTCAGTTCCGACAAAGAAGGATACTGGCAGATGAAGTTCATAGCATGGGCTTTCAAACTTTCGTCATGCAAATCGCCAATTACTAATATGTCTAAGACATTGCTTGCGGACATGGTAGATTTGAGTTTATCAACGCATATTTTCTTCAGAAGGTCGAGCTGGTACTTGTCTGCTGCATAAAGAAGATCCCCAGCCTCAGTACTAGTGAGGTCATCTATTTGACCCGAGTAGATGTACTTCAGCATCTTCTTAAGAATCTCTGGCTTTATGTCCATGATGTCTTCTGCTTGGTTGGAAGCCGTAGAGGTTTCTTGAGTGCAGTCTTTGACCTTTTTCTGTTTCACATCGCTCGTTGTTTCGACCTTAGTCTTTGGGTCTTCAGCTTCGTCATTCTTATGATGAAAACGGAACATAGCAGCGAAAACTGAAGATCTTGCAGCCAAAATACATTTATGGACATGAAACTCTTGGTCAGCACATTTCAAGACATAATCTGAAGAAACATCAGAGTCCAGCAAACAAGCTAAGTCTTTGGACAGCCGAGAAGAAATTACATCAGAGGACGATGAGCTTCCAACTTTAGATTTTTTGTCATCAGTTTTACAGGAATCAGGGAAACACACAGAAACCACGCCTATTAAACTTTCAAAAGAGTACGAGTTGTTATCCCGAAATTCAATCTCTATCGTGCTTACACTTTTAGGGAAAGTGAAGCTTTCTTTAAATTGTTGATATAGGCCTTGATGGTCATTCGTAAATATAATCAAGTGACCAACAGCACTTTCAGAGCTCTCGGAGCGTTGAAGTTCCACTTTAAGTATAGTACCCCTATCATATTGGAAGGTTGGCATTTCTCTTCTACAAACCTGTGGACGGCCGGTGGTTCTTCTACTAAACAGTGGCGGGCCGGTGGTTCTTCTACAAACCACTCGCCAGTCACAGTTTTGTATCAATAAATATGCGGCATTATTGTTACTGGAGGAAACGGAAAATCCGTCAGAAAAATGAAGAGATGTTTCCATAACTACTAGCAAATAGTATTTAATTGCAAGTAATTAATTATATTTTACCTTTCTTGAAGTAGCAGAAGTTAGAGAAGGAAGGAGGTATAATGAACAAGAACTAGCAGCACAATTGCCTTACAAGCATATAGAGTTATGGAGTGGACACCCACACAACACCTGCTGGCTGACAAATGAGAAAACCGAACCACGAACGAACTTCCGAAAGAAAGACAAAAATCTGAATCGCTGCGTGCGAACGGGGAACCCCCTTTTCAAATAACTTTGAACAAAGAAAATTGTTTGCCACATTTTACCCTTTTATTAGAGTTTAACACAGCTATGTGTATTTCGTAACTTAAAACTAGAAACTAAATAACTCTTTGAACGAGTCGAACATTTTGGTTACGTTGTGATGAATGAAAATTAGCATAAGATTTTTGTTGAGGAATGATATCAAAGTTCAGGTCGACAAATTTATTTAGAAAAATGAAATCATTATTTTATTTTATGAAAGTTATAAATTGAGTTCTAAATTACGACTTAGGGTTTAAGTGTGTTAATACACATGCATATGAAAATAGGTGATTTTAGTTGGAGGCAATCTAAGTTCCAAACCATCTTTTGATTCGACGTCATGTCATGTGTTCCAAATTGGCGCTTCTCATTGGCTAATTGTACATGTTTCGAGGTGGCGTGATCATGACGCAATGAACAACAGAACAACATATTGTTGCTTAATGTTGATGTTGATTCTCTAGACTATTTTAATATTTATAGACTATTTTAAAAGATTTTAAAAATAGATTTGAACGATTAATTGATTTAATAAGGATGCTATTACGAATTAATTAGAAAGACCTTTAAAGCCCATTATCAAAATGGAGAGCGAGATGCAGAATGATGTGGACGGTAAGTTAATACGAATTTGCTTGTAAACAAATAAAAGTTTTTAATAAAGATTTATCTTTAATAAAATTTAGATGATATTGAGGAAAAAATGTTGATGTTAAGTAGAATAAAAAGTATGAATACGTAGATTTCCTTACTTTCACAATTTATTCAGAATATTTAAGATAAAATTACTTCAATACTAATGGCTTGTTTTATGGTAACATTGTTTCCTTTAGCTTTTTCCTTTCTGCAATTCTTTTGCTAGGCTCTCTGATTGGTGCTCTGTCACTACGTGACATTGCTTAACCGAACGAAACTTGAGAAAGAACTTTTCATTATGAGTTTCTGTTACTACTCGTGTTAACACCTGAAATATCCCCATCATATTCTAGTTGTATGATAGCAAAATGTGATTTTTAAAGACACATAAGTGATTTTTTAAATGCAGCTATAAAATAGAAATTAACAAAAGAACTCGGTGTATCTCATAGTGTAATGGTTTGAGCTATGGGTTAAACCTTAAGTTAGTTTAACTTTAAAGTTACCATTTTTGAAATTAGGTAGCATTTTTGGTCATTTAAAGATGTCAACCTAATCGGCAAGTGCTGTGGTTTTTTATCATTTCAAATTGGCTACGTTTTCAAAAAGCCTCCAAATCCGTCCATGATTCCTTAGTTTAGCCAAGCTATAGACTACAATACGGGCATCTATGTTTGATTTTTCTTGTTTTGTTTGATTCCTATGGTGGGGGAGTTATCAAAAACCATAAAGCCTTCAATTTTGCACTCTAGTGGAAACAGAGAACTAATGTAAATGTTTAGATTTGTTTGTAATTGGTAGTAACCCAAAAGTCTTATAATGAACACTTATTGGTCTGAGTCTTGTTCCGTCTGAGGGATAAGTATACTGGCATGAGTGTAAACTTGTTTTCACTGCAAGAGCTTCAAATTTCAGAGAAGAAAACGTTTGTGGCGTTTAAAAAGGAAAAGTTGTGTGAAAAAATGAGGCAAGTATAGCGAATTTAAGAAACAAATGTAGTTCAATGATAGTGTTACAGCCACAAGATTCTATGTGTCAAGCAGATTCTTTGTGGGGAGTCTGCCTATCTTGGATGTAGTTCGAGATCTGCCTTGGATGGTAGTTCGAGAATCTGCCCAGTGTCAATTTCGATAAGATATGTGCCCAAGCCACAGTCAGAAGGATGGTAGTTTTTTTTTTTAAATTATCCTTTGTAGGGGGTGTATATCCTTATGTATACTTTAATCATTTTAAACGGTCAAGGCCCAATACAATAAAAAGTTATTATCTATGTTGAAGCTTTTTAAAGGTCGACTACCAAATCAACTAAGCTTTTTTCAAAAACGAATGCCAGTAAATTTTCTCCTTGCGCTTATACAAAGTTGTTCGTTGCATGTGCCAATCAAAATGAAATAAATCTTAAATTCTCTTGCGGTAAGGATAAACTTACAAATAAAATATTATTTAATTTTAATAAAAGAACAAACTCAATGGTTTCTTTAAACCTTCTTCCATTTATTTATAACAGTCACTACAGATGCGCCACAGCCAATGTGCAAACTTATTTTCAAACGATAATACAATTATTTCCAAACTGTAATACATTTAAATTATTTGCAAACGATAAATACAATTAATCATACAATCAAAATAAACCAAACATAGTTACCTCGTGACAATCGATATATATCATAAAAAATAACTCAAATTACACATCTTCTATCTTTATTCCAGACATGCTGAGTTTCATGTACCAGGAGAATGGTGACATGGACTTACTCCTGGGCCCAGACATTCTGCTGGACCCCCCTAACCTGAACAGCACGGCCAAAATGGACGACCTCCACCAGGACCTGATGAGCGACTTTCTCTTCGAAGGTCTCGACCAAGATGTTCTCAATGTGGACAACAAGCTGTTCATCGCACCCCAGCAGCAGGAGATGCAAGTGGACGATAAGCTTTTCGACGCGGCCAACGTCAGTAATGTGTCGCTGATCGGCCAGAACCACACTTCCGTTTTGAAGCCACAACAAAGGGTGGGTTGGTTGAGTTTGAGTTGTGGTGTAAGATAAGCTGTTTGGAGCTTCTGTGGGCGTGGTGTAATTTTTAGTTGTGATGCCAAGTTTTGTTGTGTTGTTTTGTTATGTTTAATTTGTTTTTTTTATTTGACTTACTGTCACTTTTGGTTGTGTAGAAAAGTGGAAAAAATTCAGCTATTTTTTTTAAACAGTTTATTTTGCAATTTCAAAGATAGATATTTATATTTTGCGTGTTTTATTGTATTGTGTGTCTAAAATAATAGTGACTTGAAAGAAGAAATTAACCTACAAACAAGTTGATTTGTTACAGAATCTGTCACTTACACTTACATCGCTTCCACACAATATTTACGATCAACAGGAAACACACTAACAGCACCTCAGAAAGAAATTCGCCAAACAGGGCTTTTCGCTAGTTCTAATTCAAACTTTTATAAGCCAAAATTAATAAATTTTGTCTTTAATCTTCTTTGGAAGATTTGATAATCTTTATTGTTTGCTATATATATTTTTTTGAAGTTCGAAGAATAATGTTGTATTTTTTAAATAAATATCTTTTTGAAGCCTCAAGTTTACATTTCGAAAAATAAATTAGTAAATGTTGAATTAAAAATAAAAGCGAAACTTTTCATATTTTTTATGCAAATTTAGAATTTTTTTATGCACCTTTCTTCATTCATATATAATGAACCTTCAAAACAACTTTATTGTGCTATTAAAACAATCCAAATTGAATTATTACACAAAAATAAATATTTTTTCAAGAATTTTATTTTAAATTAAAATAAAGTTTCTCGAACGTTTGATGTAATGACAACAGTGAAAATCTATAATAATAAAAGAGTCTGTCTGTGTGTATGTCTGTGGATCGCAAAAGACCTACTTAGACTGCTCTGAAAAATTCGAAATTTTTAATATAGATTCCTTTTAATACCTACGTGTGCACCTGAGGCTTAGTTTTTTCATATTGATTGTGATTTTTAATTAATATAATTAGTTTAAAAAAACGTCGTCAACGTGGGATTGCGGGACCATAACAGGGCTTGAAAATACATGAACCGGGACGAAACGGGTGTTAGACGCCATCCTCTATTAGTTTGAATTTGATTGATTGAGTTTGGTTGAGATATGCTCTCGCTCTAAGGCTGCTTCATCCTCTATTAGTGTTTGCTTTTTTAAGTGCGCATGAGCCAACACGAATTTTGTTTTGATTTTGAGTGCATTTTCACAAGTAAGCATGCCTCTAAAAGGAAGCAGTGCGAAGTTAACGGGCTCCCAGTAAGGCGGGACCATACTGCTAGTATTGAATAAAAATGGAATTTGCATCTTATTTCAATGTAGATTAATTTTTAGAAACTTGAATTTTAAATAAACTTCTAATTAAAATTTTTTAATGAAATTTGGTATGTAGCCTAAACTGATTTTTTGCTTCAAAATGACGTATCCCACTTGTTTGTGAGACTTTTGGTTCGTTCTGTGAAAGTGGGTGACGGACGGACTGCAGGATTATAAAACCTTCAACTTTTTACGTTATAAACATAGTGTGGAAGCTAAAAGCACATAGGGTTTTAATTTATTCACTAGATGTCATTTTATAACTTTAATTAACAGTTTGTTTACATAATACATATTTTACATAATTTCCTACGATTAATATTCAAACTAGTTCAAAACGTCATAAGCCTTGCTGTTCCTTATATAACACTATAACCGGTATTACTTTATATTCAAACAGGTCGAGAACATCCAGTTGAAATTTGAGCCACAGATCGTCCACACCGAAACGTTACAACCACTTACGACATCCATCAATTTTGTGCCGTACGCAGTCGCCACCAACACTCAGCCTGTTGTGAACCCCCAACCGGCAAGAAAGATAGCTGTTCAGCAACAACAGAAACGGATCCTGCCAACTAGTAACCCGGGACTGACGGATAGTTTGATCCGGCTGCTCAAATCTGAGCATGAAAAAGAAAAGCAGATTCTGTTGCAGCTTAACCAGATGCCACAGCAGAAAGTACAGGAGGTAAGAGGGATTTATGGATATATGTTTTTAACATTTTATTGGTTACATTGTCTCCACATATATATGGAAAGTCATGACTTTAAACAAAAAAAAAAAACGACCACAAATCATAGACACGTGTATGGGTTTTTAAAAACCTCTATCAAAATCAAGTGATTTTATGAGTACACTATAGGATCGCCGGAGTTTTGCAATTTTCAGAAAGTTTGAATTTCGCCACTTTGAGATTGCTGGTAGCTTTGTTGATTTTGAAGCTTTGAGATGTTCAAATATGAATTTGCTTAAAATTATGTTGGTATGATTACTGATTTATCACGGTTGTGGGGTAACATAAAATTTTATAGCAGTAGCCTTAATAATTTTAAGCTATTGGTAATTTTGGCAATTTTGTTTGTTTATAATCCCATCTGTAAGTTTAGTATATCAGATTATGCTAAACTGGAATCATTTTTGCAGAAATCAGTTTTAAATAGTTAATTAAGATTTCATGTATATTTATTGCCACAAAGAACGAATCCATATCCTTGTTTATTGAGTGAAAAAAGTAACGAAATCTAATTAAAATTACATCTGCTTTAATGGACATTTGTAACTACTCTATTTTTCCAATGCTTGCACTATTAAAACAAAAATAATAAAAATATTAAAACATAAAAAACATCTATACTTAATGTTATGTACCAAAATCAATTAAAGCTAAATTGATACTTACTAGCAAAGACAGGTGAGTATTTAATAAAAGCGTTTTGATTATTGTCAAATATTAATAAAATTATATATTTTGAGTTAATTTGATCAATTTCAACCAGGTATTGGACGGCTTAAAGAAACATAAGCATAGCAAAACACTGCAATTAGAATAAACAATTTTTTTTTATTTAGTTTTAAAGGAGTTGCATTTCGAAATTGGTATTGAACACCTTCCTGACAGTAACGGAAAAGTAACAAAATGTTTAGGTTAAAAGTTTAATTGATCAGACGTACTGCATTTCTCACTACAGTACCCTATTTTTAAGGTTTTGGTCCTGCCTGTTTCAAAGAGTCCTAAACTATGCAAAATGTCCTGTTTTTTTTAATTTGTACTGCGAAATGTCCTGCATTTTGGGTGTTGATTAAAATTTCTCCATTAGAACCTGGGCTGGGGAGCCCAGTCGGTTAGGCACTCGCCTGGCATGCGAAAGGTCCCTGGTTCGGGTCCGGGCATCGCCAAAATAACTGCCAACCTATAAACGGCCCTTGCAGCCAAAAATGTCCGACGAATAATACCCTGTGTAAGTTAGTGCACGTCAAATATCCTTCAAAGTCCTAACGCTGTGTACGATGTCGTTCATAACAGTTGCGTTGGGTGCCTACTCATGTGTGGGCTCGTCACTTGACTGTGGTTCTAAAATACGACGCCCGTCGGCAATAGCCTTCGTGTAGCTCTAGTGCGACGATAATTCAAACCTAACCTAATCTCCATTAGAACCAAAATTGGAATATTTTCTATGTCAAAAACTCTTAACCCAAATAGAATAAATAGCTTATTAATTAAAAGAGGTGGGAAAAGTGAAAATCAAAGCCAAGACAAGCCGTCTGACAAAAGATCAATCAGTATTCTGTCACAAATGGCCTGCAAGAGCTTTGGTTTGCACTGCTATATAAACAGTGCTAATATAGAATACATGTGATGCTGTGGATTTTTTTTTTGTTTTGATTCCCCATCACTGTTCTGCATTGATGTTGTAAATATCTGGTCACCTTACTAAAAGTAACTAAGTTACTGTTACTTTCGGAAGATTGCATTAAAAAAGTAACTGTTACAAATAATGCGTTACTCCAATCTCTAATTTATACCTAAATTACAAAAAGTGTTTTTTTTTCTTCTAGCTTTTGCTTCAAGTGTTTTTTCTTCTTCTAGCTTTTGCTCCAAGCCCAGATACTTAACAAAGTGAACGAGAATAAGATTGTCACCTACACAACAGCCCAACCCATTGTGTCCGTTACCACTTCTCCCAGCCAAGTGGTACCCTCCCCCCCACTTCAGACCGTAGTCACTGCACAAAATGGCGCCATTCTCACCACTGGAATTCCAGTATTTCTGGAAGCTGACAAACTGCAAATGGGAAGACAAATGTAAGGGTTTATTTCGTGTTAACTAAACCAGGGATTTCCAACCTGTTCACATGTGCGTACCCCTCTTGACTTTTTGAGAAATTTTGGCATACAACCAGACCTAAATATTTTCAGAAACAGATAAAATTTACTCTTCTAAAAGTGTTCAGAGGTTTTTTGAGTGAAATTCCTGAGAAAACTTTGTATTTAAGGGTTAGATATTGATTTATAAGGTGCTTATAATAAAGGGGGAAAAGATTAAAATGGTATTAATTAAGTTTTGTTTATTACCTATTTGTCTAAAAACATACAAATAAAAAAATAGTACTAACTCTGTAAAATCTGTTCCAGAAGTTAAAATTTCCTCTTTAAAATAATGTTAATGCTCAAAATAATGAGTAATATGTTTGCGTGCTCACTTCCGGTGCGTACAGAAGCTATTGATAGCATCATGTTGCTCTCACGTTCCACCTGAAATATTCCCGTGTACCGCAAGTGGTACGCGTACCACCAGTTTGGAACCCCTGAACTAAACCTTTAACGCAGGTCTCCAAACCTAAGTGCCTTAATGTTAAGGGGAGTCAGATGGATGCTTGGGTCAAAAATATCAATTTTCTGTTTTAGTTTTAATTTGCATATTTGTAGCGTTAATTTAAGACCAAGATTATCAACTTCTATTGAGTAGTTTTCTATTTAAAAGCATTTTTCAGAAACTCTGTATATTAGTTCTTGCCTATACCTTAATTTTCATTTGAGTTCCTTGAAATATATGGCCCTTTTTTCCTGAGATAAAGATATCGACATTTTTGTTTTATTATTTCTTCCCCCATAAATAGCTCTTTGATGATTTAAACTGAGGAATCTAAAATATCTCTGCTAAAAAGAATTACATAACTTTAAATTGGATTTTTTGTTTTATGTGTGGATTTGTGGGGGCCTGTAAGTCAGCTACATTTATTACATGAAAAAAACCTGTTTGTTAAATTATTCAATACGTTTGGAGAAATGTGTTTTAGAAAATAAATATTTTTTTCCATTAGATTAACACAGAGTTACTTTTGGATTGGAGACCCAGTGGGTAGGGGTCCTTAATCTTGTAACTCCCAAAGAAAATCCTATTCTTTATATAAAAATGTTTTTTCAACAATATAGGGCATTTTGGATTGAAACAAATGAAGAATGGGAAAAAGCGATTGATTTATTAGGCGGACGCCCGCAATTGTCTGCTTGGCAACATAAAACCGGTTTCTCTCTTTCTTCTTCGCTTGGTCCAAGCGTCAGGATCGCCAATCGCCTGAACTTGGTAGCTAGGAACCACAGAGATAGTAGTTAAAGTACTACAGTGGCTTATCATGTGACCTACAACACTGACTTCATTGGGGCTCTTCTGGGAGCTCCTTGTGCGTCCCGTCGTTAGCATTGGAGGCCACGTGATCTGCTGGAACTGGTTTCCTTACACAAGTTTAGGCGATCACTCGCTATCATTGCCAAAGTGGCCTGCTAGGGAAACTTCTCTGAAAAATCAATTGGTTTTTCCCGTGTACTCTTCAAATGTTAATGTGGTCTAAAAAATGACAGCTTGTTTATTCATAGCCCACCAAAAATTTGTATTTTTTAATCTTTCAAACATCAAAATTAGAGTAAACTCCTGAATATATGGAATTGGGTGGCACGGCATACGCTGATGAGCGAATTCGCGGCTAATCCGCAAAAGTAAAAAAAAAAAAATTCACAATATTGCTTCTGGGTTTTATAAAAGTAAAGAACAGGAATAGTAGTATTCTATTATAAGGGAAATTCGCACGAGTCACGCAAAGCAGTTCAATTAAAATCGCAGATAGTTTATTTTACTGTGACTCTTTTTGACAAAAAGCATGTGATGTGCACCTGGTCGAACACATTTTGGTACACACCAGGTTTCCCAAATTCATTTTTATTTAAGTGCATTTGTTGTTTTTATAATGTATTCTTTGTTCTTTAAATGTATTCGTCATTTCTTGAAAGACATTTGTTGTTTTTGGAAAGCATTCTTCCAAGGTTAACAAAACAGATAAATTTAATATCTCTGTGTTTCGTTAAATTATTATTTTTGCAGGGGGAAAAAGGAGAGATTGTGACATGCAGATAATTCGCAAAGCGGATAATCCACCCGTGGATAATCCGGAGTTTACTGTACTTGCAAAATACACTTTGAAATACATAATTGCTTTAAAATTATGTTTATACAAAGGTGACTTCTTCAGGAGTGAAGAGGTTATCGAAGTACGTTTCGCAAGTAATTAAAAAAAATTGCATTTAACATTTGCTGACAGCCACATCAATTTAGTAGAATTTGAAGTTTTGAGCGTTAAAAATACGCATTTTGGTGTGCTATTAATAAACAAACAAGTCCTATCAGTTTTCTGCAAGCAATAGTCTAATCAAATGTTTTGATGCAAAATGTCTTATAAATTTACCTCTGAAAAACTTTGTCGGCTTTTCAAAATTATAAAATATTTATTACTATCCAAATACTAAAGTTAATGCTTACCATATTTGTAATTCAAGGATCTCTACTAAGCAACCTGTGGTCAAAGGCGAAAAGAAAAATGCCCACAATGCTATTGAAAGAAGATACAGGAGTAGCATTAATGATAAGATCATTGAATTGAAGAACATGATAGTTGGTGCAGATGCAAAGGTAGTATATGTAATGCTTTCTCTTTCAAGTTTTTTTAAAAGGTTTTTATGTTTATTTCAATGTTTGTTGTAATGCTTTGCGATTTAAAATATAGCAATTTTAGATTATTATTTCTAATTTCTTTAAAATACATTTTTGTCACTTTCCTTCTGAAGTTTTGGCGTCTCTTATAATCTTATCATGCTAATTTAAAATAATCAGTGCGATTTGATGTTAGAAGAATTTATCCAAAAGTTTCTATGATTTTTGTTGAATTTTTATTTGCTTACTATTTATCACACTATTCCGGATAGCCCTCTGAGTTAAAATGATAGAAGTATTACTTTTCCACTTGCCTTTTTGTTGCTCATTATAATTTTATTTTTTCAGTTGAACAAATCTGCTGTTTTACGAAAAGCTATAGATTACATTCGATTTCTGAAAAATGCTAATGAAAAATTAAAGAATGAGAATCTTTCTCTGAAGATGGCTTCACAAAAACAGCGTATGTATGGACTTCATGCCCATTTTGTTTATAATTTTCATTCTACTGGTGTTTTTGTGTTTATATGGTTAAGTTCTTAATTTCTAAACAATGCACTCTTTTTTTCTTATTTTACTTTGTTAAAAATCGCCAACGCAAATTATTAAATTTTCAATCTAACCCATTGCCAATAAAATATTGAATTCAAAGGTACTATGATCACTTCCTACTTAAAAAAAATTACTTTCAATTTATTTGAATTTTTTTAGAAATTTGGTCCCCAAAGCAAAGTGCCTCAATCCAATAGAGAAAAAATATTTTCTAAGTCACATTTCTCTGGCTGTATTGAATATTTTTACAAATTGTTTTTTAAGTGATAAATGTAGCTGACTTATTGGTCCTGACAATCCTACTTTTTAAAATCAATTCAAATATGTTTTTAATTAAAAAAAATATTTATTTTACACAAAAAATATTAGAAACAATTTCAAAAAGTGAGATTTTAGAGACATAACATGTAAGTAATCTACATTTATCATTTCAGAAAACCTTGTCCAAAAATATTCAATGCAGTTGGAGAAATCTGGCTTAGAAAATATTTTTTCCTCCATTCTATTGCCATCGAGTCTTTTTGGTTTGGAGACCCGCAGTTCAGCAAGCTCATTCTCCCTTAAATTAATCCTAAATATTTAAATTCCTACCCTCTGATGATAATAATGCATCATCAAAATAAACTAAATGCATTTTTGAAAATAATAAATATTTCTTTAATAAAAATATAATCTTTAAAAAAAATAATAGTTCTTGTGCATACTATCAAAATACTCTTAAACTACTCCAAAATACATAGTTAAATTGCAAGCCTCTATCTCATGATATTAATGCATCAATCAAAATAAACTTCATTCCTTTTTGAATGTAGGAAATATTTCATTAATAAAAATATTATAATCTATATGAAAAACTATTCTTATTAATACTATCAATATACTCTCTTCAATTAGTCTAAAACATTCCAATTCCAACCCCTTAGGCCTTGAAGACCTCTTAGTAGAGAAGAAACCCCCAATGCCCATCCTGCTCTCAGAAGCCACTCCACCCCACTCCGACTTCAGCTCCCCCGGTGGCAGCCCTGAGCACTACTGCTCATCAGACATGGAGTCTCCGCCGGACCCTAATATCCCACCGTACAGCATTATGGTGGAGGACAGCAGCAGTAACTCCAGCTTCTCCAGCCGCGGCATGCTGGACCATTCTCGGCTGCTCATGTGCATGTGCCTGTGTGTGTTGGTTGTGTTTAATCCGGTTTCTTTCCTGATGAAGACTGGCATCAAGGGCATGGGCGGCTTTGGGGAAGGCGAGGCTTATGTGGGACGGTCGATATTGGCCGATGATACTGGATTGGAGGGTGAGTCTGTGGTTGTTACCAGGGATTGGAGTAATGTGTTTCTTGTAAGAGTTACTTTTTTTCAGGTAACGCTGTTACATTTTTTAGATAGTAACTGTAACTTAGTTACTTTTAGCGGTGACAAGGTGACTAAAAATTCTTTACTTTTCCGCTACTTCTCACACAGCTCTTTATGGTTATTTTCAGTACAGTTCAGCTTAAAAGTAATAATTTAAAACCTAACTTTTAACAAGTGAATTTTCATTCTTAACTTTTCCACAGGTACATTTTTTTAAAGTCTTGGTTGTGTTTGAACAATTGTAAAATGGCTAATTAAATTTTTTTATTATAACGTGAAATTTCTAAAAAAACAGTGATTATTTGCTTTTTTCTTAGTGATAAATTTTGTATGGTATTTTTTCTTATTAAGTAAATGTAACTTTCACAAAGTTACCTTTTAAAAGTAACCAGGTATGCAAGATATATATGTTTGTATAGTAGTTGGAGATTTTAAGTTTTTTTTTTTTTACGTGTTTTGATGGTTGGTGATTCAGAAAAAGTGTTTTTTAATCATTGGTCTGTCCGTCTGAAACCATTCTACAGCTTAAACTGAAAGAGTTTAGGTCTTCATATTTGGTACTGGAGTTCCCAGTACTGGCAAACGTCTTGATAAGGTTATCAAGTAAATCAGGAATAAGCAAAGCGTAGCTGCCCTAGAACTTTTTAGATTTTCAAGTTATTCCAAATACCTTATCGTATACATAATTGTCTTTAAATATGTATTGATTTATTAATTTAATTGAAAGTCACGTGGTGTTACACACCCATATTTTTTTTAAAACTTTTTGTGCGGTACCGTTCTAGAATATAGTGTTTGGCATTAAGAAATTAAAATATGTGCTTATTTAAAAAAAGGGTTCTGATATGGCCAACTTCTTTCACATGTTTTGTTTTAATAGTTTTTAACGTCAAAGTTCCCAATGCAGCATCCTGTAATGGAACTAGTGTGCTAAACAGTGTATACTAGATATTTCCTCCTCAGAAACAAAATGAAAAACTCTCGACTTTTGAAATTGGTTAAGAAAAAAACTGCTTTAGGTGGTTTTTTTGCTATTAAAAGTATTTTTACTAAACTTTTTTTTCCTAAAAAAAGAAAAATTGGGTGTACATTATCTCATAAAAAATATTTGATATTTCAGGAAGATGGACACCATTTTTATTATCAAGCGCTATCACTTGGGGAATAAATCTACTTTTTATAGTTGCTTGTCTATTGAAACTATTTGTGTATGGAGAACCTGTACTCAAAAAGGACTCGGACGACTACACAATATTTTGGCGTCACCGGAAACAAGCTGACTTATCTTTTCAACAAGTAAGATTTGTTTGTGAAAATTCATTGTATTCTTAGGTTATTAGTGCAATAATAGCTTGGTTTTCCAGAAAGCTTGTGAAAATAAATGTTTAGAAACATTATTTTTCCTGATGATTGAAAGTTATTTAATAAAAATTTTCTTTTTGATGTCATTTGTATTAATGATTTTGATTGTTTTATTTTTATAATAGTTAAGTTTTATAACCATACTACTTCACTTTCATTTTAAGAAAAAAAGTATATTTGCAAATGTAACTTTTATGAAGGAAAATATTAAATATAGTTATGTAAGCATTTTTGTTAAAATTAATTTGAACAGTATAGTCAAACTCGTTTATAGAAGTCCCTCCTTTGACCCGGATTTACCTTGAAAAACAGGGTTATTTGGTTGGTCTAATGTTAAGTCTACTGAATTGAAATCGCTTTAACCAGCAAATGTTGGATTCAGCAAGGAATATTTCCAGCCTGGAAAAATTTCTATTACTTTTTACCTTTTTAAAGAAAAAATTACTTTCTTAATGCTTTAATCTGTAATAAAGGAAGGGTCAAATATGTTTCTTCAACTGTATAGTATTTTTAAAATGGTTTTATTCTTTACAGAAAGACTACCCAAGCTCTGTCTCGCATTTGAAGCATTGCCTGACTGCCCTTGGTAGACCGTTTCCATGCAGTACTATCAAGCTAGTGTTGGGCGTTATATGGCAGTTCATAAGGCAGGTTTGCCACTTCTTTGGAATGCAGAAGATTATTAATCTTTTTCTGGCGCCAAAGGGTTACTCTATCCTTGCTGAGAGCTCAAAGGATGCAGCTTTGGTCTATCAGAATTTACAGCAATTGCATCTTTTAGGTATGTGTTTGAAATATTCAGTAAGACTTAAGTTTTTTTTTGTGTTCTTGATGTATTAAAATATTTAAAGAACATTGCTTGTCTTTACATATTTTTTGTGTAATAAATGTCTACATTTTTTTATGAATAATATTTTTATTACCTAGTTGCTAAAAAAAAATTGCTCAATAACATCTGCTATGGTTTCAGGTTATTTTTAGCTTAATTTTAAAAGTTTTAAGAAATAAGATCTTTAAATACACCTGAGGTGAAAACTTTTTAAAACCCTATTATATACCCATTTAACAAACATCCTTTAACGAAAAATAGTTTATTTATCTGACAACAAATAGTTTATTTATCAACTAGTAGTGAGTCCAGTAAGCATTTGAATTCAATGCACACACTTGATCGGCTGTAACCAACACTTCCTATTCCAGATAGATTGATAATCAAAAATGACAACCATTTGCTGGAATGGGAAAGAAAGTGTTTGCTTAAGGTTTGTTTCACAAAACCTATATCTGTTGTTTTTTTTGTCGTGTCTATGACGTCAAAAAGCGAAAATTAAACTAAATGAAACCATCTGTTTTGATGACCACGTCCGTAATTTGTTTGGATATTAATATCATAAAGATCTATTAATGATGGCAGAACTCCAATGTCTCTGAAATTGGCACTCATTGCCGGACATTCAAAAATGTGGTTTGGTCTAAGCTGCGTATCTGGGCAGTTGTCACAGTTTCTATACACCTTCCTGCCCTCTTTGTCTATCTTCATGCCTCTGTGGTGATTGGTTCTTAGTCTGTCAATATTTTTTGTGGTGGATCTACCTATATCTGTTCTCCAAAGGTTACACATAACCTTTAGAGACCTATATCTGTTCTGTAAAGGTAATGTGACCAGAATTTATTTTGGCAAGAGTTCCATTTTGTTGTAAGGTCCTGTGTACAGAATATATGTACAGCTTTACTGCTGCAGACTCAGAAAAATATAAATAATATGTAGATCTTACTACATTTTTGTAAATACCTACTCTTTGTTCTTTGTTAAAAACGTTGAAATGCAAATGTCGTTAAAATTGCTGTTAGTTATTTATTTCTGATTAGTAGCTGTGTATTTGATTTCTTAGGATCATGCTAACTACTTATTATAAATTTTCCAGTTGTTTATTATTTGTTTTATCTTTTTAATTATTATATTGTTTGAAGTTTGGGGGAGGAGCAATATCAAAGCTCCTTCTACACCAAGTTAGGACGCACCATACATTCGATCGGAGCCAAGGTTTTTCCTGCTAGAGGCGCTGCGATACGCTGAAGGCCGAAAATGACGAAAAAGCGTTATGTTCCGGGATGCAAATCTGGATATAAAACTGAAATTAATTGTCAATTTTTCTTGTTTAAAGCACCTAATAATGAAGAGGATCTTAAATTATGGCAGAAGAATATCCCTGGGAAGGATTGTCTGCTGAAAAGTACCGCCACGATGATTTTTTAAAGGGGAAGTCAAACACCTCCCTCCCTTTTCACTTCCCATGTTAAGTCTATGGGACAGTTTTAAATGCACACTGACTTTTTCCCGCTAGAGGCGCTGCAATCAGCTGAAGGCCGAAAATGCACCGAACCAGTTGAGCCACTCTCTCCCATAGACATCCCGCGTTATGTCCCAACTTGGTGTAGAAGGAGCTTTGGCAATATGTAACATTCTAATTTTTGGTTTGAAAAATCTAGTCTCATTATCTAAAGGTTATAAAAAAATCTCTTTTTAAGGAATATTTTTTAATTGATTGAACTTTTTTCATCCTTTCTAAGGTTTCTTGACTGAAAGCAAATTGGAAAGGATATATTTGTCCCTGAATGCCCTCAATCTGGGAGAAGATGCGAAGTCCCTCATTGCGACAGAAGAAATGGCAGAGCTGTACATAATTTCTGCAATGAGTTTCATTAGCTGTTTTCCTCGGAAACTGTACTTTGTAACTGTGAGTCTTATAGTTTATCTTAAAAAAAAATTGTAAATCAGTTTCATATAAAACTTAATGTGTATCGCTAATACACAGGGTTATAACAATCTTTATAAAGCTTAGAAATCTTTTATTTTTGAAAAATGATTTTTAAGCATCTCGAAATATTGTCTTCTCCCATTTCAGACCTTGATTTTTTTACCAAGTGTGCAAACTCTATTCTTTCGCATGCAGTAACTAAATCACAAAAAAAACCCACAAAAGCATTTAAAAAAACTGATTTTTAAAACTATTCATAATTCACTGAATACAGGCTCAGATCTGGCAACTTTCTGGATTTTGCCCAGTAATACCATATTTTTAAGCAATTTTTCAGCGTTTCCATTTAAAATTTAGCAATTGACAGATTTTCAAAAATGATTGTTATCCACTTCCTTCCATAATTAGATATTTGGTCTTATAGAATGATAAGCTTAACATTAAAATAGTTTTAGCTTGAAATATTCAAATATCTGTTTGCAGAGATTGAAATTTGCATTCAGCCACTTTTCCTTTTAAAAAAAAATGTTCTCTATGTATGTGTACTCAGATATCAGTATGTTAATTTGTTGCAATGATAAGCAAAGTAAATTTTTTGTAGGATTTTTAAAAATTTGGGGTTGTCAGGTCTTTAGCTGCTCTTAACCGTCGTCTAATGCAAATTGACTTGTTTTCACCGCGTGAGATTTAAATTAATAATTTTTAAATGAAAATTTCCTAAATTTTTTAAACATTATATTCCTGTGGTATATGGTAATAAATGGCTCCTCCTTGCTTTAAATTTTAAAATTTGATAAAATTATACAATTTACAATTTCTTTAAAATTATGTGTATTGCTTTAAAACCTGACTGTCAAGTTGTTAGGATTATGAAGAGCCTAGTGAAAAATTCATTCTTCTCTCAGCTTTTTAAAATAGTGGACCAGAAATGAATATTTTTTTAATCTTTCTGTTTAGTGGTATTTGCTAAAGAAGGCACGGAAAGTCTACATCTCCAACAATGCCATGATACCTCCGACCCTGAGATGGCTCTTTGATCCCATGGGCCAGACATTTTTCCGAAATGGCAACTGGACCTATGCTCGAGAAGGCACCATCTTCTCTTCTGTGCCTAACTCAAGTAAGTTACTCAGCGTTCGTACCCTCCTGAAAAATTCGGATTTTTTTTGTTAGAAATCCTGCGTTTAAGTATTGTCCTTTGAAAAATTATCTTTTTCTAATCGAAAATTGTTTTCTGTGCATTAGTCAATTCAATCAAAATTATTGTGCTCACTAAAGTCACTATTTTTACTGGACCACAATGTTTTACTTTTCAGGAATCCTGCAATATATATATCGAGAAAAATTGTTTTTGTTAAAAAAAATATAAATAGTAAAGAAATGTCCATAGGAAATCGGTTTCAAATGAATAAAATGAATCAATGTGAATTACTGTCGAAATTGGATAATATTTTAAATCACTTTAACAAGGAAATTATCCTACATTACATACCTTGTTGAAATTTTGCCTGCTGTTAATCCTCGCTGAGCAATTTTTAAGCATGTTTGCACCTTTATTTTACTTCTGTTTTTTGGTTGGATCCCTGTCATTTATTTCACACGAATTGCAGACTTTGAAGGCTTATAGGGTTTGAATTTGTAATTTCTTTTTCAGTGAATCCTCTCTGCTTTGCTTCTCGTAGTTTTAGAGAGTTCTTGCTGGAAAAAGTTGTGCTTTCCATCATTTCGCCTAGCATGGAACTAGATGAGAACATTGAATACAAAAGGTATGTCATAGTAACATGATTAGTTGCAAAAAAGTTTTTAACTATTAGTTTTCTGATTTTGCTATGGGTACTGGTAGGACAGGCAGAGATCATTCTAGGCGTTTTTCACAGGGCGGAGCGCCCTGCCCGCCTTTTTTTAATATAAATCCCGCCCTATGTGCCCTTTTTTACAACATAAATTCCGCCCTCCTTGCCGATTTTCTTTTATAAATTTCCGCGTTTTCCCGAGTTTTTCGAAAATTCCACTTATCCAACTTTTTTTTCTTCAAAAAATTATTTAACACACGTTACGTTATATTCTACTTTTAAACCCGTTTTTCTCTTCTTAATTATTAATAAATACCAAAGATAATCGATTTTAGAACCAGATAGACGATCGAGAATTTTGAGCAAATATCATGCCTTGAACAAGGGGGTTAGCTTTAACTAACGGCTTGACACTAAAGACCTAAAATTTTCCACAACTTAACACAACCCGAAAAAAATTGTTTCCTTCATTCTCGGTTTATATCAATGAAAACTAAACTTAAATTTTGATAAATAGCAAGTTTAAATAATGGATTTTAATAATGAAAGTAAAAATTTTAATTAAAATTTAAGGATGAATTAAGATTATATTACACTAAGATGTCTTCAAATATCAACCAACGGCTAATGCAATCCCCCATTGAAAGAGGATCATCTTCTCTCCGGACCAAGAATTTGCAGTCCATGCTTTGATCATTTTGCAGCCTAGTAATTTTTTTGAAATCCACCGATGACATCACATTGCCTCCTCAATGATTGACAGTTCGCTGGCTTTGTGTTTGCGTGATCGGAAAGAGTGTCTCAATACTTTTGTAGCTTCAGTTCAGGCCTAATCAGACCAACCAGAATATTTTCTTCTGATCTATTGTTTTTGAGTCGTGACCTTGTGATCGGAAGAGCAGGCTGAATGTTAAGGGGGATTTTTTGTTTACTTTTGAAACTGTAGGGTCTTTTTATTTTGTCTTATACTGGGGTTTCAGATTTGAGATTGGTTTTAGTTTTTTTTTTTTAAATGGAGTATTGGCTTGTATACGTTTAATAAATTCAAAATTTTGTTGTAATTACTAGTTCTTGAATTTTTCTGATTTTTTTTTTTTTTTGAATAGTACTGTAGAACTCCAATTATCCAAAGCAATTGGAACCTAACCACGTTCGTATAAATAATTGAAAATTTGGATGATTGGAGTTAATTGGAGAAAAGGTATATTTTAATTAATTACTCAATGTATTGTTGGTCTGTTAGATGATGAGTTGAAGTTTTAATTTCGGTTTAACCAAATCCAAATTGTAAGATGTAGTTTGGAATATAGCTTTTGTTTCAGTTTGAGTTGTAGCTTTTTGTAATAGTATTTTTTTCTTTCAACTTATGTTAGAATCTTGGAAAAAGTGCACTAAACTTTACATGTGATTTATAACTTAATACTCGGCCTATTTTTTTCACCCCTTTGTCTCTGTTAGATGTCATGCCTAGTAATTTTTTTATGGGTACAAAAAAAATTAATAGACATGACATGGAATAAAGAGGAACAGTAATGGGTCATTCCACGTGAAATCACCCAATGAGTGTTGCCGACTAGTCACCGATTTTTTTCAAAAAATTGCCACTTAAACTTGCTGTGGAGAAAACCTCAAATATAAATTTTTAACGCATTTTGTCGATTATTTGCTGAGATACGGACTTTTGAAAAATGAACGTTTTTGACGAATTTCGGCCATCTTCGATTTAACACTATGCACTAAAACTTCAATAACTTGAGAATGAATTGTTCAAATTTAACAATTTTGGTGTCCATTTGAAGCTATTTATATGAGAAACATAAATCTAGTGTTTAAAAGAAGTTTAAAAATTATTTTACTAAAGTTTTAGAAGGAAAATTAAAAAAATCACTGTTAAAATTTTTAAAATTTCAATAGGCTGTAAAAAAAATAGGTATAATTTTTTTTCTTCGAAACTTGGTGAAAACATTAAATAATATGTGTTCTTTAAGTACAAAAAAAATTGGAGAGGTAAAATTTCTTAAAAGCTAGAAAAGAATTTTTTTGTAACCCGTGATATTGAGAGCTACGGCCTGCAATAAATTGAGAAATAATTCTTTAAATTTCACAATTTTTGTGTCGTTTTGAAGCTAATTATATTAGAAATATAAATCCAGTGTTTAAAAAAGGTTAAAAAATGTTTTATTATAATTTTAGAAGGAAATTGTAAAAAAAAAACTGTTAAAATTTTTCTAAATATAATATGCTTAAAAAATATCTACCCATTTTTTACCACCTGAAAATTGGTGAAAACATTAATCAATATGTGTACTTTAAGTACAAAAAAAATGGAGAGGTAAAATTAGCTAGCTAGAAAAAGATTATAAGCTAGAAAAGATTTTTTTTTTGTAACTCATGATACTGAGCTATAAAACCCTTTGTTGCAGGAATATGCCAATGAAAATGTTTCTAAAAAATAAAATTTTCATTGTCATGTTAAGTTAACTTGATTTTAAGCACAAAAAAGGTTTTTATAATACTAAAAGTGTAATTCGATCCAATAATTTTACATAAATTGAATCTCACATTCCTGTCCAATAAGTTTTCATTTCCCTTACACTGTCTTTTGCATCAAGTAGAATAAAGTCTTTAACCCACATGGTAAGTTATTAAGGAAAAAGCTTTGAACATCTGCCTAATTTCTTCAAAACCTATGACCACAGGAAATTAAATCATTCAACAAAACCTCAAAAATCAAAACAAGTCATCACTAAACCATGTCATTTTTCAGTAATAAAAACAAACAATCCATAGGCAAAAGGTGCAGGGATTGTTTATATTAAGTAATGCAGAATTGAAGTTTGTTTTTTCTAAGAGGCACTTCTAACTCTTTTGATATACTATTTGTCACTGAACTGCTTTGCAAACTGTGAAAATTCTGAAACTATATTACACACAATTATTTTGCTCTCCTTTGTTTGATTGTTAAATGTTGAGAACATATAAAATCACCCCTGATGAAACCAAGTCAATTGAACACTTGTTTGAAAACTTCAGGAAGGAATAAATTATTTATTCTCAATGTTAAAAATGGTATGTACCTGGATCTCATTTGCTAGTACTAACAATTATTTTTTAGAAACTTTTCAGTGTCTTATATTCCTACTCCTACATTTGTGAGTTTGTTAACTCAATATCATGGGTTACAAAAAAAAAAATCTTTTCTATTTTTTAAGAAATTTTACCTCGCTGATTTTTTTTGTACTTGAAGTAAACATATTGATTAATGTTTTCACCAATTTTCAGGTGGGAAAAATTGGGTATATATTTTTTAAGCATATTGAATTTAGAAAAATTTTAACGGAGTTTTTTTTTTACAATTTCCTTCTAAAATTATAATAAAACATTTTTTAACCTTTTTTAAACACTGGATTTATATTTCTCATATAATTAGCTTCAAAACGACACAAAAATTGTGAAGTTTGAAGAATTATTTTTCAATTTATTGCAGCCGTAGCGCTCAATATCACAGGTTACAAAAAAATTCTTTTCCAGCTTTTAAGAAATTTTACCTCTCCAATTTTTTTTGTACTTAAAGAACACATATTATTTAATGTTTTCACCAAGTTTCGAAGAAAAAAAAATATACCTATTTTTTTTACAGCCTATTGAAATTTTAAAAATTTTAACAGTGATTTTTTAAATTTTCCTTCTAAAACTTTAGTAAAATTTTTTTAAAACTTCTTTTAAACACTAGATTTATACTTCTCATATAAATAGCTTCAAATGGACACCAAAATTGTTAAATTTGAACAATTCATTCTCAAGTTATTGAAGTTTTAGTGCATAGTGTTAAATCCAAGATGGCCGAAATTCGTCAAAAACGGTCATTTTTCAAATGTCCGTATCTCAGCAAATAATCGACAAAATGCGCTAAAAATTGATATTTGAGGGTTTCTCCACAACAAGTTTAATTGGTAATTTTTTGATAAAAATCGGTGACTAGCCGGCAACAAATTTTTCTAAATTTGGGTGATTTCACATGGAATGACCCTAATAGGTCAGCCAAGTTTAATTTTTCTGACATTCTTATAATCAGCACCTCTTCGAATATTTTGAGTTCTACTGCACTTGAAAAAAGTGTAAGACCCATGCTTTTAATTTTAAATGCTAGAGCTGAGGAGTGCAAACAAAACCTGTTTGTTTGATTAGTAGCCTAAATGATTTCCACCACTTCGCTCTGGAAGATCTGTTTGCCATTCTGGCTCATTGTTAGGCATAATTGCCTCATCATGTTCTTCACTTACTAGAAAAGATGTTTCATAAAATGATGAAGTAGTAAAATAATAAATATTTAATTTGGTATGCGAGTGTATTTTTAAAAATCCAAAAAAATAATTTTTAATCGCATTTTAGATGCCCTAAACTTTTTGCAAGTGCCCTTTTTATATTTAAAGCACCCTGCCCTTTTTCAGTTCTAGAATGAACTCTGGGACAGGTTTTGTAGTATATTGAGAACTTAACTCTATATTACTTTCTAAATAATTGTGTTTTTTTTATTCTGAAAGGACTTATAATAAGCTCTCCTTTTTTTAAATATATACCTTATACTGATGCATACTTTTATTTAGTACTCTAATTATCAAAACATAAAACCCAAGCTGTCTTAAATGTTTTGCAATATTAAGTCCTTATAGAGTTAAACTTGACTACTACAACTTCGTTTATGGCGACAACTTCAAAATGTTGTAAATGTTTGGTACCTTGAACTGCCCATATAACTTAATGTTATAATACCTTGCTTTTAACTAATTTTTCAATTAACTCTTTAGTTATAACTCTAAAAATATATATTTGTATGATATCCGAAATGCATTTCTAAAAGAGATTTTTTTCACTGTTTAAATTTTATTGTATTTACCAAATTATGCAAAAAGTTGCTAAATTTAAAATTCATTTCTCGCCTGAAAAAAAATTGGTTGCCAGAGATATTAAACTCGATCTTCTTTATAACTTTACTTGTTTATACACTCATAAAAAACCACAGTCCCATTCCATGCTTTAACCAAGTTATGCTATTTAAAACTTTGGTGTTCGAAACTCTTTATTTTTCTCACTGACTTCATTTCCTTTGTAGGACCTACTCCACAGGCCTGGTCATCTCGAACTGCATTCAGCTTCTCAAGGACGCTTGCTATGCCACCGAGAGCGGCCACTTTGCCCCTTCCTCCCCCCTCAGTCCTAGAGTAAGGCAGGAAGACCACATCACCTACTGGTGGGCCAGTGTGCTGGAAGTTTCGCTGTCCTGGCTACTTGGAGAGAATGACAGGGCAGAGAAGCTGTATCAGGATGTGGAGGACTTTCCTAAGGAACTGGCTGCTTCCCAGTGAGTGTTTTGTGCAGTCAGGGTTCTAAGACTCCTAAAAGACTCTTGAATTTCATATTTTTTTCCCCTGAGGGCCCTTACAACTCCTGAAATTTATTTCCTTTTCCTGAAAAAAAATTCCGACACATTGTTTTTCTCCTTTCTCTGCCGTTTTTCTCCCTCACTTTATTCCAAATAAGTCTACTGCTCATGTGCAGTAGAAAAATAGAGTGTTCCAGTGAGTGTTTTATGCAGTTGACTATGTCATAGGTCTGGGGTTAAAAAATCTGTTTATACAGTGGGGGTATACAGATGATACAACTCTCCTGTAGTTGTCATTTGTGCATTTCCTGCGATGTCATTGGTTGTTTTGATTTCATTCTTAAAATGAGAGTATTACTCACCGATTAGAACATTAGATTTCAATTAGGACATGCTACAAAACAAAATAATTCAGGAATCACAGCGCTCCTATTGTTCTTGTAAATTTGAGATCATCCTATATTCTTTTGAGTCCCCCCCCCCCCCCCTCTGGCTTTGACTTTCAAGGTCATTTCTGTGATCCTCTAAGCATAAACACGTTGTTCTTTCGTGCTTACGTTGCATTCACGATGCGAAACATGTCCATTTAGTTCAGTGGCTTAATAAAATGTAAATTTTGAGGCACAGCAAAAGCTGGCTAAGCAATTAGGATTAAAAGAACATCTACATTCACTTTTATTTTAATATTTATATTGAGCGTATGGTTCATCTCTATTCAGATGTCTTGCATTGTTGAGTTCTTTTTAGTGTTCTAAATTTTTTTATTATTGGGTGTTGAGGACAATTGTGGTTTGTGGACCACAAATAGGAACACCCTATCTATTTATGCTATGCGCTCTTGACAAACTAGCTTGGACAGAGCGATTGCTTTGATTTTTATTGTTTTGTAAATATAGACTATTAATGACTTTGGCTAAGTCTTATGGCTCCATGTGAGAGACTTCGCAGTCCAAACTTATATATTTTTTTTTCAATGTTACTGCACTATAGATCCTTTACAATATTCCATAATAAAACAACCACTTACAGCAAACATATACATCAAAGTATAGCAGCTTAGAAAACCTATAAATTAGAACAATTTCATTTACTTCATAAGGACATTTAAATTTTCTGTCTGATAATTTAAAAAAAAAATGTGTTACTAACTTAATATTAATCAGAGATTTCTATGTGCAGGCACCCTCTCCCATCTGCAGTTTTCAACTCCTTCCGTGCCCGCAGGAGTTGCCTCAATCCGAATGCAATGCCCAGCGCAACGTTGAGGCTATGCGACAAGGCTGGATCGCTCGTGAAAGACAGCCTCAACTACTCTCTCCATCAGATGCCACCGCCTCTTGTCCAGGTGAAACACCTACCTACATAGTTTTTTATTTCCAATGCAGCAGGCGATATAGACATTATCCTTATGCCTTACAGAGATCAAATAATACAAAATACAAAAAGGGGGAAATGTACACACGAATTTCAGAAACACAAATCAGCAAAACGTCAAACACAAGAATTTAAATAAGAAATAGAATATAAAAGGTTAAAAAAAATCGTACATTTTAATTGTTCATAAGGTCTCTGGCCTCCCAGTAACGGAAGTAGATGCAGTTCTTTATGAGAACTGAACAGTTGAGGAGGTGGTCAACTACTCACCTAGTAAACAAGCAGATATTCCAAAGTTGCTTTTTAACAGTAACTCTGTTGCAGTTATTTAATATGAGATGTAACTAATCAGTTACTTTGAGAGATTTCAAGGTATAAGAAAATTAAAATTTAGTCATCTTATCGTTTTTTTAAAGAGAACCAAGAATAAAAAAATAGACAATCGAAAATGTTAAGAAAAAAAATTTAGTGTTGTTGAAAGTTAAATTTTGGATAATTAAGTTTAATCTGAATGAGAGCAGACCTGGCAGTACAACGGTTAGGGAGCTAGCCTTTGGAGCTTATGAGTACGGGTTCAAATCCCAGTAAGGCATGGATGTTTGTGTTTGTCAATAAATGTTATCATTTGTCTATATGTTTGTGTCGTCCTTTGTGTGTCTCTGTGACTGTGTCACTTCTGGCCAGTAGGGTAACGGGGTATAAAGCCTATGCCCCTCCCTTCTAGAGGGCGCATTCCTTGTCATTTGTCAATAATCCTAATGAGAACTGTGCCGAAAATATCCGGCAGGAGCGGCATGAGAAGCAATGGAAAAGTAAAGTTTTTCATTACTTCGACTGGTTTTCATTACTTGGAATGGATTCGAGTAACTGTTACAAGTAACAGGTTACTCTTAGCCTAGTAAACAAGCATTAAATATGGTGCCCTGCTTACAGTCTTTTTGATCTGTAGTAGCTACCTACTTTTAAAAACAGAGTTTATGACCCTGAGTATATATAACTAAATAGTGTATTTATAACTAAATATTTCCTCTCCTCTTCAGTCATTTCAAGTGTTGAGCATCGACTGGTGCCTGAGTTCCAGAAAACAAGTCTTTGAGAACAGCAAACCAAATGAAGGGGCAGAAGTGTATGGCGTCTCTGAAGGGTACAGAGAAGATTTAAGGTGCCTCAGGCGTCTGTTGCATCACAACGCTGAGATCCACTCCAAGGTAATATTTAAGTCTTAGGTACAATTACAGGGTTCCAACTGACCCTAGAAGACCCTGTATTTAACAAGAAGTACTAAAAGAACTAAATAGCCTACTTTCCTGTTACTTAAATACTTACTAATATTCTAATTGGAAGACAAGTAGGTTTGTAACTAACAGAATCTGTCACTTAACCCGCTTCCACACAATAGTTGTGTTTAACAGGTAAAAAGGCGCCAAACACAGCATTATTTCTATACTAAGAATGTTCATGCCAGATTTGGCTAGTTTAATTTATTTTATTTCGAAAATTCAATAATTATTATTTATCGTTTGCGAAAATTAATTTATGTTTCAAAGAATAAATGTGTAATATAGAAAAAAAATTAGTTTTTGAAAATGTCCATTCGTTATTTTTGTTATATGGATGCAATTATTAAATTCTTAAGTCTTCTGCAAAACATTTATATTAATTTTGCAAAAAATATTTCATTGTCAAGTTTTCCTCCCCCCGATATATTTTTCATTGAAATCTTACTATTTTTTACTTCTTTTAATAACAGCCCTTGTAGGAAAATTTATTATTTTAATTAGAAATACCATTTATTATAATAAGTTTAGGATCCAGGCAAAAATGTTAGTAGTGGGTTTTAAACTCCCTTTTGCCCAAGGAACTCTTGTTTCATAGGTCTGGTCTTACTTCATCAACTGACTTTTGAGCAACACAAATCTACCTTTTAAAGCAATTATTTTTAAAGAAAACTTTTTTGGCATGGAAAACCTAAAAAAGTTGGAAGTATGTAATGAAGTTTTTTTTGAGTAGGCACTCTGTCTTAAGCCCCTGTATGCTTCGTTTGCCAACCTTGATCATCTGAAAAAATGTCAAGCTACCTTGTTTGAAGATCAGTTATTCATCATATCAGTTAATAGTTAATTTATCTTTCACTCAAAATTGAAGAGCTTAGTAGAAGAACGTGCCAAGTGACATTTTGAAAAAATAGAGATTTTTGTGTCAAAAACATATTAAAAACTTCTTTAACAATAACAAGTTTCCCTTTTTTCATAAACTTTAAGATTAGTATATTTTTATCTTTTTACAAGTTTGGTTTTCAACATATCTGAATGCAAACGAAAAACTTTAAAGCTCATTTTTTCGATTTCAACTTTGTGTCACCTAACACTTTCTTCCACTAAGGTCTTCAATTGTCAATTGCGCATCAATCCACTTTCTTGTAATTCCCTAACAGGATGATACCCCATTGAAAACTCCTGACATAAAATGGTAGTAAATATAATAAACTTGAAATTTTGTAATAGGTGCATCTTTATGAGATGACCTTAAGACTGATGGCAGGAGCCAATCCTGTGAAGACTCAACAGATGCTGGACAGGAGTTTACGAAGGCGAAGCAAAGCTATGTCGGTCATCTGTACCAAAGGTGGGTGTTTCATTTTTATAGCTTTGCTTTAACCTCTTGGCTCCATAGGTATACATATGCAGGGATGCAGAATATGTCCGATCCGGCGATCCTAGATCGGGGGAAATTTTAGCCTTCTGGGGAAATTTTGTAGAAAATATTCAATTATTTTCGATTTTAACAATATATTACTAAATTCCCTGACCAGCCATTCGTTTTCTGTTTTAAAACTTACCGTAAATTTACTTTTTAATTTTGTTCTAACAAGCCAAAATATCGTATTGCGTTTGTATCCTAAATTCAGCATATCATCGCGGTTGATCGCAATTTCTACGGTGCCCAGAATTAGGTGAAACTAAACTTAAATTTCAATAAACTACAGGTTAAAATAACAGATTTTAATAATGAAGATAAAAAAATTTCAATCAAAATGTGAAGATGAATTAAGATTAGATTACACTAAGATGTCTTCAAATCTCGGCCTGCCAGTGCAATCTCCCATTAAAAGAAATTCTATATTGATGAAAACTAAGCTTAAATTTTGATAAATAACTATTTAAAACAATGGATTTTAATAATAAAGATAATCTTTTCTATTAAAATGGGAAGATGAATTAAGATTAGATTATACTAAGGTGTCTTCTAATCTCGGCCAGCCATGCAATCTCTCATTAGAAGCTCTATATTGATAAAAACTATGCTTAAATTTTGATAAATTACTAGTTTAAATAATGGATTTTAATAATAACGATAACAAATTATAATTAAAATTTGAGGATGAATTAAGATTAGATTGCATTAAGATATCTTCAAATATCGATCAACGGCCAGTGCAATTCCCCATTAGACGATCATTTACATTGACAAAAAAATTTGTAGTCCAATGTTTCCTGATTTACTTAGTTTGCCGCCTAGTAATTTTTATGAAATCTGCCGATGACGTCACATTGCATTGACAGTTCAGTGGCTCTGCGTGATTGGAAGAGTATCTTTTGTAGCTCCGGTTCAGGCCAGGCGGACAACCACATTATTTTTTCTGATCAAGTGTCCGTGAGTCGTGAACACAAGAACAGCTTGAAAGTTAAAATTCTTTTTGTTTGCGTTTGAACCTTTTTTTCTATTTCGGACAAGTTTTAGTAGCTTTTAGTATCCAAGACAAGTTTTAGTTTTTTTTTTTTAAATGGAGTGTCGGGCTTATGCAGGTTTTATATATTTAGATTTTATGTTGCTAGTAAATTTTTAGTCCTTGAATTTTTCTGGAAAAGTGCTTGAATTTTGTTTTGTTAACAAATGTATGAACCATGTTAATAAGGATATGCATTGAAAGACCATGATGGGGATATTAATCCCAAAGAGGCAGTCAATATTTTTTTTTCTTTTTTGCAAAACCCGGTCCGGTGCCTAAATTTTCAGCCTTATGGAACTGCCAAACTACCAAAACTTAATGGTAATACACCAAATGAAGAGCAAAAATTTTCACACACACAACAGACAAAACTGATGATGACCCCCTTCCCCAAAATAACATAAATGAAAGTAAATTTATTTGATTTTAAAGTGTTTATAAGGAAATTAAAAATACATTCAGTAGTAAAGTATTATATATTTATTATATTAACAATTGTTGTGTCATGATAATTGTTAAAATATAAATTTTATCGTTCAAGCTTAGTTCAGTTTTTTTGGTTCTCCAAACCAATCATTTGGTTTGAAGTTCATCTTTTCTGTTCAACAAGCACTAACATCCCTGATAAAAAAAAATTACTTAAATTGTATATAAAGATATTAAAAGTACATAACATTTAGTAGTATCTGTACAGTATTATATAATTATTAAAACTTGTCTTGTTGAGATAATTGTTACAATTTAAATTTTTCGGTCTCACTTAGTTCAGCTTTTTTGGCATTTCAAACCAAGCATTTGGTTTGGATTTCTGTTTTTTTTGTTCGACACGCACTAACATCCCTGTACATCATAAAATTTTCTATACCTAAGGTAATGCAGAATTTATGCAAGTCTATAATATATGGTAAAATTTTGGGGGAAATTATCGAACGGATTGGGGGAAATGTTTGGAGTTAAAACATTTTCTGCACCCCTGTACATATGTGGACATTTGTAGAATAAACTTTAGTTTACTATTTTTTTACTGCTAATTTTTTTTTTATTATAAACAAGAATGTTGCAGCTTTTTAAAAATATTGATACCGAAGAAGGTGATTCATTAATTGTATTAAAAAATGATGCACCAAATGGATCAAGCAGATTTGGTTTTTAGCAGATTGGCATTCGTTTTTTAAATGGTAAATTAATAGGACATTAGAATGGACTATTGATCACAAAAAAATGACACATCATGTTTCTTTATTCATAGCACACCAAAAATGTGCATTTTTTACTGGTTGCTCAAAGCCTCAAATTCCACTATACCTTGTCTAGCCAGATTTAGATGATTAAACTGTTAAACATCTTGAAATTAAACCATAGATATCATAGTTAAAGTATTGGATTGGCAGATCACGTGACCTCCAATGCTAACACCGGGACACACATCGAGACCAAAATTGGAGGGGTATGTGGCCAGTGTTGCCACCATTTTAAGGAGAAAAGTGACGAAAAAATAAAATTTTAATTCTAAAATTTCGAAAAAATACTACCGCTGCTTTTTGGAATATTTTAAGCGACCAGTTTGCCACCACATTAAGGAGAAAAATACTACGAAAAAATACCATTTAGTTCTAAAATGACAAAAAAATAATATAAAAATACTAGAAAAGTGTTTCACGTTTTTTTAAAGTCACTAAAAATATTCAAAAATGCAGCTAATATTTTTTATGTTGCTGACATTTTAGAATTAAATTTTATTTTTTCGTAGTACTTACTTTTCTCCTGAAAGCAGGGTTGGGTTTTTACTGGGAAAAACCATTTTTTTTACTTCCTATGCTTAAAAACAAATATTTCACAATATGTATATATTTTACGCTCATTATATGTAGACACACATGTGTATATAATTTGACAGGTGTTGTTCTTGATGTTTATAATTTTTTTCTTCCTATTGTGGTATGAATATTTTTGAAAAAAAATATATCTATCGTAATTTGTGTGGAATATTTGTTCTTCAAACACACCAATGCCGTAATAAAAAGAAAACTAGAATTCATCATCATCAACAAGAACATAAATTATTGATTTATCTGTTTTTTTATTTGGTAATAAAATCAATGTTATTTCAGAAAAGGTGGGAAAACATGTTTTTACAAAGGCAGTAAAAACCATGGTAAATACCGGTAAAAACCTTATATGGTAAATACCATGCCGACCCTGCCTTAAAGTGGGGGCAACACTGGCCCCATACCCCTCCCAGTCTCAATGTCTGTCCCGGTGTTAGCATTGGAGGTCACATGATCTGCCAATCTAATACTTTAACTATGATATCTATGAATTAAACAAAACTCAGGATTTATACTGACCTTATTTTTAGCAATTTATGTTTTGATGCATCATGAAAATAACTATGGAAACTAACTAGAAAAATCTTATTTCACTATTAATAAAATGCAACATAATTTGGTTAGTTTAGTAACTATATTTTTCATCGTTAACCATCCTCTTTTCCTACGAACCCCATTTTTCTTTCGACATTCAGTATAAAAAACATATTTATCTAAAATCTAAACTAAATCCCATCTCAACCAACAGGTAAAAACGGGGAAGGCCAACACCCAAGCGAACGCGACCAAGCCGAAGCTCTAATGCTGGCCTGCAAGCATTTCCCGGACAGCGTTATTGCGAACCAGCGCGAAAAAGAATGCATGCTGTCGGAAGCCGCAAGCATTCTACAGAGACTAAGCGACAAAACTAAGTTGGAAAAATGCCACAAAATGATGGTTGCTGTCGGTAGTGTTTTCATTGGTCAGGCTCAAGCTTAGCTTAACATTGTAAAATTGATGACGGCAAAAAGTTATTTTGAAACTTTTTTCAACACACAAGCTTAGTTTTAAATTATTGGTCAGGTTTAAGCTTAGTTTTACATTGTAAATGAATGACTACCAAATGTGATTTTGTTGTGTCTTTGAATTTTTTTCCCAACTATTCTTTTTAAGTTATGTATGAAGAAATTTAACTTTTCGTTTCATTTGAGTGTATTGTATGGGTTATAAAGTTTGTTATAATAACTAAGCAAGCTTTTTATACAAAAATCTAAATTGTAGATTTATTTAATTAAAAAAATTGTTTAAAAACAGTTAGTTGCTAATAGATTATGATCTCTTCCAATTTAGTCGAGTAACTCAAGTTCCAACTGCTTGTTTTACTTTGAATTTCGAATGGATATTTTGGAATTTAAAAATGTTATCTTTACATTTTTTTATTGGCTGTTGTATATGTCGGTTTTGGAATTGCCAAAGAAACTAATTTTTTTTGTAGACAAAATTATTGTGATAGGTTGGTAACTCTGACTTACTAGGACCTATTCAAAATATTAATAAAATCATAAGTATTTTGTTTTTAGTTTACATTTTGAAATTTCTAAAACCCTTGTTTTAAAGTTTGAGTTTTAGCAACCTGAAATGCATAAAATGAGTGGAAATTATCCCAATCATTAGTAGATGTGTTATGTTTGAATTGCTTAAAAAAAAGTTGCTTGATTGCTAATCAATCAAAATATCAATATAATTGATATTTTGTCGACATTAGGTATACATTTTAAGTTTGAACTTCCTTTCCTGGAGTTTTTCTTTTTTACCGGTTGGTTATGTCTGGTTATCTGTCTTTTCTGTACTGTGAAATAGTTTTATATCTGTATATTGTATATAGTTCTTTTGTTTAATGAATGCCTTAATAAATAAGTTTTTCTTTAATTATTTTGATTCTTTTCTTGGCAAATTATTTCCAGATAGCAAAACTCGGTAACATTTCCATATTAGAAGCAATTGGTTATTTAAAGGAATATGAAGGTATATTTGTATCATTCAATTATTTAATCTATATAATATTACCTATATCTAGAAAATATTTCAAGTTCTATAATCTATTTAAAAAAATATATTAATAATTTTTTAGTTTTAATGTTTATTAAAAGTACGTCATATTATAATAGTGATTAAGTCGTGTTAAAATCTATTTTAATTTATAATGGATGTGTCTACTTTTCAAACATAAAAATATCAATTGCAAAGTTTATATATTATACACTCTTTATTCTTATACAATTTTAACAACTTTCTAATTCCATCCATATTTTTATACATCAATATTTTTTTTAATACTTTACTCCATTTAAGAAAAAAAAAATCATACACCCCAAGTTTTTCAATCATCCATACACAAAGCTTCAAATCTCAAAAGACAGGATATACAATTTATTCAAAAATTATAATGATGTATGCATTTACTTGAGTTTTTATAATATTGTTCTCGGAGCATGTTTTTTTTTTTTTTTTTGTGGGATGGAAGACAAGGCGATAGTCAGGCAGGTCATTGAAGGCATGTCCATTCCAGCTTAGAAGGATAAGCTGCCGGTTAGTTTGTTGGGTTTAAAACAACGTCTGACATACATGTGACTCCATTCTAATTTAGACGAATTAGCTGCTGGGTGGTTTGTGAGGTTTAAAAAACGTTTGACGTAAGAGACGTCACTATAGGCATGTCCATTCTAAATTAGACCAATAAGCTTTCAGGTTTTTTTGTGTGGGTTTTATGACGACATTTGACGTAAAAGGAACATCACTATAGGTGTGTCTATTCTAAAATAGACGAATTAGCTGTCAGGTGGGGTTTTTTTCTGGGTTTAAGACAACGTTTGATGTAGATGGGACTTCACTATATGCATGTCTATTCTAGCTTAGAGATGAATCAGCTGCCGAGTGGTTTGTGAGATTTTAGGCAAAGTGACGTCACTATAGGCGTGTCCATTCTAAATCAGACGAATTACCTTCGGGGTGGTTTGTGGGGTTTTAAAGAATGTTAGCCGTAGAAGTGACTTCATTAGAGACGTGTCCATTCTAGCGGAGACAAATGAAGAGTACACGGGAAAAAACGATTGATTTTGTAGAGAAGTTTCCTTAGCAGGCCACTTTGGCGATGATAGCGAGTTACTAAACTTGTGTAAGGAGATCAATTCCTAACACAGAGATCATAATTAGAGTAATAGAGTGGCAGATCACGTGACCTCCAATGCTAATGACACGGGACGCACAAGGAGCTCCCAGAAGAGCCCCAATGAAGTCTGTGTTGTAGGTCACGTGATCAGCCACTCTAATATTGTAACTACTATCTCTGTAGTTCCTAGCTACCAAGATTCAGGCGATTGACGATCCCGACGCTTGGACCAAGCGAAGAAGAAAGAGAGAAACCGGTTTTCTGCCGCCAATGTTCGCCAAGCAGACAATTGCGGGCGTCCGCCTAATAAATCAATCGGTTCTTCCCGTGTACTCTTCAAATTAGATGGGTAGTTTGTTTGTTGGGTTTAAGATAACGTTTGACGTCACTATAGGCGTGTCCATTCCAGATTAGAGAAGAATCAACTGCCGTATTGTTTGTTTAGTGGGTTTTAAGACAACGTTTAGCTTATATGTGACCTCACTATATGCGTGTCCATTCGCTCTGCAGAGCAACCTCAGTAGTCTGGTGTTTGGCACAGTCACTGTTCGGGCCTCTTGGCGAGCACGACAGCGTACTTGAGGTTCCAGATGACGTTCCCCCCCGGCGTCTTCTTGGCCTTCTTGTGGGCCGTCTTGAGGAACTCCTTCACGAAGCTGTCTCTCTTCTCGCTTGGGAGGTGCTGCACCAGCCGACGGATGAGGCACGACAGGCAGGCTGAAACACACATAAGCGTGAAAAAATAAGAGCACTTGCCCTACAATTTTTATGGGCAACAGTCTTGATGGAAAATGGTCTGACTCACTCAATAAACGGCCTTATATCCCTTAGAGTTGTTAAAAATTAGGGCGTTTCCTGTATTTTTAAAATGTTAGCTTATCTCTTTCTGCCATATAAAATGATAAATATGAGTGTTTTTTTAAAATGGGAGTGTGACTGGAATCTCTGCTGATGTTTTCTGGGTTGAAAAGCTGTTGTATTGCATCTCAGGCGTGCTCATACCAGACATTATCCGTAATATTTTTGAACTATGCATTGCATCCAACTTATATTGGCTCTACTCAGCCAATCCATACCGCACAATCCAGAACCCTGGTTAAGTGCCGAGATCGACAGAGGGACTTTGGATTCCAATTCCACAGATTTAATGTGCGGGTCTATTCAGTATACTCGGGCATTTTAGTTGGATTTTGACTGCATATTCCCGTCTCTAGAAAAGCAGTACTTCCACCGGGCCAGCAATTGACGCTATCGCGATCCGTTCTGGGCTGATATCTGATAGGGTGTCCAGCCCTATACCAACTGGGCTACCAAGCCTTTCACATAATTTATATTAAAAGTAAACTTAAATCAAGTCAAGTTATAGTCTTCCTATCAGTTTCTGGCACCATACGACCTGTGATTTAGACGAGTCCAAACTATCACTCGTCGTAAAATGAAAATTGGGAATAAAGATTTCGGTTAATTACTATATTTGGCGACTCATTGCATTTGTATGCATGGTTTAGAAACTGTTTCTCAATTGGGCACATATTCATATTACAAGTCTTATATTGGGATCGAATGCTAAATTTTAGTAAAGACGCTAAAGCTGCCGTGGACAGGTAAGCAGCAGTAACCCCTTCAATGAATTGAACCATTATTGCTCTGAAGTTATCAGTCTTTTAGCATACTTGCTTATAGGTTAGAGTTCTTGAGTGCTTACAAGTCATATTAGTCTATCGTCACTTAAGTTCCCACATGTGCTATCTCACTTTGCACAACGGATCAGATTTACTGTACGGTAACCATTAACGAGATTTTTTCGGATTCGGCGATAAATAATTTTTTGCGGCAACCTGTCTGACTTGGCCTGATGATTCGAATTCTTTGACTTCACAACGATGACGTTTTCCGGCAACCCTATCTGACCATTATTTATTAGCGCAGTATAGAGAGCGTGACGTCAAAAGTCGACTTTTGGCGCGATTTTGAAAAGTTCGCCAAGGATCACCGTTCAGTAAATCTGATCCGTTGTGCAAAGTGAGATAGCACATGTGGGAAGTTAAGTGACGCTATACTGCAGTTACCTGAACAAGGCAGAAAGGTACAATCAAAGAATGTTCTCACCTTTGTATTCGTCTGTGGACGAGAATATGTATCGGAAGTCAAACAGCTTCGTGTGGAGAATGTGGTATCCGACCTGTTCCAACAGGGCCGAGTAGACCCTGTCGGCGTGAGGGTGGTGGAACCACAAGCGGTTACAGTTGGGTTCGATGATGTCCGATGCCAGGTCGGCGATGGGACCCCCCGCGCTCTGTAAATGAAAATATTCGATGGTTTGGTTAAGAGGGATTGTCAGAACCATATAGCTAATGCATTAGTTTAGGAATCACAAAACTTCCGCTGACGTATTGCTTTGCCATGATATTCTTTTCCCCCATGCATAGGATTTAACATAACATCGAAATGAAACAAAAATTTGAAATGAAAATGTTATCTAATTATATATTTTTGAAGTTTTAAAATGCCAAAATATACAGCTGATGACGACACTAGTTCAAAATTTTATCAATTAATAATTAAATAACCATCAGATAATATTTTTTTCATTTTGTTTTAAATGGATGTTATGATGATTCCCAAACCTGGTGGAAATTTGATTACATGCAAAGCAAGTCTTTTGCAAAAGTTGTGATTTCAAAACTAATGCATTATGTTTTATATGACTGACTGTCCCTCTTAACTTAAGGGGTCATAGGAGTCTTAAAAATGTGCAAAGAAGGCACTACAAAACATAGTTTGATCTTTCATGTCATTTTTGAACTACTCAATGCATAAGTGTAATTTTTTAATATGTAATTCTACAAGATTTATTTTATAAAACAAGTTTTAAAATGTATGAAACTTTAGCCAAAACTAAAATAAATGATATTAAACATGAAGCTATTTGAACACATTGTGATTAGGCTTGCGCGGCAAATTGTGAGGTCAAAATTGAAAAAAGGACCAAGAAAATGACTTAATATTGTACAAATATGTACAAACAAGGACTTATACCTAAATTCTCAGCTCAATTTTAATTAGAAATTATTTTTTAAAAAATTTTAAATCAAAATTTTTAAATTTTTATTAATTTTCTTAGAAAAAAGTTCTTAAAATAAATTCTAATTAAAATTGAGCTGAGAATTTAGGTATAAGTCCTTGTTTGTACATATTTGTACAATATAAAGTCATTTACTTGGTCATTTTTTCAATTTTGACCTCACAATTTGCCGCGCAAGCCTAATCACAATGTGCTCAAATGGCTTCATGTTTAATATCAATTATTTTAGTTTTGGCTAAAGTTTCATAAATTTTAAAACTTGTTTTATAATAAATATATTCTGTAGAATTACATATAAAAAAATTATACTCATTTATCAAGTACATAGTTAAAAAATGACATGAAAGATCAAACTATGCTTTGTAGTATCTTCTTTGCACATGTTTAAGACTCCTGTGACCCCTTAAGAGAGCAAGCACACAACGATTGTTTTGCTACACTAGGGCTAGGGCTTATTAGAACTTGGCCTTCTGAGCTTAAAAGCCGATATCGAACGGCTTAGATTTTAGAAGCATCCATGCTGGCCGCGATCGGTTTCTCAACTTTCGACAGCTGGCGTGGCGTTTATCCTTTGCCTTCCCATATCAGAATAAAGGGTACAAGCCTCTCTCATTAGGCACCCGTACAACATTCGTATTTATAATTGAGTTTTCTTTAGACACTAGCGCCACCCACATAAAACGTGTGTAACCATAAGGAAAAACCCGCTAACAGAAAAATAGTTTCAAATAAATTCAGAATTTTCAAAAATGTGCTGATATTTTGGGGGTTCTGCAGCTAAGCATAGCAGAAACTGCAATTAGGGGTCCTAGTCCCGGGCCTAATCAGACCCTGACATTATGTCCAATGCTATACCGACTATCAACAACTCCTGTTATTGTCCAATTTCAGAGTTATCTTTTGGCAGGCTTCAAGGTCGATCAATAAGTGCCACCATTCACGACTAAGTATGGCTTGAGTCAGCTGACCAGTATTGCTATTAGTAGCCCCGGATAAGGAGGTACGAATGCAGAGAGATGCTTTTGGCGAGAAAAACTATTGAAGCCACCTAAAAGCCAAGTAGGATTCAAAAATTATTTGAGCGTTCAATTAATGGCTTCACTTTAGCAAACCAGTTTTTTTTTTTCATTTGTTGATGGTTTTGTTTGTACTTGACTAGCTGCACATGGACTACTGGCGAGATCAGATCACATTGAGAGCTGTGTGCTGTGATCAGTGTACAGGTGGAAGATGGCTTAGTTACAGGCAAATAATTCGCCAAGTGTCTGTTTGGGCTTAATATTGAAGCGATCAATGGCTTCAGTTGTCACACCTCTTTTTGCATTGGTTTTGACTTGGCAGCATTTTCCTGTCTTTATCCCTACTTCTATGACGGGCCACTTTTATTTGTGCCTCCCCAAATCGATAATTTTCTGCCGATTTTAACCAGATTTCCCCGTTCTTTGAGGTTTCATACCGGAAATAACGAAAAGTGCAATATTTAATTAAACTGCAATCTTATAGTATTTTGAAAGTGTAAAAGGCAAATATTACGTTTTGCAAAAAATTTCAATCAAGAATTTTGGATTGTAATTTTTTTTTCATAGAATATCAAACCAATATTGCACTCCGATATTGTCCAGCGTCGGCAAAACGACGTAACAAAAATGATTATGCATTGGGCGATGGTACATGAGCCGACATTGGCCAATACTGCTGTGCTACCTGGGAAGGAATCTAGTTGCTAAACTCACATTCTTTCAAGTATAATTAAGATATTGGGTCGGCCTGTTCATTGGAGACTGCGTCTAATTTAATTATCACTCGTTAATACTGTCAATGAACTTACTGGACCCTATATGTTAATTATACTTTGGAGGCACGTAAAAGATCTTGTATGCAGATATGGCAAGACAAGCAAGAACCAATGCTCCATTCCTCGCAAAGTTTTATGCCTGAAATAAATATTTCTTAGGATAGATGAAGAGGGAAGTCAAAGAGTTTCAGCGCCGGATTTCGGTCTAGGCCCGGGCCGGGCCTAGGGGCCCAGTCAGGAAAGGGGCCCTTAAAAAGATATAATCGCGAAAAAATTTAAAATCTCCAAATTTCGAAAAACCTATCGCCTGATGAAGGCCTCAAAAATTGCCAAAATCAAATTATAAAGTTTATAGAATAACTATAGTATTACATACTGCATAATTCTGATGTTTATTAAAGACTATTAAACATTTTATGTTCTATACAAGTGTGTATTTAATTTGTTAAAGTCCAAAATAGCTTCGAAATAGTGGGGCCCCAAATGTCAAGTGCCTAGGGGCCTTGGGTCTTTAAATCCGGCACTGAGTAGGGTAGAGGAACGACTCGCACTGAGCTGCTCTCTACGGAGCCCGAATAGAGTAACAAAAGAGCTAGTTAATTTATAATTTTGATACTGAGAAAGGAAGTACAATCCAGGGCTAAGGCAAACCATTTACCTCGAAGGTCTGCTTCCAGCAGTCAGCTGCCACGACCTTCCTCGCCGCTGCGTGGAAGTCGGCCGGCTTCGCTGCCGGCACCGCCACGAAGCACCTCCCCCCCGGCTTCAGGCACCACATGAGGTTCCTCAGGGCCGTGGCGTGGTCCCGGACGAAGAACAGGGCCTGGGTCGAGAAGATCCAGTCGAACTTGGCCGCCCAGGTGAGGTCGAAGGTGGCCTGGTCCTCGATCTCCGCGTGCGCGAAGTCCATCTTCTCGTCCGCCACGAAGGTGAAGGCGTAGTCGACGGCGTTCCTGTTCGAGTCCACCCCCAAGACCTGGATGGAACGACAGATGAAGAATGTATCAATTCCGGATACTTGATTTAAAAAAAAGCTAAAATTGATATAGTAAAACTCAGTATTGTGTGGGTAATTAAGGGTGGGTCGCATTAAAAAAGAAAAAGTTTTGACCAAAACAAATTCGGCTATAAATAGCTAGCCAGGAAGAATTTATATCAGAACTTCGAAGATAAAATAACCAGATTTCATAAACGTTTTCCTACGCCTTGTGCCACCTGAACGTCTTATGTTAATCTGCCGTGGGCAGGTAAACTGCAGTATCTAAGTTAACGTCTTAGATGGTGACAAGTCAATTCTGGGGATCCTCTAGTTTGGCCACTGTCTCTAAAAATTAGACGGTTCCACTTATGTGTGTTGTGTCTGTCTTACTTGGCTAAGGTTTATAAGCGGGTCTCTGACCAAGCACACAAACCTGAATATATATGTCTACCAACTAGCGACTTAGACCATTGTTGTAAGAAGTCAATAAATAAACCCTTTCAGTCACAATGATAACTTAGCATTATCATTTTAGAATTTTTTTTGATCGTCTATGGCCATTTATGATATCAAAAAGTACATCATTTGATTCTTCAAACTATTTTCTTTTAGAAAATATTTTTATTAATCCCAAGAGATGTCAGCCCTATCATTTTTTAAAATTAGGATCAGAAAAATGATGATGCCAAATGGCATCACTGTGACTGAAAGGGTTAAAACCTACTAGAATGTATACTAAATGACTAATGGGAATGTTTCAGATGATATAACACTCTTGTTTCCATTTTTCTCCGTATCGTGAAACTTTTCTTTCTGTGCAAGATTTCTTTAACAAATGTTTTGAACAACCAACAGCACAACAAGAAGTTGGCATTTTGAAGATTAAATAAGTCACACGAGCGTATAGAAAAATAATTTTTGAATACTCAAACAAACAATAGTAACTCCAGATAATTAATGAAAACAAATATGGAGCTGTTGCCATCCACGATTTAAAACAACTCCATTGTTTCAGGGCAAAATTGGCCCAATTCAATGATGTGATGTTGCAGTGGTAGTGTAGAATTTTAAAAAAAATGGAGAGGACGTCTATAATTTGGCTGGCCTCCCCTTCCGAGAAAAACTTCTATTTATTAATTTAAGTTTTAATTTAGGACAAGTGTCCAATTTTTTTAATGACTGGTCTGTTTTTTATTTTGTTACTTGGAAATATGACATAAAAATGAAGTATATATAATATAATAAAACTTTGATATATCTAGTAATTTTTAGATGTGAGATGTAGAGCTGTTGCATAATTACTTACAACGGGAACAACATAAAATATAAATCGATAAAAAAAATGTCTTTGTTTCGTGCAAAGCAGCTAGTTAACCATATAAAAGTAGGGAGGGTACTTTAGTGTGGTATCAGGACTGCCTGTATTGGGGGTATACGGAGTAGAAACCCTGGTTTTTTTTTTATTTGAAAAATAGAGTATACTCTGTGATTATTTTCCAAATAAGCATATACTTAAAAAAAAAAATTTTTAAAGAGTTTGACACTTTATTTTAGTTTTTAGAGTAAATAATAATAAATTCTGATTAAATAATAATAAATTCAGATTTTAAAAAAATAACAAATTCAGCCAGTTGATCTGTTTGTACCAAAGAGGTATGTGAGATCATGGTTGGTAAACCATTGGGGGCAGCCCCTTTTGAAGTGATATTGTTATAAAAAAAATATACATACTGCAAGTTTTGACCTTAAAAAGTAAGGTGAGTCCTCAAATATTGTAATGTAACCAATTATTATTGAAAAATCAAAAAGTTTAAATACTCTGAAACCTTCACAAAATCATACAAACATGTAACGTGGAAACAAAATCTATAATTTTGGGGCTCCCTTAAATAGTGGGTCGAAAGTCCGGGCCTAGGCAATGATCAGGCCCTGACTGTAACAGAGTTACTTTTCAAAAGTTTTTTTTTTCTCTAATGGGTCTGCAATATTGGCGGTCAAGAATTTGCAGACTCGGCATATTCCCTTGAACTGAAAGTCGTTTTTTGTGTCACCAGCTAGGCGACTCTCACTATCAAATTTTGACACTCAGATTACAATGAATCTGATGAGCTCTCTGTGGACGTTTAGGCATGTCGAGATTTAATTTTGCCGAGAGAACCCAAGCCAAATACGCTCTCTAGGGATTTTTTACATGCCACATAATCACATGACATGCATGCCCAAGATTTTCCCACCCAGAAAATCCGACGACTCAGCCGGGACTCGAACCCGCGATCTTGGGTTTAGGAGGTGGACACGTTTAACCTCTCAGCCTCTGAGCCGCCTACTTTTAAAATGTAACTTTTTAACCGTTTCAGTCCCAGTGATGCCATTTGGAATCATCACTTTCAATATTTTTTTCTCCAAATGTTTATGTCCCGTAATGACATCCAAACACACATCATTCGATTCTTCACACTTTGTTCTATTAGACAATATTTCACATTAATCTCAATATAAGTCAGAATTACTTTTTTTTTTACTTAAAAAATAGCAAACAAGCGTTTCACCTGATTTTTGAAAAGTTCACTTCAGTTCCACATATTTAAAACACAATTTAAACTACTTCGGTTAAAATAATTACTAATTTTTTTTTAATATTATGGTCAGATAATTTAAAATGCATAACTCGAAGTGTTTTTAGGTAATATATAGTTTTTTATTTTGTTGTTTTCCACAGTTAAAATTTTTTGGCATTATTTAAAAAACCTATAAAAAACTAAAATGAATTTTTTTCTTCTGGAACTCTTATTTTTGACCTAAAATAAGCTTATTTTGGGAATATCAGATGTTTCTGTAGTGTAGTTAATTTTTGGGACTGAAAGGGTTAATGATATTACCTCTCTGGAGTGTGGATAGTAGTCCGAGATCTGTGCCGTGGTCGAACCGTAGGAGCAACCCACGTCCATGATATTGGTCCTGGCGAATTCGTGTTCTTCTGTGATTTGCTGACATTCGGCCAGAAGGGTGCTCTGCAGAGTTACCAAGTAGCCTTTGCACTCGTGTGGCGAGTATTCTTCCATTTTTTTATGTATATATTTCAATCGAATCAATTCTTTTCCGAAGTTAAAAGTTCATGTAAGTTTAATAATTATTTTATTTGATGTTTATTTACCGTGACACATTTATATATTTCTCGGTCAAATTCAGTTATGATATTTTAGGAATTTAAACCTTAGAATGAAAAATAAAACACTAAAATCGAACAAAATAAAGTTCTTCAATCCTTGGCAGCTCTTATTCCAAAATTTTAAATTTAATGATGTAATTATATCCAGGGAAATTATTAATCATTCTTCATTTCCTGTTCACCATCACACAAATACAAAAGGGCGAATTGACAGAAGTTGAAATTCTTAAATAATATTCTTCTGTACACCAATTTTACACATTTTGTTCCAGATTTAAAAAAACCGGACTAAAATCCACTTTAATTTCAGGACACTATCCTCAACATTCTATTCTTTGCTGTTCACCAACTAAATCCGATTCAACGATGTGTGCAACTCAAAAGAATAAATTTTGACAACGATTTTTTCCGGGCGAAGTTCGTCCTTTCCCATTAGGAGAGGAGCACCAGAGTAAAATATTCTGCTTTCTTCGTTAAAAAAAAGTTCGAATGTTCTAAACTTAGTTCGGAAAGAGAGGGATCTGTTGAGATTAAGAAAACACCGCTCTCAAGAAAAGCCAACACTTGTGACGTAATTCCGCCACTTGAATCACCGGAGCGTTGGGGATATGTTTCGAGAGCTAACGTATGGGTGGTGAGTTGCATTATCGTCGCCCTAGAGCTACATTGGACCAGTGCCGGATTTATGCCTAGGTCTACAAGACCCGGCCTTGGGGCCCAGTCAGGAATAAGGGGCCCTTAAAAAGATAAAATCATCAAAAAAAAAATGAAAATCATCAAGTAAAGAGTAAAGAATTACTAAAAAGAAAAGAGAGTAAATAATTAATATAAAACATACTTAAGCATATTAAATATTACTTAAGATCTAAACATAGGGATCATAAAGAAGAACTGGCTCAACTCTCTCTCAGTAATGTACATTGAGTCAGAAATAATGCAGTCAATTGACTATGATAACGTCATTTGTTTTTTTTTGCATAGAAGAAAGTTTGCCGTGTGATTTTATAAATTTTATAGAGAATAACTATAGTAACATATACTGTATTATTCTGATGTTTATGAAAGTTGATTAAAAATTACATGTTCTGTTACTAGTGTATTTAATTTGCTAAATTTTCGAAACAGCGTCGAGATGGTGGGGGGACCCAAATGTCAATTGCCTAGGGGCCCTGGATCTTTAAATCCGGCACTGCATGGGGCTTGGGAGCCCAGTCGGTTAAGGCGTTTGCCCCACGCGGAAGGTCCCAGGTTCGGGTCCGGGCATCACACAAATAACGGCCGACATATAAACGGCCCGTGCAGTAAAAAAAATGTATCATAAATATACCCCGTGTAGAGGAAGTGCACGTTAAATATGCTTCAAAGTCCTAACGTTGTATATTGTTGCCACCCTTAATGGTTGCGTTGGGTGCCTACTCAGATGTCGACTCGTCACTTGCTCGTTTCCAATAGTCCTCGTGTAGCTCTAGTGCGACGAAATTCAGAATACCATAACCTAACTAGAGCTACATAAGGGCTATTGGTGACGGAAGTCATAATTTAGAACCGCATTCAAATGACGAGCCGACACCCCAATAGACACCCGACGCATCTTTTAGGAGTGACATCGTCAAGGCTTTAGAGCATATATTTTGCGTGCACTCCCTTACACGGAAAAAAAGTCATCAGACTTTTTAGCTGCACAGACAGTTTATAGGTCGGCAGTTAATTTGGTTATAGGTTAGGTTTAAATCATCGTCGTACTGGAGCTACACGAAGGCTATTGGCGACGGGCGTCGTATTTTAGAATAACTGTCAACTGACGAGCTGACACCTGAATAGGCACTCAACGCAACCTTAAGGGCGACAACGTACGCAGCGTTAGGAATTTGAAGGATATTTAACGTACACTCCTTTACACGGGCTATTATTCGTCAGATATTTTTGCACGGGCCGTTTATAGGTCGGCAGTTATTTTGGCGATGCCCGGACCCGAACCTGGGACCTTCCGCATGGTTAAACGCCTTAACCGATTAGGCTCCCCAGTCCTGAGTCCTATTTAAGTAAATAACAACTATAATATTAAGTAGTCATATAATAGACCTTCCCCCTCCGACTTTTTGACTTCTATATTAAGAAAATATAATATATTAATTTTTTTTTTAAATAGTATCGATATCACTTAACACGAAGGTCAGATTACTGTTAAGATTGACTTAATTTAAATAAAAGGAGTAAAGTTCTATTTTCTGAAAGCACAGCTGAAAGCATATCAGCTGGGCCTGATCATAAATAGTAAAAGTTGGCCTAGTTAGACTCTAGTTAGATAAGATAAATCGCAAAATCGAATGCTATTTAGAGTGATTTATGTCGGAATTGATTGATTTTATCGATAGCGGCTGAAGTTACGCCATTTTGTTTTTGTCGAATTGAATAATTAGTTAATACTCCTCAATCTACTGAGCTGCTTATCTGGCCGATCTTGAAAATAACATTATTTCGAAAAACAACTACACAAATCGCAAAATGTATAATAATTTTTGTCAACGCCGTTTTCCGTTTCTTTAAGATACCTAACATCCCCAGTAACCTACATTTTCCACCTAGTAATTTTTTTTTTCTTTCCGAAAATTCCTGGAAAATGTTTCAAAATAGCTGAATTTACACTTTGCAGGCGGAACCACGAAGCATACATTACCAAAGACCTAAAGATAGAGTAGACTGGCAAAAAGAAACCGCTGTGGGGGTTTAACATGAAGTTTCAGTTTCCTCGATTTATCACTACGTTTGGCGTCATAACTTCTTTTCCATCTTCTTATTTAAAAGGACGAATTAATAAAGCTGTATACCTTATATTATCTCTTCGTGTTTTGTGTTTTAAAGTCCTACTACCACGTACGAAGTTGCGTCAATTGCCAGCACGTGTCGACTTCGTCAATTGACAGCTAGTGGTTCAAAATTACTAAGTCCATCGCAAATAAATGTTGTGTAGCTAAGCTATTGCAATGCAATTTTTACAACAATTAAAATATATATTTGAGTATTGTCAGTAATATGTTCTTGACAACGACTTATTATTGTATAATAATGGATGGATTGCTCAATATTGCGAAACTAGACTGACGCCAGATACTCGAAGGCCCTCGCATGTGTTCCACCATTTTAGTGGAGTCAGATTGGTCGTAAGATTTGGGACCCGTTAGCACTGAGATAAATAGGGTAGACTGACCAGTGAGTGAACAGGCCCCAGTGAATGAACATTTGGTAGATATAATTAAAAAAATAAGGATTGAAAATCATTCCACTATATGGATTGGCAACACTGACTTCCTCCCATCCACTAGGAAGCTATCTGACAATGGTTGGTTGTCCTGGTCATTATATCCTGGTGTTCATTCACTGGCGAACGTGACGTCTTAAACGTTCATTCACTGATTAGTCTACCCTACTTAGTAATATTAAATGCTATTTCGATGGTTCTTGATAACGTTTCTTACCACTGTCAGCAATCTCACGTGACAAGGGTACTTTAGCTGCATCTTTCGGTGTTTAGCCTACTCATTTAAGGTCTTTGACCACGTCACCACGTGTTATATGGAATGGAACTGTGCCAGTGACGTGCCGGAAATAGATCACGAGCGTTGTGCGGCGTCTGGGGCGCATATTGAGTGAAGATATGCTATTTCTGGTTGATTGATGCAATGTGGACAGTAGGTTTCTCTTTTGGTTGGATTAACGTCACATTTGGTTGAATCAACACGCCGCCCTTAAGATCAGTATGTTAAGAAATATTGTCGCACGTGTGCTACATTGGCGATGGCCTGATGGGTGTCGTAATTTAAAACCAGATTCAAGTGACGGACACCTTAGTAGGGGCCTCTCCGTGGCCGAGTGGTTAAGGCGTGAGCCTCAGGATTCAATCTTCTCAAGTTCGAATCCCACTTACTACCAGTCATCCTATAAATCGGATACCTGTACTGGAAAGATTAGAAAAAATCCAACTCGTGACGGATGGGCCCGAGTACACTGGGACAGACGTGCTCGTTAAATCTGCGGAGTCCTAAGTCCCGATGGCGTCAGCGTACGATGTCGCTCGAAGTTTCCGTCCCGCTCAGGTGTCGATCTCCTCACTTGACCAGGGTTCTAAATTACGAGACGTTATTGGCTGTGTTAAAGCTCCTGACGGAGGCTAGAAATAGGCAGCCGGAAACGATTACATTACCTTAGTGGGCACCTAAAGTATATTTATGTAGGTAGTTGGTGCACACATGTAATTTCCGGTTCGTGTGCTTGATAAGAGACCCGCTTGTAAACCTCCGTCAAGTTAAGACTGACACACAGAGAGAAAGCACACCCAGGGCGAGGAGGGAAGCAAACCCGCACCCGGTATAGTGCGCAGATTGTTAGTGTAATGGGCTGCGATCAAACCCACTAGGCCACCCGGGCCCCACGTATATTTTTAAGGGTGACATCTACGCAGCGTCAGGTCAGGTGGAATAATCGTAGTCCGATGGATATAGGCCACGAGTGTCATAATTTAGAACCACAGTCAAGTGACGAGCCAACACTTGAGCAGGCGCCCAACACAACTTTTAGGAGTGACACCGTACGCAGAGTCGGGACATATTTGACGTTCTCTCCCTCTGCATGGGGTATTCGTCAGACTTTTTGACTGCATAAACCGTTTACAGGTGCAGTTATTTGGGCGATTTCCAGGCCTGAATTTGGGACCTTTTGCATGGAAGTCTAGCGCCTTGCTAATGGGCTCCTCAGCCATCTTAAGGATCAGTAGAAGTATGGCCATTGCAATTTTTAAAAAAAAAAACGGTTACTCATAGAAACACAAAAGCATTAAGGGGATGAAGAAATGGCCCAGTAATTTGTAATCAAATAAAAAAAGTAATCACAATTTCATATTAGTGTAGAGTTTTAAAACAACAGAAACTAGACTGAAACATTGCTCCCAATTATAAAGAGATACATAAAACTTGATAAAAAAAAGTCTTTTTAATTTTTTTATTATTTTGGACTAGACATGAAATTTAAAACATAAAATGTAATGTTTATAAAATATATTTTATTTTCCAGCTACATTTAAAAGTTCAAATTTTACACTGTACACAAAATCAGTATTTTATCAACTTTCACATTAAATTATATAGTTTACAAATTATATATTTTACATTACTTATTTTAAAATCTAAGCTAACAGCTACTTTGGCAGTTAAGAAAAAATATTTTAATAACAAGAGTTTTTATAAATCATGGCATGGTAAATAACTAAATAACTTTGAAATAAAATAATGTTTAATTTGGCAACTATCTAAATTAAAACTTTCAAACAGGAAAATATATCAATGTAAAAGCTCCTAGAATGTATAATACATTCAAAACATCAACATAGAATGTTACTGTTATTTGAAATAATTGCACATTAAACAACAAAAGCAATTTTTGTGAACTAACTATCTCTAAGGAGCAATTCCATTTTAAATACACTAGTTGTGATCGGATTTTTTTTTTATTGAATCACAATCAATTTGGCAAAAACTTTACTTGGTTGAATGAAACAATACTTGTGACTGTTTACAAAATATTTTAGAACTTATATATATTGATTAGATGACATTTTTAGCTCTGTTCTAGTGCAAAAAATACATAAAGAAAATCATCTGCTTTAAAATGCAATTGTGGTAAAAAATATATCAATTACATATTTTACGTAAGTTTGAACAAATATTATTGCCTGATTTTTGAGGAATCGACCTATATTTGGTTTTATACCCCAAAATTCCTCTTTGAAAATTTAAAATACTAATATAAAAAACTTATAGTGTTTTGCATGTCATTATAATTTTCAAAAGTTAATAATTGAAATGCAACATTAATTTGTGTTGAATAAAAGATCCATAAAAGTTTATATATGTTTATGGAAAAATGACTAATTAAAAATTAATTTCTGCCAGTAATTAAACTAGATATTTCAAAAATAATAATAAACATGGTAAATTGCTAAATAAACAATTTATATTATTTAGTTTTCAATTATAAGGTAAGAGAAAAATAAAAATATAGATTTTATGATTTACAATATTTTAACTGTTGCAATTTTTGCTGTATGAATAAAGCGGTATATGTTGTATGTATATTTGAAAGTTATGCATAAATGAATAAAATGTGTCAGTAACAATATTAAATGCATTGCAATTTGTACTGTTTCACACTGATATTGTACAGAATATATATATAAAAAAAATCCTAAATAATTTAACAGAGAATTCACGAGATTCCAAACTTTGTAACAACATCCCCCTGAGGTTCAATTTGTATTGCCTTGAAAGCATTGTAAGCTTCTTTGAATACATCCTCTATCTATAAGACACAAAAGTACGATTATAACGAAATGATTTATTTGTTTAAAAGATATTGTTTAATTGAAAAAGAGATAGAATAATTGCTCACTACTTAAAATCACAATTTAACAATATTTTAACATGTCATGCAAAAATAGTGTTTAATTGAATGCATGTTCTGCACATTTAATATGTATTTATCAAAAAGTTTCTTAAATACTTTTGTAATTACAATTAAAAATATAAATTTTTTAGATTGAAGGATTTTGACAGATAGTTAATTAAAAAAAAAACACAACATTTTTTGGTTAATCCAATGTAGAGAAAAAATATTTTCCAAGCCACATTTTTTTTTTGCCTGTATTGAATATTTTTACCAACGCTTTTTTTTATGTGATAAATGAAGATAACTTGTATGTCTCTATAATCCCATTTTTTGAAATTGCTCTGAATAATTTGTGTACAATTATTTGAAATTAATAAAAATATCTGAACCAATTTAATAAAAAAAAAGGAATTTTCGGGTTTATTATATAAAAAGCTACATTTATAAAATAAAAAACCTCTTTGTAAAAATATTCAATACAGCCAGAGAAAAGTGGTTTGGAAACCCATGGCCCAGCAGGCTCATTCGCCTTTAAGGAAAAAAGATATATCAGGGTTGCCACACTTTTTGGTAAAATAACATCAAGGACTTTTCAAAAATGTATATCGCCATTTTCAAGTACTGTATATTCGAACATGCATCACTTAAATTTCACATTAGTTTCTTAAAAAAAAATAATTTTGAAAACGGCTAAGAGCCCTCCAACTTTCAAATAAACTTAACCCTTTCAGTCCCAGTGATGCCATTTGGCATCATCACTTTCAATATTTTTTTCAAAATTTTTATGTCATGTTATGACATTCAAACACACATCATTCGATTCTTCACACTTTGTTCTATCAGACAGTATTTTACATTAATCTCAATAGAAGTCAGAACTACTATTTTTTTTATTTAGAAAATAGTCAACAAGCGTTTCTCCTGATTTTTGATAAGTTCACTTCAGTTCCACATATTTAAAACACAATTTAAACTATTTCGGTTAAAATAATTATTATTTTTTTTAATAATATGGTCAGATACCTTAAAATATATAACTTGAAGGGTTTTTGGGTAATATATATATTTTTTATTTTGTTGTTTTCCACAGTTAAAAAAATTTGGCATTTTTTCATAAACCATATGAAAAATTAAAATGAATTTTTTTCTTATGGAAATTTTATATTTGACCTAAAATAAGCTTATTTTGTGAATATCAGATGTTTCTGTAGTGTAGTAATTTTTTGGGACTAAAAGGGTTAAATATATGTTATTAAATAACCATTTAGTTATTAAAAAATTAACCTAAAATCACTTGCTCTGCGTTCAGGGATTATACAAACAATAAATTAAAAAATAAAATAGAAACTGATTCAGTGAAAAAGCTTTTTAATGAAACCAAAATTAACATTTGAAAACACTTCAAGATAAATTCGTCAGCCCAAAAGATTAAGGTTAGGTTATGTTTGAATTATTGTCACACTAGAGCTACACGCCAAAAGAATAAGGACTTTTCAAGGTGGATAAGGTTTTTTAAGACCATGAAAATCATTGTTTTTTCAAGCGCTTTTCAAGGTTTTTAAGGACCGTGGCAACCCTGATATATTAAAAATATATATAATATTTTTAATATTGATTTTTTAAAAAATTATCTATCAAAAATCACTTAAATTTGGACATCCTCAATACATAAATTATAGTGAGTTACCATTTGTAGATCAGCTAACAGCATAGGACTTTCAGACAGTGACTTCTCTGGAAACGGAAGATCTCTCACAATGCATTTGTCTCTGAGTGACGGCCTCGACTGCAGGACTAGAAGTCTTTTCTGGTACAACTTCACCCGGTCGATGAAGTCTTTCTGCTCGATATGAGTAGGTATGGCAGACACGTCAATGATGTCACTGGGGAAGGATAAATAGAAAAATTATTTTCGTTAAAAAACGGATGTAGGGGGCATCCATAAATTAAGTGATGCGATTTTAAAAAAGAAAGTATTCGTTAAGAAAAATGTAATGAATTAGTGTTACAAAGTTAATTAATAAAATTAGTTCTTGAAATAACAACAAGCAGGTACAAACTACAAAAAAAATATGATTTTCTAAATTCAGCAATAAGAATGAGACAATTCGATTGGCTAAGAAATTGTGAGAAATTTAAAAATGCAGTTTTTTTACTTCCAGCAGAAAAGTAGAACACGCACACTTTAAAGTAACATGTTTTTTGAATGTTGCTGCTGCAAGATTCCTATCCCAGGTCAATTATCGAATGCTATTCGAAAATAACTTGTACAATTCTATAATTTTGATGGCAGAAGATGCAAGAATAGTCTTTAATATGTTGGCTGCCAATAACACCACAGTGCGTCATGTGGTTCCCATTTACCGATAACAGCACATTTTGATGAAATTCATAGTACCATTTCGCCAACCGTTCTTATGAGTTCAAGTTTGTTTGTAAACTTGATAAACATGATGGTCTAGTGATCACACAAACTACATGATCTAGCTCTTTCATCTACCCTTTTGTATGATATTTAATTGACTCCTAGTAATCCCAGATGTGACTGAGGAATTTCAATACATAGATTTTAAAGCTTATGAATTGTGTTATCGCGAAGTGTATCTTTTGCCTATATACAGCAAATATAATACAGCCATAATTATGTAGGGATGTTAACACCTATATTTGAACTATGTTAACACCGCAAGCAAATTTAGATTACTTGGTGATCAATTTGAGGATATAGAAAGTAGAATATTAGATTTTACACATTTGCAACTGATCCTGCTGTGCTTGGAATAATAATTGATGATTTAAAAGAGTACATTCTATTTCAAGTTACAAGGAAATTAAATCTTTTGTCTCAAGTGTAGGGCGACCAGACATCAGACCTACTGCATTTCGCAGAGCGGTTTAGCTTGACATTCAACTATCTAGCTATAAAAAAATGGAATGCGTCCATACCGTGTTCTTTGAGGGAACTGTGAATGGTAAAATTTACTTGCAATAATGTATACAGATAGTACTAATATCCTTCATCTTCCAACATCATCGGAATGAAGATATTTTGTTCTGATCAGGTATATTACACGAAAGAAGAGACCAAGTTTCTGAGGAACTAGAATATTGATTCTATACCCAAGAAAGACAATGGGTCTAACGTCCGACAAACAAGAGGGATAGAAAATTTTGGCTTAATTATTTAATGTAAATATTTCTACAAGAAAAAGGAGCCCAAAAACTTGGCCCAATTCAAGAGGGTATATCACCATCTCCTTAAATCAGTATTTTAAGAAACTGTACAAAATGTCATGATGACGACTAGAAGAAACCTTAGCAAAATGAGACTTAAATATGCATATTTACCAATTTGAAGTATCAAAAGTAATTTAAAGTGTTTTGTTAGTCAATTTGAAGCAAGTAGCATTCATGTAAGTAATATATTTGTTGATTTTAACTGAAAATCAAGTTTTCTCCTTTTTATAATTAAAAATTAGATTTATTAAAAGGTTGGAGCAAACATCACTTACATAGCAGTTTTATGAAGAATTTTATTTAGGGCTGCTTGTTCATCTGCAATTGGACCATTCACAACTTCAGAGAAATCTTGACTGGAATAATATATTTTTATATTAGTAAATTAAAATGTGTAAATAAATTATGAAAAAAAGAGTTCAAAATATACTTAATTACATGCAATAATTTTTTTTAACCACAGACTTTAAAAAATGCCTTACGTTAAAACGCAGGCAATTATAAGAATATCTATTAAATTTTACAGTTTTTTCATTCAAATTCATAATAATCATTTTAATACATCATATAATAAAGCAAACACTAATTTAATTTAAACTAAATAAAATAGCAGTAAACTTATAAACTTAATGTCATTCAAAAGTAATTACACCGAAGAAAAATTAGGGGCATGTAACGCTAAACAATTTTCGATTAAGCAATGCACATTTAAAGGTGATTATGTACATTATTAGGCAATTTTAATAATATAAAAAAATTTAAGCAACCCAACAACACCTTTAAAACCTAAAAAGTTTTATGGCATCTACCTTTTTACTAGGGTGGGCCGAAAAAAACTTTTTATTTTATTTCGGATCGCTATAGTGCGGAAAAGTTGCCATTGGTAAAGACATGAAAAATGCACTTATTATTATTTTTTTATGACTATATCTTCCGTTCGCGCAATGCCATCAAAGTTGGCAAAAATTGTCAAAAACCGTAATTTTTCATAATTTTTTTAAACCCGATATATGATTTTAATTGCTTTCCTATATCATGTTGTATGATTAAAATTTACAAAAAGTAAAAACTTTGAAATTTATCAAAAAATACGAATTTTCCTTATTTTATACTACGTTGAGTGGTCGGAAGATCCGACACAAATGTATAATAACTTATTATACTATATATTATAGCATTTATTCTTAATAAGTTCTATAATATATGGATTCTACATACTTTTAGTAGTTAATTCATGATATAGGAATGTAATTAAAAACATCTGCCGTGTTTTAAAAAATTATAAAAAATTACGGTTTTTAACAATTTTCGCCAACTTTGATTGCATTGCACGAACGGAAGATATGGTAATAAAAAAAATAATAATTAGTGCATTTTTCATGTCTTTACCAATGGCAACTTTTCCGCACTATAGCGATCCAAAATAAAATAAAAAGTTTTTTTCGGCCCACCCTACTCTTTACGCATGGATATTTTTTCTTGAAAACCTTATAATGACTACACAAAGGTATTAGGAACTTGTGTATCAAATTTGAAGTGTGTAGCTTTTTTTTTTTTTTAGCAAACCTACTTGAATAAAGGCCTGCCAATGCTGTTGCTAACTGGGTTTCCCAGAAGTGTCGTCCGTTCATTAGGCTCACCAGACTGAAAAGCACGTAAACTTCAGTTAAAAAATAAAAAGTCAAGTAAAGCCCATTTCACACCTGCACAGCTACTTGCAACTTGTGGTAACCGGGTTTTTTGGGTTCCACAAAAAATAATTTATCTCACAATTTGGCAAGTTTCATCTTTTAGAAAGCAAACTTTAATCAAACTATAGGCATCGTTTGCATCAAACAGAAATGTATGTTTCCGAACTTCCCTAATTAGATCAATTTCCATTTTGCCATCCATTTACTACCCATTTTTAATTGCGCAGATTTTTGCAAGCAAGGAAAGTTGGCGTCGTAAAAAGTAAATAAACAACCAGTTGGCAAAGTCTAGTTCGCCACAATGCGCCAAAGAAATACTGAGTTCTGATTGGCTAAGGGTACATGCAACTGCGATTTTTTTCGTGCTCGCAGGAAAAAATCTCACGACTTGAGTGCAACTTTTTAATGCACGGTGTCCTATGGGAGTTGCAAGTAGTTGTGACAAGGTGTGAAATGGGCTTAAAATATTAAAATGAGACTCAATCATGCATCATTTCATAATCTTTCAATTTTTTTTCAAAAGGTAATCAAAATATTAATCCTTTCAGTTCCAATGACAATTTGGCATCATCATTTTAGAATATTTTTCTGATCGTCTATAGCCATTTATGATATTAAAAAACACATCATTCGACTCTTAGACCTTTTTTTATAAAGAAAATATTTTTTATTAATCACAATATATATCAACCCTACTATTTTTTAAAATTAAGATCAGAAACATGATGCCAAATGGCATCACTGGGACTGAAAGGGTAAAATATATTATTATTGTATCATTCAGTGGAAATCAGTAAAGGGCGTGCTTCACAGCTCGAGTGACAACAGGTCTATAGGAATGAAAGTAAGATTTCTATTGGTTATTAAATAAAGTGGGCGGAGCTTCTAGTGAGAAAGAACAAACGAAATATTAGAATAATTTACATCACATGAAACAAGCCTATAAAAAGACTTAAAGAATAGTTACTGGTAGGACATTATTATTATTCTATTTTAAAATTCAGGCGTTAACATCAAAGCTAAGTTTGGCAACTTAATGCTTCTCTTGCTATTTAACTGGTAAATGATTACAGATGAATATAGCAGTAACTTTATTTAGGTTGCCATTTTTAAAATATATTTTCATTCTTAGATTTCATTAGTGGTTTGACACACAAGCTCTGCTGCATTAATTATTCCAATCAAGACTTTATTTGATCCTAATTTAACTGTTGCACCAAAATGCATGAAATATTCTCATTTTAGAGTGAATTTTGGTGGAGATTAAAATAATTTTTTTGAAAAAAACATCACATTTCTTGTATTTAAAAAACAAAGGAAGAAAATGGTTTTACCTGTGATTTGTTGTCACTACTGTTGAAACAGCTAAAGCAGCAACCCATATCTCATTAGGATCTGTAAAAAAAACCCCAAAAAAGGTTTAAAAAAGACCCCAAAAAATGTTCTCTGTGTACATTCTGTGTAAAAATACTTCACTTCACTCTGTGTAAAAATACAAAAAGTGTTTGCTATCGTACAAATTTATGGAACAGCTATGATATCCTATTTTGAATTAGCGATTTACATTCATGGCCAAGCAGCAAAAATGCCTAAATGTGGCAAACATTAAATTTTATATTTTATGCAACTCAATAGGAATAACAACTCTATGTTCAATTTTCAAACTCGGCAAAATTCGCCAATGAACAGACCAGCCATTATATTATAGCTGTACCAAATTCATTGAGAAATAAATAGACGAATGAAAAATAGTAATTTGTAAAGGGAAATGGATACATTAAATCAGCAACGGTTCAGTTTCCTGACGCAGTGTGGGATATCTTGACAATCAGCTTTGCCACAACACCAAAATTCAAAATCAAAAGTTTAGTGGAAGAACATGTTATTTGACAAACAAGTTGGTTTGCTACAGAATCTGTCACTTACACCGCTTCAACACAGCATTTACGCTCAACAACACTTCAGAAAGAATTTCGCCAAACAGGGCTGTTAGCTAGTTCTAATTCTAACTTTTATAAGCCAAAATTAATAATTACCTTTAATTATCGAAACTGAATAATAAGATTAATATTTATCGTTTGCTAATTTTTTTGAAGTTCAAAGAATAATACCAATGTATTTTTTTTAAATAAATACCTTTTTGCAACCACAAGTTTACATTTCGAAAAATAAATAAGTAAAATTATTGCTTTAAAAATAAAAACGAAACTGCATATTTTTTAATGCAAATTTAGAATTTTTATGCATCTTTCTTCATTCATATATAATGAGCCTTAAAAGTAACATTATTGTGCTATTACAACAATCCAAACTGAATTAAACAAAAATAAATATTTTTTCAAGAATTTTATTTTTAATAAAGTTTCTTGTACGTTTGTTTTAATGGCAACAGTGAAAATATTGAATAAAAATGGAATTTGCATGTTACTTCAATGTAGATTAAATTTTTAGTTATTAAAATTTTAAATAAACTTCTAATTTAAATTTTTTAATAAAATTTGGAATGTAGCCTAAACTGATTTTTTGCTTCAAAAAGACGTATCCCACTTGCTTGTGAGACTTTCGGTTCGTTCTGTGAAAGTGGGTGACAGACGGACGGACTGCACGATTATAAAACCTTCCACTTTTTACGTTATAAACTTAGTGTGGAAGCTAAAAGTGAAAATGAGCATTCAAATTTTTAGTTTACACTTAGGTTCATTGAAAACTGCAGTTGCAAAGAGTAAAAAAATGCAACACTTAAAGTTTTGGTAAAAGGGAGAACTTTTTCCCATTATAGAAGGAAATTGTATGTGCATTGTCACAAAAATCTAAATGTTTTCAAAGCAAGTTCTACCACCAACTGTTATGTGACAATTTCCACTGCTATGAAATGTTGTTTGGAAGTGAAAAAGATAATGAAAGATTGCATTGTAATCGTTCATTATCTGTTTAGTCAACAAGATTCAAGAAAGGCAACAATCTAAACTCATAACTAGGAATACGTCCTTCCTTTGAGTTTCTGCGGGAAAACTCAATTCTTAAGTAAATCATCAAAATAAACAGGTGTTAGATGATAAACAAAGTGTTTTCAAATAACATTGTTAAAGAAAGTTTTTTTTTACATAATTAGTTCTTATGTTCTACCTGAAAAATATAAGAATAATTTTAGTAGCAACTATTACGAAGTGGGCAACTAAACTAGATTAAATTATCGTCGCACTAGAGCTACACAGGGCTATTGGTGACAGGCATTGTAATTTAGAACCACAGTCAAGTGAAGTACCAACACCTGAGTATGCACCCAAAAAAATTGTTTAAGGCGAAATCATACGCAGTGTTGGGACTTAGGAGCATATTTAATGTGCACTCCCTCTAGTCTACATGTATTTTTTGTCAGTCATTTTTTGTGGCTGCAGGGTTGTTTACAGGTTAGGTTTGAATTATTGTCACACTAGAGCTACACGAGGGCTATTGGCGACGGGCGTCGTATTTTAGAACCACAGTCAAGTGACGAGACGACACCTGAATAGGCACCCAACGCAACCATTATGGGCGACATCGTACGCAGCGTCAGGACTTGATATTTAACATGCACTCCCTTACACGGGTTATTATTCGTCGGAAATTTTTGGCGGCACGGGCCGTTTATAGGCTGGCAGAACCACACTACAGCACTGCTGGATGATCAACAAAATGTTTTTGATTAAAATCGTGATACAAAATTTTCGAAACACTTGGAGTTTTTATATTTTACCTCGATAGGACAGTTATTTTTTAGAAGCAAGTTATAAGAAGTGGGTAGTTATAAATGTTTTTCTTCCATTGAAGAATAAGGATTTCAAACATTTTTTAGAAATAAAAGCACAGATCAGTTAAGGCTTATATAAAAGTAATTGAGAAATATAAGAAAAACAGATGACCAATAAATGACTAATTTGATTAAAAAATATAAGTTTGAAAAGTTAGGTAATTTTTTTATGATAGGATTACTATCGTAACACAAGACATGAAAATTTGTATTCTTACAAGGACCACTTTCGATTCCGTCTTGACAATTTTTAAGGAAGATATTAACAGAAAAAAGACAATTTACATTGTTTTAAAAACAACCCCTAATTATTTTCATAAAAGTTTTATCGCAATTCAATTGTTGAACTAAATGTAAATATTATGAGATTAGGGACTTTGTACTTGTAGCTGGTTTACTGCTTCGCTGGAGGCTGCTTATATGAATCATGTGTTATGTTAGCATTTAGCTCAAACAGTCTCGTAACTTAAAACCTTAGTCATGTGACGAGAATAACACCTCAACGGGCAGCTAACGGAACTTTGAAATCGATGAAAACATTAAAAATGAAATATTTTCACACTTTCTTTCACTTTTAAGGCCTGTTCTCATGCAGAGCAAACGCCGGCGATTCACCGGCTATCAGGAAAAAAAAATCTCTATCTAGGGAAAATTGAGGGTGCGAAAACGTGCCCGCCTCGTAGGTGGTAACGATTTCACTCCACCTCTGCAGTATTGCAGTTTGTTTATGATTAATGAACGGAATATTTGGTGTCAGTTTCGAACATAAAATTGTCAGTTGCAGGGCTAAGGCAAATAGGGGGCTGCAAATAGGCTAAGTAAGGCTGTAGCCTAGAAAGGCAATTTTTTTTTGGGCGGCAAATTTTATGAACAATTAAAGCAACATTTGGCATAAAAAATATTATAAAAATGCTAATATTTTTGAGAAAGAAAAAAAATTACATTTTTGTGTAAATCAAACGTTTATATAGTACTAATATTTGTTGTAAACATGGTAGCTGCGAGGGTAATGCACTGTTCCCCCCCTGATTTGGAAGTTGAAAGACAATAAATAATAGGACAGTTTAAAAAAAAATCCCTTCGTTGTTTCGCTTTCAATGTAGTGTGTACGTAAATGATTTTTACATCTAGAAAGAAAAAAAAAATGGCGGCAAATCTAACGTAGCCTACAGGCGGCAAATGCTAAATACATATAAAACAGAGAATATGCTTTTATTTACTACGGTTATGTTAATTTAAATTATATTGTGTTTTCATGTTGCTATACATTTTGATCATTTCTAAAATATTTATTCTTAAGATGGCCTGGCAGGAGTTTATTTTATTATTAAACAATTATTTCAGAATTTTTGGTTAAAACTAAAAAAAACCCTAATAACTAAATTTAAACAAAATATAATTCATTACAATTTTTTTGATTATTATTGTAATTATGAAGTTAATTCTGTTGATCTAAGGCTAATCTTATTTGTAAGCATTTATGACTTTTAACAAAAAAATCGTATTTAAAAATATAATTGCCAAAAATGGCGAAAAGAGCAGCTGACGCATGACATCACTTCCACGATGCCGGCGTTTTCATGTGAACGGGGATATAAGGCTTCACCAAGTAGCCAGCTAAACGCAGGCTATTTCCCAGCCCATGTGAACGCGCCTAAAAAGTATTGCTCTGTATACGTCGGTTCGCTTTTCGTCAAAAAACGGACGATCTTCAGCTTTGACCCCCCAAACTTAAATAAAACTTTTTTTTAGCAAATATAAAAATATACATGTCTAATAGTTTTCCATAAAGAACATATTCTGTAATTTTCAGCAAAATTGAAAATGTCAACTTTCCAAGATTGCCTGTTTTGCCCGGTTTTTTTAAAAAAAAAATGGCTCTTAAGAATAAAGGACTAATGCCTTTGCATGTCACTTTGGACTAATGCATGTCATTAATATTTTTACAATTTGTACCCAAACTATCAAAAGATGGCAGCACCAACCAAAATGTGATTCTGAGAAAGACTATAAGATTCCAAAAGGACTATAAAATATATTTATAGTCTCTATGGAATTTTAACTATTTTTGAGTTCTATTAAGGGGTCTAAGGAGTCTTAAAAATGTGCAAAGAAGATACTACAAAGCATAGTCTGATCTTTCATGTCATTTTTTAACTACTCAATGTATAAGTATAATTTTTTTATATGTAATTCTACAAGATTTATTTATTATAAAACAAATTTTAAAATTTATGAAGCTTTAGCCAAAACTAAAATAAATGATATTAAACATGAAGGTACTTGAACACACTGTGATTAGGCTTGCGCGGCAAATTGTGAGGTCAAAATTGAAAAAATGAATAAGAAAATGACTTTATATTGTACAAATATGTACAAACAAAGACTTATACCTAAATTCTCAGCTCAATTTCAATTAGAAATTATTTTTCAAAAAATTTAAAATCAAAATTTTTAATTTTTTAATAATTTTTTTAGAAAAAAGTTCTTAAAATAATTTCTAATTAAAATTGAGCTGAGAATTTAGGTATAAGTCCTAGTCTGTACATATTTGTACAATATAAAGCCATTTTCTTGGTCATTTTTTCAATTTTGACCTCACAATTTGCCGCGCAAGCCTAATCACAGTGTGTTCAAGTACCTTCATGTTTAATATCATTTATTTTAGTTTTGGCTAAAGCTTCATAAATTTTAAAATTTGTTTTATAATAAATAAATCTTGTAGAATTACATATAAAAAAATTATACTTATACATTGAGTAGTTAAAAAATGACATGAAAGATCAGACTATGCTTTGTAGTATCTTCTTTGCACATTTTTAAGACTCCTTAGACCCCTTAACATATAACATGGTACGAAAACTTTTCCTGGCAGGGAAGTCTTTCATATAGTCCAGTCGCAGGGCGACATATTCTTCGAGAATTGTGCCTTTTGAGAAACGTTTATGAAACTTTCAGGGTTTGTACACTAGAACAAGACGATCATTTTTTGATATGGACGTCGGCTGGATTCCGATCCGTTTGGCCGCCATCTTGAAAAATGGCGGAAAATCTATTTTTGATCATAACTCCTGAACCGCTTGTCCAAATATAATGAAATTTGGTTTAAAATGATCACAATTGTTTTCAAATCTTTTATGTTGCGTGTTTTAGGGGGTTTTATCCAGTCGTTAGTCCGATACGTGGCTTTATTTCAGAAAATCATGCAATATAACACACGTATACGTATTTATCTAGAAACACTTAAAATTTCGCTTATAACATGTAATTACAAATTTGTAGGCCGTTTTATTGTGAAAAGATCATTTTTTGTTTGTTGCAATTCGAAACAGTAGTTCTTGAGATACAAAATATATAATGCGTAAGTTGTGCTGGTGGAATCGTTTCGGCTTCTATCCGCTGTGTGTTTATGGCGCTGGCGTCGCTTAGATGCGTCATCTACTGCATAATATATTTTGAACATGGTCTTGTGGATGTGCTGTTTTTAACGTGGGTAAACACATCGAAATAATTTCATATAGGATGTTTATCACACACATTATCAATTTATAACATATTGCAGGAAAAGTTGAAGATAAAGTTTTTATTTGACGTAAGTTAAATAACAATGCATTATATAATAAATTCATACTATTTAAGAAAGTTTTAATTTTTGCGTATTTTGTTTTGTATTAACATCTACAGGGTGTTTCATAATTGACCGGAATAGGAATTGATGCAATTCCGAAATATTGAGCCGGCCCCTCCGAAAAATAGTAAAAAGCCAATTGATCACGGGTTTTGGTCGTGGTTGCATACTTGAACTAGGGCAGCACGAGAATGTGTTGACGAAGGGATGCATTTGTTTTGAGTTCGGTTTGGTTGAATCGACATATTGCCTAGTAATTTTACAATTTGCAGATTCTGTTACATCACAGTTCCTAAAACAGCTAAAAATGATTAATAACTACGAAAATGGAATTTTTGTGTTTGGATTTCGATTTAAATAATTTGGTGTGTTTCAAATTCGAGCTGGATGTTTGAAAATTGGAAGGAGCTAAACGTTTTGCGATAGAAGTGTACAGTTTGTCGAAATGTGCATGTGTTGGGACCAATTAGTTCCATAGTAGGGTAGAGACTGAACCTACCAATCGCACCATCTACCAACACGGAGACAATTTAGGGTGTCATGTGGGGATCGATGGCCGAGGGGTTTGGATCGCAGGCCATATCGCTAGCAGTCCGCGCGCTGTAAAGGGTACTACCCAATTTTTTTTTCAAAATTAAATTAAAGGGTGATATAAAGTTTAGCTTTCACATTTAGAACAAAAGAGGCAATTTTACCCATCTACTTTACTTATTGCAAATGATATATAAAAGTACTAGCTTTATAAACCCGGCGTTGCACGGGTGTACCCTTAATAACGGATATTTTTTTTATGTAAACAATTATTTTATACCAATTGATCCCTTCCCCACTGGCCAGTACTCCATCGGTAAATTATAATCGCTATTCAAGTGACACCTACGACATAAAAAGAATATTTTAATAAAATTTGGTAGCTGTACCTTCAGTAATTTTGGCTAGGCGTTGAGTGAGTCAATCAGTGAGTTAGGACTTTGCCTTTTATGTATATAAATTGAATTTAAGAAAGAAAATCCATAAAAATTGCTTATTTATAACACTTAAAATTGAACTAAAAGCTGTGCTAAATGATTTTTGTCTAAGATATATAAATAAATCTTGTGTGGAAAATGGGCTCTAAGTAACAATTTTTTGTAAAAAAACGACTTTTCCACATTTTTTATCGAAAAAATAAGAACAAATGTCAAAAAAATATTTCTATTTCCACTTTTTGTCAAATACTAATTATACTTCTGATTGAAAATCAAAATGTCGTGCTTGTAAAATAAATAAACTACAGCTTGGCAACTTGGCTCAATATGACATGAACATTTGGCTTCAACAAAACAGAACCATGACGTCAGTGTAGCGAACAGTCACCAGATTCACCTGATTGGCTGATGGGAAAAGTGTCGCGAGGAGTCGGGGAATATTTAAATCGCCTTTCTGCTGAAAGCGTGTGCTTTTCATTAATCTCCAGCTTGCTGTGAAGATATGGTTTATTCTTTAGAGGAGAGGATTTTTTTGGTGTTGGAATTTCACCGCCTAGAACACAATGTTAATGCAACAAAACGGAGTTTCAAAAAGAAGTTTAATGTTACCAAAGGACCAAAATTCGACACAATAAGGATGCTGTTTGAAAAATTTCAACGAACTGGGAACGTGAATGATGAGAGAGCTGGATTTGTCGGGAGAAGATTTTCGCAAACAACCACTGCTAATGCTCAGCTGGTGGAAACAGTAATACGAAAGCAGCCTTGTATATCCGTCCGCCGTGTTGCAACTACGGTTCAAATCAAGCCAACGTCGACGTATCGTCTCATGCGGCAGGGCTTGCACATGTTTCCATACAGAATTCAAACTCGGCAACCTCTCACCGCTGCTTCAATTAATTCACGGGAGACATTCGCTAACGATATGGTGCAAATGATTGATGTTGGTGATATAAATGTAGACAACATTTGGTTTTCGGATGAAGCCTACTTTCAGCTGGATGGCTACGTTAATAAACAGAACTGGCGCATATGGGGAACAGAAAACCCCCATGTTGCAGTTCCATCATCTCTGCATCCACCAAAAGTAATGGTTTGGGCCGCCATTTCGTCCAAAGGACTCATTGGCCCCTTTTTCAGAACCGGAACTATTACTGCCCTCCGCTACCTAGAGATTCTTCGTGAATTTGTGGCGATTCAAAATGCCTTAGATGACGCTGAAAGCACTTCGTGGTTCATGCAAGACGGTGCCCGACCCCATCGCACGGCCGACGTGTTTAATTTCTTGAGCGAACATTTCAATAACCGTGTGATTGCATTGGACTATCCCACACATACAGGAAGTGGTATGGATTGGCCTCCTCTTTCACCAGACTTGACCCCCTGTGATTTCTTTCTGTGGGGATATTTAAAAGATCAAGTGTACCGTCGCAATCCCGAAACAATTGAGGAACTAAAGCAATACATCTCTGCTGCATGTGACGCCATCCCACCAGAAATTTTCAAACAGGCGGCCGGTAATTTTGCTCTAAGACTGCGTCACGTTATTGCTGCTAATGGCGGATATGTAGAAAATATCGTAGTATGAGTAAACACATAATTTCACCCACCCTATATTTTCGTTTGTTTTCAACTTTATTTGCAAACACATGAACAAATTTTTGAAGGGTCGATTCTTTTTTAGGATCGACCCATAAAAAACAATAGCAGAACCACTACACATACATGCACCGTTAAGCCATACAAACCCTCCTTCTTTGTGCTGTTTACTATTTTTTTTCCTTTTATTAATATAAATAAGCAGGTGCCCGGATGTTGTAATGGTTTGGATCGCAGACAATTACGCTAGCAGTCTGCGCGCTGTAACGGGTGCGATTCCCGCCTTCGCCCTGGGTGTACTTCCTTTCTCTGTCAGTAATAAGTCCTTCTGTGGTTGTCTTACTTGACGAAATCTTATAAGCGGGTGCCTCTGGAGCTGCTGGGTCCGGGTTCGAATCCCGTTCAGGCATGGATGTTTGTGTTTGTCGAGTATATGCGGAGTACGTGCTCGTAAAATCTGTTGGGTCCGAAAGTCCTGTGGGCGGTCATTGCGCAGTTCACCATGGGTACAGGTCAATGGAGAAAATTTCCCTACCCTTCAGGGACATGTCTAAATTGCGGAGGTGGCGACAGATGGCAACATCTGTCATAAGTGTTTGTGTGTGTCTTGTGCTGTCCTACTTGACGATGGTTTATAAGCGGGTCCTTGCGACCAAGCACACAAGCCTGAAAATATATGTCCACCAACCAACCAACCAATAAGCGGGTCTCTGATCATGCACACAAGCCGGAATATATATGTACATACCTACCCAGCATAAATATGAAAAATACAATAATTGTTATGTTTAAACTGATGGTCAACATCAAGTTTTTTTTTAACAATAATGCAACAACCTATCAAAATGAACAGCATCCTAATTTTTTTTTTTTGAAAACTAGTTGAACCTGTAATTTTTATCAGATGTAAATTCAAACAAACCAAACTAAAAGTACTACATTCTTGTGTAGCTCCAGTGCAAGATTTCATGCACGACCGAAAGGGCGGCCAATTAGTTAGCCGTTTTTCATTGGCGGGGGCCGGGTAAATATTTAGGAATTGCGTCCTATACTATTCCGGTCAATTATGGAACACCCTGTAAGTCCATTTAAGATTTAAATTCGAAATCTTAAGAAATATTTACTTAGTTTCCCAATTTTTTTTTAAATACAGTTTTTTTTAAAAGTTAAAACCAATTTTTGCTTGAAAATTGAGGACTTTTATGACCGCTAAAAACTGAGATGTGTTCAATTAACGCAATTGTTTGAAAAAATTTCCGAATTTAAGTTTCGTTTTTAAAAAATACCATTTTGTTTAAAGTTATCCGCGTCAGTACCGGAGTCTTGGATGCTACTACAAAGCTAAGTAAATATTTTCCATTTATCTTAATAAAAATGACGCGTAAATTAAAAAAAAAAAACGAAAGTACGGCATACTAAGCCAATCGGATATCAAAAATGGAATTGCAGCCTATTAAACTCCCGCATTGTAATTAGTTATCCAATGATGGTTACGAGCCTGGTCAGGGACCCCTTTTTGCCATAGAGGAATCAAACAGCGTTGAACTAATTTTAAGTTGGTTTTTTAAAGGTTTGTTTGTCCTAAAGTATAATTTTTTCATTTAAAAAAATGTAGAATATAATGCAGTTTTAAAAATTGTCGATGTTTTTTTAGTTTTCATGTAAAATATATTTTTTTCCCTTGAAGTGTTGGGTGCTGGCGAGCCCAGTCGATTAAGGCGTTCGCTTTGCATGTGTAAGGTCAAAGGTTAATAACTTTCGAACCATAAACGGCCCATGCAGTCAAAAAATTTCTGTCATAGCGACCGTGCATAGGGAGTGCACGCTAAATATGATCCAAAGTCCCAACGCTGCATCGATGTCGCCTTTAACCCTTACCCCACGTAAATCCTGAGCAAGTGCCACTTTTGATTCTCGATCAACCCCTGTATGTCATTGCTAAACAAATACAGTGGACGTGGCCACAAGGATATAGTGAAGATAATTTCGTGATTCTTCCAGAAGGTTTGCACATTGAAATGGCTAGTTTCAAAGTGGCTGGTGATTGGTAATGTGGTAGTGGTTAGATTCAAATGCAAGTTGAAGCAGGCAGGTATTACCACAATTGGGGGACAGCTGAATCATATCTAAAGGTTTCGCATCGTCGTGCTCGGGGTATGCCCATCAGGTCAACTTAGCTGCTTTGTATGTTTTGCAAAAACATACAATACTGCTCATACATCGAGGTAACCAATGATCAAAAGCCATTGGACTTTGCTTTGTGGTGCACTGCCATGGCTGTGAAATACCCGCAATTTAAATACTGGGCAACGACAATGACACTTGCTATTTGTGCAATCTTTAAGAGAGTTCAACTACACTTTGTGCGTGCAAAGGGCTGATGGAGCTTGTCTCATGGTTTTTCGCGTTCGACCACACACATTATGCCCACTGGATTTCCACAAGCTTAGCAGATTTAGCACAATTGCTTTCAAGACTTTCCTAAAAATGCAAAATAGTTCGTATCTGGGAATTTCACTGTCAAACGTACAACATTTGCATATGTTAATAATAAAAACAAGATTGAGCTGTTTCATTTTCTATCTCAAGCTAGCTAACTTGAATATCTCGATAGTAGAAATTAGTTTATAATTACTAACGGTGAATCAGTTGTCTGTTCTTATGCTCGTGAATTGACTTTTCTATCTCCTTGCACACATGAAGACTCTGATACCAGAACTATGCTTCATGTTTGTGATGCTTTAAACACTGGAAAACGAAAAATATTGATCAGAACGGTAGATACAGACTTGGTGGTGTCATCAGTTTGGTTGGTCCAAGCAAAAAGCATAGAAAAATAGAAGGTAGATTTTGGAAAAGGAAATGATTTCCGATACATACCAGCCCATACAATATGTGCTACTCTTGGCCTGAGAAATAACATGCTCTGCTAGGATTCCACGCATTCCCAGGCTGTGATACGACTTCGGCGTTTGTTGGGCGAGGAAAGAAGAATGCTTGGAACTTGTGGAATAGTTAGCCCGATGTAACACTTGCATTCATCACATTATCTACATCAGATCCAAACGAACATATGACAAAAGATACCTCAGATCTGATTCAGAGATACACGGTATTGATGTATGACAAAACTAGTAAGTGTACCTCTGTAGATGTAGCGCGCAGGAAATTTTTTGCCAACAAAGGCAGGACTATGGAATCTATTCATCCAACATTAGATTCGCTTCAATTGCATGTGAAGCAGGCTATAACGTTTCAAAGAAATGTCAAGAGCAACTCATTAAATGTGGCTGCACAAAAACTTGCAGAGGGCGGTGAAAATGCAAACGCCTAGGACTAAAATGCACCGAACTCTGCTCCTGTGACTGCAATAACTAAAATTTCATATTAAGAAACTAAGCATTTTTGTTAAACAATTAACGATGATTGACACCATTTATTTAAACAAACAAAATATAAGGCAAATGAAGGACATATTCCTGAACAATTTAAGTGAAAGATAAATTAAGATTACACTAAAAGTAAACTTTAAAATTTTCAGCTAACGTGTTTATTTGGAAATGTAGTGTTAACGGTACTGAGAAAAAGTCGTCGTCTATGGGTTAATCAGTGTGCTTACGTTTGTACTTGTTGGCAGTGTATTTTTTACAGCATCGACGTATTTTGCGATCATATGACGCCACACTTATCGATCAGTCGTCGTATTACATAATGCGTATCTAAAGAAGTACTGCTCCGAATTGCATCAAACAAAAACTGTTTTTTAAACAACAAAAAGATCAACAACTTTGCAAATACATGTTATTAGCGAAATTTTATGTGTGTCCAGATAAATAAGTAAACGCGTTAAATTTTACATGATTTTCTGAAATAAAGCCACGCAGCGGGTTAACGGCTGGATAAAACCCCATAAAACATCGTACAAAAAAGATTTAGAAAACAATTGCGATCATTTTAAACCAAATTTCAGCATATTTGGACAAGCGGTTCAGGAGTTATGATCAAAAATAGATTTTCCGCCATTTTTCAAGATAGCGGCCCAACGGGTCGGAATCCAGCCGACGTCCATATCAAAACATGATCGTCTTATTCTAGTGTACAAACCCTGAAAGTTTCATAAATGTTTCTCAAAAGGCATAATTTGACACACTTGCAGCTGGACTAATAGCCAGTTTTCAAGATTAAAAAAGAAGACCAATATTCTCTTTCTACCGTGCGGTGAGTTGATGTAAAGTTATTTAAAAAGTACGATTTTTAGTGGTTTTTATCTAATTTTGGACCTTCTGAAATTGAGAGATAAGTGACTGTTATCTCTAAGTTAGATTAATCAGTTGTATATCATTGAAAAGAGTAATTATTTGGTTATTTTATCACGTTGTTAGTTTGGACGCTAGGCTACTACCTTTCTTTAAACAAGCCGTCTATGCCATTTTGTCTACTAGGTTAATGCCGCCACATGCAAAAGGATGGCGGCATAATCCGTATAAATAGAAATTTCATAGATTGGCAATACAACCTATTAGTTTTCATTTCAGATGCCACGTATCTGAAAAAGAATAACCGAACTGGCCAAATAGACCAACGAAACTTTAAAAAAACCTGCACAGTTAGTTGTAAATGGAAAGTTAGTAAAATAGCTGTACCCTGTGCAGTTTACCATTCCAAAGTTAATTAAACCTATTTTAGTTCTATTTGTATTGCTTTATTATGTAATTTTCCATTATTTATAGATTATTTGCTTTGTTTATTGATGTGGCGGTGGCGGCATTACCCCAGGTACCGGGTTAATCCCGCCACTGTGCAAGCTTTTAGAAAAAACAATTTTATTCAGCTTCTATTGAAGATTTAAATTTTAAAAAATCACCACAAAAGATAGGTTATGAACTGTAGTATGCTATGCTTATTACAGCTTACATTAATATCCCTTAAGGTGGATCCATTCCCCTTCTCTTCCCTACATTATGTAAATGGTATTTGCTTTAGAATTTTATTTTCTGGTCCTTTCTGACTCCTTTTCCCTTTTGAATATTTAATTAAGGCAACATTTAGCATGTCCGATTAGCCCTGCACCCTGTCCCATTAGACACAACATATGGGTGCTAATGGGACATTTACATGTTTGTTTAAAATGCCCAGCAACCAAATGTAGTATTGTTTTAGCATCTGTCGAATGACTTTTTAAGTAAATTAATGTTCAGTTTCTGAGCTTGTAAAAAATTTATTAAAATTCTTATGTTTTTGCTGAAATATAGAGGTTCAAAAAAATTTGTCCCAATAGCCCCACTCTCCCCTATATTTATAATAATTTTATTTCTAAAAACCTAAACTTTGATTCGAGTAAATTTTTCTTTTAACTCTTTATAACTTCAGGGATTATTTTCTTGATAAAACTATTTTGTAAAAATTCAAATTAGCCTTCTTCGTCATATGCATTGATCAGATCACATTGATTGATCAAATAATGTTTAGCTTTTTTTTTATTAAAACAGCTGCGAAAAGTTGCCGAAAATAGCAACTTTTTTCACCGAAATAGCAATCCCTCTTTGTTCCTTTCCCAACTTCTTTTTCATACCACTATAGATTGTCGGCCTCATATGTTCAAGTCGTTGTGAAAAAACTCGCTACTTGGTCGAGATCACGTGATGAGGTAAAATCTTACCCCAGCACATGACCATGAGGGGATCGCCTTTAGGTTTGCCAATGCGCAGTCAGTCCATTCTATTTAACGTCTCTGGATTGTCTAGATCAGTGGTTCTCAACCTTTTAAAAGCTACCGCCCCCCCTAAGGATTGATCAAAAATTTCACCGCCCCCTTTGTGAAAATCTTGAAATTTTCAAAGGTATGACGAAAAAGATTACTGAATTAAAAAAGGACAAACTTTTGAGTAATTTTCTCGTACCAAATTTATTTGCGGAAAAAATTACTTTTTAAAAATTAAAATGACTTGCAAAAAAAAAAAAAATCTTTAAATGTGCTTCCATGCACGTCTTTTTAGATAATTGAAGGAAAATACAGCCAAAAAATAGTGCACCATAAAAGTAATATCAATCAAGAACATTAGTGAGATAGTTGTGCTTGGTGGTTCAAAGCAAGTTATTTCTGAACGTTTGGTTGAATTTTTTTTAGAAATATGAGGCATTTACCCTCATTCTACGATTTGGAGTTGATATCTCTTTTCTGAAATAAGTTCAGTAACACCACCGAAACTTCTCTCACAAAGAGGAAAAGGAAACGTAGTCAATTATTTCTTCACGATGGACCACATTCATGGATAGCAGCAACTGATATTAGTTTGAAGCTAAAATTCTATAAGATGATCATTATGAAATATGGCTTTCATAGTTTCATTTGTAGACAGCTCTATCAATTCCTCCTTATTCAATATTCATAAATAGGTTCAATATCCAATGGGGATTTCCCTTGTAAAAATGTCCTTAAAACGCAAAGAAAAATCCTCGTGCAAGGACTCAAAGTACTAACAATAACAAGTTTTTCATGAAAGGGTATTTCATTGCCGTAATAATATAGCGCAAGCTCATTTAAGATAGGGAAATGCTAAATTTATTTCTACCGAAATTCTGCTGCCATAAAAAGAGTTATTTTAAGAAGAAACTACAGATTTTTTGGTGATTAAATTCATATTTGCGCCTTTAAGTTGCAAATTAACAAAATTAAATTTCGAAAATAAATCCGTCATATAAGCAATATTCATCTTAAAATGCAGCAGTCTTTTGTAAAACTACGTCTTTCTTTTCGAGGAATTCGAGTACAGAGTAGAGTCGAAAAGATCCCAGAACATATTGAGGCAGGCACTTTCGAAGAGCCAGCGAACCTCGGTATGTAGAAGCAAGCGATTAAATTCTTTACCATTGTCACATTTTATTAATAAGAACAAGAATAGACGAGTTGAGAAAACAAGAACATTACAAGAACAAACGAAAATTTTAAGAACAAGAATACCCGATTTGGGTAAACAAAAAGCATTACATGACGCGAAGAAAATGGCACGGACAACAAGTGAGTTACAGAGGGAGTGGGCTTGTATGATAGTCCCAACAATGAAAACCGGGGAATCAATGGTATATTTTCTTTTGGGACTTTTAAAATTAAGTTTGAATTTCCAAAATATGCTAATCGCCCCCCCTACCGCCCAAGACATATCAGCCGCCCCCCTACCGACCAAAACTTACCCACCGCCCCCTACCATCCTCCAACCGCCCCCTTGGGGGCGGTAGCGCCCCCGTTGAGAACCACTGGACTCTAGATTAACACTTTGACTGCGGCGATATAGATTAAAAATTGGCATCGATAGAGGCTGATGTGAAGTAGAAGATCATCTTGTTTTTTAAACCTGTTCGTTACAATAGAAATTAACTATCTGTTCTTCATTTTCAAAAAAGTAAAAATCTTAGTTCGAGGTCGTAAAATTACAAGGTTAGGTTGAATTAACGTCGCTAACTGAAGCTACACGACAGGTAGTCGTAAAAATACGAGGGAATGAAACTGGCCTTTTCCAATCGAATAACTCAGCAACTTTCACTAATCATTGAATTGAAAGCCAATAACCAGATTTGTTTCAGTGATTAACTTGCTATGAAATCATCACTAAATTTTCATAATTCATATTTTTTGCTTTGTTTTTGTTTGAAAAATTTACAAAAATAAAACAGACTATTTGCAATTTTTAATAACTAGATAATTCAATAAAAAACTAAACAGCAGTGCGAAATGCAGTATGTCTGGTCACCCTTTACTTGAACCGAAAGATTTAATTTCCTCGTAATTTGAAATTGAATGTACTCTTTGAAATCCTCAAGTATTATTCTGAGCACAGTGGGATCGATTGCAAAAGTGTAAAATCTAATATTCTACTTTCGATATCCACAAATTGATCATCAAATAATCTTAAATTTGCTTGAGGTGAACCAGGGAGCGGGCGGGCGTAACATACTCAAGTATTTTTTTTACAACTATTATTCTTAAGTTACTTATAATTTTCAAAGTTCTCCAAACGTTTAGACTCGGTTAGAAATTCACTCGATCAACTTATGTTCTAAATTTATCTACTGCAAAGATACCCCCTAAAAATAATCACCATCAAAATGTGTCGTCAATAGCCCGCTACTGCTCCCGGGTAAACATAATTCAAATAGGTGACAAATAACGCAAATACTGCATAAGCTTTAAAATCTATGAACGAAAATTTATCAGTCACATCTTGAATTACTGAGTGTTAATTAAATATCATACAAAAGGGTATATGAAAGAGCTAGATCATGTAGTTTGTGTAACCACTAGACCATCACGTTTATCGAGTTTACAAACGAACTTGAACTCTTAAGAACGGTTGGCGAAATAGTACTATGAATTTTATCAGAATGTGCTGTTATCGATGAATCGGAAAAGCAGGACGCGCTGGCGCGTCCTCAGCATCCGAAGTGTTAAGAATGTCAACTCCTCGAATATTGCACAATAATCAATGAAATTAAACGACAAGGAATTCACACATTTTATTATTTTTTTTACATATACATAAAACAGATAGAAAACATCCTTTGAAAACTTTTTAAAAAGTTGTAACATTTTATGACTAGATTCAACCAATATTTTTTCGTCAAAAGCATCATAACCATTTAGCATGATGCAGTATGGAAGGACGAAATTAGAATACTTTATCAATAGTGCAAAGTGAAACAGACATTTTTAAAATATAGTTTGCGAGATATTTGTGACTTTTTGATAAATTTTTAAATTACGATATTTTTTAACCTTATTTTTTTAAAAATAAAATGATCTTTAATTTTGAATTCAAAGACTTTTTTTAAAAAATTGAATGACGTACAAGATTCTCGAACTTTCTTTCCAAAAATCCTTATGAATTAAATATAAGAAGTCGAACATGAACAATTCTAACCCCCAATCCCAACCTTTGGCACCGCTCCAACAAAATCCTGGGATTAAAGCATACCATAAAAAGAAGTTGCCAACAACAGAAACAAAATATTAAATGCTTCTATAAGCGAAGTTATTAGCTTCGCATTGCCCATATTGATTTCTGGCAAAAGTGTTATTATCGAAGTGTCGTTTGGCGCTTTCTTTCGAGAATTATACTTCCATTATTTTTCATAAATGGAGAGGCAAAATCGTTTTCTAATGCCGCCTTGTATTTGTATAGAAGATTTAGAAAAAAAATAAAAACGTAAGTCGCTTTTGTTTCAGTCGGAACTCCAGAAGTAATTACTTTCTGCGTCGTTTGTTCTAATTTGCGAATCTTCTAATCTAATTGAATATTGTCTCTTTTGCTGTTAGTCAAAAGATAAATTGAGAAAGCTTTGGAAAAAAAATTATATTCTTAGAACTCGGAAACTTTTTTTTTTTTTTGGGAATTCTGAGTTGGTTATACGATTAAAAAATAAACCTTTAATATTTCCTACTTCAACTTTTAATGCTATTAATTATCCATTCGATACGAAATAAAATAAATGAAATATAATAAAGGAACCCTCCCATGAGTAGGTTAAAGGTTGTTATCTTATTGAAGGCATGTCGCACCCTTGGTATACAAATATTTAAAATTGGATATTTTTTATTTAAACTTCTGTATGGGAGTAAATATTATCTTACAAAATAAATTGAAAATATTTAACAATTCATTCACAAAGTGCCTTATTTTGTAAATGTAAGTGTAATGTGAACTATCTTTTCCCACTTACATTTGTGCTTTTCATTTGACGTCATTGATATTTTCATCATATGACAAAAGTTAGATATTTATTATCAATAAAGTCACAACTATCCTTTTTGTTCCCAATGTTTTGGTCGCATCCTCTAACATCGTACTAAAAGTTAGTATAAAATTATAAAAGTAACAAAATTATGGACGAATAAAGAACACCATATTCATAGACACACACAGTGCATAGAATGAAAAAGTTTGTGAGTCATACATTTTCAACATTTTGTACAAAAACGTTTCACATTTAGTACAGATTCGGCCACCTCTAAGCCGTCTTACTCTCACAAGTAAATTGAGGAAATGAGAACATGTTTAGGATTTACGGGGAAATTAACCACTCTTTGTATTTACACTGATTACAAATCTTCAGTTTTTAATTTTGATTATAGTAAAAAATTCTTTGATTTTTAATTACCTATAAACTTTAATCTTTGAAAGATTAGTCACATTTATTGTGTTTTCACTTATTTACTGAAACAGTCGATATCAAATAAATATATCATGATTATTTAATATATGTTTGGTTGCTAATTACTAAAAAAATGATAATTTTACAGAGTTTAGAATTGTAAAACCTTGGTATTTCAAGTAAAATCTAGATGTGTAGCATTCGGCGTAATACATACCAAGGAAACAAAGACTACCAATGTCGTTCTCAAGTAAACTCATATTTTAGAACACAGTACAATACATGTGATATTAATGACTTATGAAGGTTTTCTATCAAGAAAAAATTCTAATGACTCATGAATTAATCAAAGACATTTTTAGGTTATAACGCTTAAAGTCACTAGAAATGTTCTCATTTTTTCATTTTTACTTGTTCATGAATCAGCCATGGCCATCTATAAGGAAACCCTCCACCACTCGTATTTGAAAAAACATTTTCGGTCTTATAGCAACCGATTATGAAGAGGAAGACCTATGTTAGTATAACAGAAACATTTATAACATCTTTCTATCATATTTACAATTTTTGGCACACCAATTTTTATTCTGTAGCTGCTGTCTGGCACAACACAATATTTAATTTTTGAAGCATATTTTTATGTGGTTATAATTTCACACTCAAAGCTAAAAGTATCTGGACAAAATTATAAATAAAATATACACAGCTATGAATTCACAACGGTTTTTATATTATGTGCACATAATTTTAATAATTTTGCGAGCCCAAACTACCACTAATCACAATATCAAATATAAAATCTTAGTCGCGCTCATTAATAAAAGATAATCAACGTATGCATGATAATCATTTATTATATGTGATATTGTGTCGGGAAAAGATAATTTGGCTGCTGAGATATTGTGTCCAGCGATATTTTGGTTGCTTCCCATTTTGGCCTATTGCTGTATTTTATTGATGACATTACTGTCGTTTTTTAACAGCACTTTTCATCTTTTAACAGGACATATATAAAATTGTGATTTCTTTCAATACTTTTTTTTAAAAAAAGCGTTCGGTGCTCTGAACAGGCAAACAACATTTATAACCAATTTGATTTTTGAGAAAACAACAAGCTTCTCAGAAAGAACGAACTTCTTAATTTTTGGTTTTCTAAACGATTCCACTAATAGAAGAATGAAATATTTTTGCATTGGAGTACGTTACGCAATGAGCATCATAATGACATTCTTTTTAAATACTTATAAACACAACAGCAATATGCAGAATGCAATAAAAATGACCCTACGTTGCTAAAACAAATAACATTAATTGTATATAAAAATGATGCAATTAAATAAAAATATTAACGCATATTTATAACTAACAAACGTAACAATAGAGTGTATAATGAAATAAGTATAATGAAATGAAATAAAATGATTTGATGGTGATAAACATAATAACTAAAGTTAAAATAACAAAAAGTGCTACAAATAAATTAAAAATGACTAGGGAATAAGTATACAAACATGATGAATGGCATTATTATGATACAATGGGATCCAACAAATGACTTATCTAACGCAATTTGAATTAATTTTACACGTTGCTTTCGGCGTATATTTACAGCAAATGCATATTTGTAATTCAAAATGTAAAAATATTACCAGAAAATTTCCAATTCGACAATTTTTAGCACACTTTTTTTTTAATCCAATCCATTTTTTTTTAATCCAATTCCATAATTTCCAACTTTTTTTCTTCAAACTGTTTTTAATATAATTTCGAATTTCAAATGTACATAAATATTTTTTGACATCGTAACCTAGCTTTCGTCATAAAATGACGAAAATTTCCGATTCAGTTAACTGTTAATAAAATTATTGTGAAACTTTTAATAATTTTTAATAGTGACACTCCAACAAAGCTTTAATAAAGTACGAAACTGTTTTTTTCTTGTAATATTATCTTCAACGATTTTATTAAAATTTTGAATGGAAAGTTGTGAAAAATAACGCTGTTTACTTGCAATGAATTAGCATTCATTTATAACGATATATATTATTTTCAAATAGTAAACAAATCTTCTATAACTTGTACCCAAGACTTAAAATTTAAAATAAAAACCGAAATTTTAAAAATGCCAATTCGAAAGCAACGGAACAACAAGAGGAATTCGAACTAAACTTCACGTTTAGTTTAAAAAATCTGATAGCTTTGTAAAAGCATTTTTAAAATTTTTCTGATATATATTCGTTTTGGTGAAGCGTAACTAACAATTTCATATGAAACGTAGGATAACCATGACACAAAAAATAGCATTAACAACAACTGTAAAACAAAAATTGTATATGATATTCATTCATGGACAAGGCCCTTTTGATATTTTTAATGAAGTCATATTTAATCAGAGCATTACCTGTTGCGCATAAATTATATGCAACGGATTACAACAAAATTTCTTTGCCTGTATACAAAGTTCACTACTTATGATATTTTTTTTGGCATGTTCGCAACCCCCCCCCCCCCCCCAAAAAAAAAATCGCAATTATGAGGCGAGAAAGTAAGTTGATATGCCAAAACAGGCTACTTTTGATCCTGCTATTTTACCTGTTACTTGACAGGTAACGAAATTAATTTTTCGTTTATGAGGGTCGAGGACAAGCAATGATTTTGTGCCATATCATAAAGGGTGTAAAATAGAGTTCTAGCGATGATTGTATATGTTTTGTTTGGAAAGTTTTATTTTAACGTTTTCCAATTACGATGACAAATGTTCCAAAAGAAACAAGCCTCACAATAGTTCTATAAATAATCAATGATATTGTTTCTCTTTTTGGATCAAGTTGTTCCTATTTATTTCGTCAATTTTTTTCTTCTTATTTCGATACTGTTATTTTTTTGTTTTGCGAATGATGCCGTCGATATATCGATCCTATTCAAGAACACGATCTTCCACAAACACATTAAATGACCAGAACAGTCTTTGCACATTAAACATACCAATAGTCGATGTAATTACCCCAGTCAGTTCTGTCAACAAAAAACCCCATCCCCATCGAAATTACATACAATTTGTATTTCATAAATTATAAGTCGTTCATGAATACTGGGCAGTCACTAACCTGAACTTGAAAGTAAAGCTTCGCCAATCGATCAACCCAGACATTACGGAAAGCAGTTTCACTCGACAGGAATTGGTTTCGGCTTGTCACGTGGTCACACAAAACCAATCACTAACGAGTGACAATGCTTTCCGTAACGTTTTGGAGGAAAATTGACAATATTTCGCCACACTTTCCCATGTCCTATGCATGTAATGGTTCTGTGTTCTATCCCCCTTAACTTAAAAGACCGAACATCTAAAAGTAAAAGAGAGAGTGGGGCGGGTCCGATTTGAATAATAGAAAAAGGAGCCTATGTTTGGCGATTTATCTCTGCCGTTAGAGAACGTTTCAGCGAAACATGATAAACACACTTAACTAATTTATTTTTTTAATTAGATGCTTGATGCACCTCACTTAGGTTGATGATTTTACTAGGTTTTCAATTCTACCCTTGATCTTAAGCTAGGCATACAGAGAGGGACAAGAACTTGAACCTTTGTCAAACATCACCACTCTTCCTCCAAGACGTTACCGAACGCATTTCACTTGTCAGTGATTCTTTGTATGTGACCATGCTGCTAAACCAATCAATAACAAGTGAAAATGCTTTCTATAAAGTGTTGGAGGAAGAGTGTCGATATTCGCGAAGATTCACATGTCTTGTCTCTGATCCTGTTCCTTCTTTGCTAAATAAAATGTAATAATGATGCGAACATTAAACTGTAAAAAAATAAGAAGTTAGGTGGCCTGAATAGACAAAAAAAGTCTTCTATTTGTTTGGCGATTGATCTCTGCTGCTATCTCTCTGAAGTATAAACTCAATCTTGCCAGCAATTCAGAAAATTATGATGAATCAACTCAACTACAGTTTTTTTTAACGTTTAAATGCTTGATATATCCCGCTCAGGATACTGATTTTACTCGGTTTTCATCTTAGAGTTGCAAGCAGAATAAAGCAATTTTTGGTCACTAAATTCCATTCTTGTATGGCCATAACTAAATAAGGTAAAAATAATTCAGTACGCAGAAACCTTTTTTTTATCATTGCAGGATGCAGCTTATTAGCCATGCCACTAACCCAATAGTTGCTTTACTATACTTGTGCGTCCTAAGTTCCAACGTTAAAACAGAAACACAAGGGGAAACACAAGACCTCGAACTGACTGGAGAAACCACACAGCCCTCTTACTCCACGAGGCTGACCCTCGCACCCCCTTCCTCGATAGCAGCGGTCAACTGCTGCTGCTGCTGTTGGAACTGCTGCTGTTTCTTGGTGTCCCAGGGTGCATCGTACGAGTCGTCCGGTGGGTTGAGAATACCGACGATGGACGTCGACACGACGACGCCACGTCGGCTGACGGGGGGGCTGTAGGTGGGGGGACGGATGTAGCCGTCTCGGTGTAGGGTTAGTTGGCCTTCGGGGAGGTGGCCGGCTAGTTGTTGCTGCAGCACTGTAACGAGGGAAAGTGTATGAGTCATGGAGTTAGGGGCGTATGACAGCGGGTCTCAAAACAACCCTCTGTATTAATCCAAAGGACAAAAAGGTTAGTTTGGTTAGGTTTGAATTATCATTGCACTAGAGCTACACGAGGGCTATTGGCGACGGGCGTCGTATTTTAGAACCACAGTCAAGTGACGAGCCAACACCTGAATAGGCACCCAACGCCTCCTTTAAAGCCTCCTTTCCCCCGCCGCATTAAATATTTTTACAAACGCGTTTCTTAACCCGGCAGCACTCGCGCTAACTTAGCATAGACTAAGATCCTTCTAGATCGGGAACTCAATCTGATGCCTAGCGCCTCCAAAGTGCCGAACGGAACTAATACACTATTAACGATTGATTTGTGATTGGCATAATTAAACTTTCTGATTGCAGCTCTGTTTCTTCGAAATGTACTATAATACGTCAGATTTGAATGGATAATTAAAATTTTCGATCTTAGCGGTAACGTCGATTACTAAACTGTCGCTAACTAAGCTGTCTACACGACAGCTAGTCGTAAAAGTACGAGGAACTGTTCCTGGCCTTTTCCGATCTTATAACTCATCAACTGTCACTAATCATTGAACTGAAAACCGATAACCAGATTTGTTTCAGTGATTAACTTTTCGACTATGAAATCATAATTTAATCTTCATAATTCATTTTTTTTTTGGTTGCTTTTGTTTTAAAAAACCACAAAAAATAAAACACATATTATTTGCAATTTTTTATAGCTAGATAGTTAAACAACAAACTAAACCGCAACTGTGCTAAAGCTCCGAAAGGAGGCTAGAAAAAGGAAGCCTTAAACCATTACATTAGTTCTCTTAGACACAATTGGGGGAGTTAGTGTCTACATCAATTTCAATATAGAAAATCCTTATAATGGTAATCCAACCAGAGTTTCAGATCTTAGAGTGTATTTAATCTATTTGGGGTCCATTAGACCCCAGGCGAGTGCTGCCGGGTTAATATAGTAAATGTGTGTAGCTGATTTACAGTTTTGTTGGTTGGTAGACATATTTTCAGGCCTGTGTGCTTGGTCGCGAGGACCCGCTTATAAACTACCGTCAAGTAGGACAACACAAGACACCCATATACACAAATGACAGATGCTGCCATCTGTCTCCACCTCCACAATTTAGACATGTCCTTGAAGGGGAGGGAAATTTTCTCCAGGGACCTGTACCCGTGGGAAACTGCGCAATGACCGCCACGGGACTTCGTACCCAACAGATTTAACGAGCACGTTCTCCGAATATACTCGATAAACACAAACATCCATGCCTCAACGGGATTCGAATCCAGACCCAGCAACTCCAAAGGCCAACGTCTTAACCACTGCGCCGCCAGATCGGCCGACTTACAGGGTTCCATAGTTCTGTCCGTTCCATTCCTCTTTTTGAATTTATTTCGAATATTTTTTGTTAGGCTTGAATTATCGTCGCACTAGAGCTACATGAGGGCTATTGGCGAAGGGCGTCGACACGTGAATAGAACCCAACGCCACACTTAAGGGCGACATCGTAAGCAGCGTTAGGACTTTGAAGGATATTTAACGTGCACTCCCTTACACGGGGCATTATTCGTCGGACAATTTCGGCTGCACGGGCCGTTTATAAGTCGGCAGTTATTTGGACCAGCATGGACCAGATGTAGCTGTTGCTAGGTTATGAAGATTTAGTAACAACAACAAAAAAGTGGGATCAATGCAAGTCGTAAAAGAAATAATAATCAACAATTAAACTCATTCAATCTTTATCCTCTTCAGTAAATTTAATTGGAATACATAAATTGATGTTCAGTTTTCTACAATTCAGTATCTTATGCAGTAATAATAAGGTTTGTCTTCTGGAGATTCATTCTCACCTAGGTGCCTGTGTTGCCGGAAGACGACTCTCTTGTAGCAGACCCAAGCGAAGACGACGGTCGTCACAATAACGACCACCGATGCCGCGACCGGAAGGACGAAGTAATGGCGGAAGTAGAACGGGATGTCCTCGTCAGACGAGCGAAAGCCGATGTTGGTCTCTGTAAATAGACAAATGAGTATTCGTTTGGGTTAATCTTTCATTTTTATGGCTCATAGATCTACAACAAAGTTAGAGTCTCGAGTAGTAAGTTGATAAGGTGTTGATAGCAATAATTTTGTTTTAGAAAAACAAATTATGATAATTCTTTGTTACAAGATAGCCGAGGAATAAGTTTCCCAGCCCCGAACTCCAAACTGGTTACTGTCTCTAACTCTTTATTTATCATTAGATAATCTTATTGAATATTAAATGGCATTAGTCCTATGAATAAAAGTGTTCTACTCTCCAACTAATAGGCAGTTTTATTAGGCAACTGCGACTTGTCTCGACTATTCTATGTGTAGAAATCTACACTGTTAAAAAAAAAAACCTGAAATTTGAGGAGAAAAAATTACTGATTTTAATGGAACTTTCCCGTAACGACAGAAAACGGGTTTTTTCCTTCTAAAAACGGGAAATGTTCGTAAACCACGAGCCCAAACGGAATTTTCCCGTTTTTAGAGCTGCCATATTAGAAGCGAGGTGTTACAAACAATGGTGGCTCGTTTTCTTTTGGAGTTGTATTATATATTTTTTTTGTATTTGTGCTTTGTCTTGTTTTTATCCCCTATCTGTAATTGGACTATATCTGTACGGTAGTTGTAATTAAATAAATAAATAAAAATCACAGAACGCGAAAAATGAAAGCAATTGCGTTACGTCATCTGAACCATTCCCATAGTGAATTGTTACCTCTCTCCGTGGTGGTGAAGGACAGGCTGCTGGAGAACTCCCCTCTTCCGTGCTCGTTGTAGGCTGCCAGCCTCACCTCGTACGTCATCGAGTTGTCCAGCCGGGTCAGCAGAAAGCTGGACCGGTCCCGAGGTACGTGTACCGGACTCCACTCCTCCCCTAGGCGACGGTACTCCACGATGTACTCTGTACACAAGAAAATGTAGAATTTAAAAGTGTGATTAGTTTGTTCAATCTGTTGAAGAGTAAAGGAGAAAAAAATCTTCATTGCATAGGAATCTGTCTGTATTAGGCTTCTTTGGAGGCGATAGCGAGTCATCGCAAGCTGGTGAGGGGAAGCCGGTTTCTCATTTGGTTCTTCTCTTGCGGCAACCATGACTCACACGAGATGCGAGTCTAACGTTTGTACCGCGAGAGAATAACAAAGGGAGAAATAGTTTTCCTGTCGCCAATGTCCACCAAGCAGACTTAGAATACGGGAAGATCCCTATTCAATAGAGGGGTTCTTTCCCTGGACCCTTCAATTAATATGATACCGTTTTGCCAATATATGAATAAAAATAAAATGAAGATTGAGTGGTTTTTCATCCAGATACATTTTCATAGCAAGTATGGTGTTGAACAAAACAGCAAAATACATTGTCCTAAAGAACAACAGTTAAAATTCATTCAGCTACCTCACATTACCATAGCAAGTATGGTGTTGACCAAAACAGCAAAATATGCACCTTGTCCAAGAGAACGGTAATCACCATTGTAAATGTCATACCGTGATAATGTGTGGAAAATTTAAATGGATAACGACATTAATTCGAGCGTATGCTTCTCAAAATAATTGTTACCGTTAAAACCCGAAATAAGCTAGAACTAGAATTAACTAGTGAAAACTAGTTTTAATTGATGGCATTAGTTAAAACTAGTTTCCACTAGCTAAAACAAGTTATTGCCTGGTAATACTAGTTTTGACGAAATATATGTAGATTGGTTTAATCTAGTTTTAACTATAGCACATATTATATTAGATAAAATTAGAATTAACGGAAAATAGCATGATTTAGGATAATAGGTTTGGATTAGTATAGTTAATTATTGGGCTGAATTGCAATGAAAGCGTTTGGATATTGGAAGGTACTCCATTAAGAACCATACATCGAGTTTTTAAAGGACTCCATTATCGTAATAAGATTATAAAATTAACGTTCATAATAAAAAAGTCAAGCATTCAAAGTTAATTCTAGTTTTAAATAAAACATGTTAGATAATTCTAGTTTTGGCTAATTACAACTAGTTAACCAAAGCAATCGGTCAAAACCGGTATTAACTAGTGATATCTAGTTTCAGATGGATGAAACTAGTTTTCACCAAAAGCTTCGGTTAAGTTAGCTCTACTTAATTCTAGTTTTAGATGATTCTGGGTTATAACAGTAATATAATAACAGAGGTTTACTCACGTAGTACTGGAGACATTTCTTCTGACTTCATTTGTACCATGGCGCTGGAAGACGTGACGTCAGTGACAACAAAGCTCGGCGGATAAGGCGGATCTAAAAGGATGCAAATAAGATTATTAATAATAATACATAGCTCATTTTCATCGCATTATATAACTTTTTATAACAACGTGCAAAAAAGTTCACTTTTTTTATATCATATTCATTCATAAATCCTTGCGAAAATGACACTTTACGTGCTTGCGTCACAGACAGTCTTCGAAAAGTTGGCTTTCGGCACTAGTGTGGTAAAGTAAATAAGAGTTTCTGATTGGTAGAAAAGCAAAATGATGTCATGAATATCTCCATGGAAACTAAATGGTCACGAAACTCAGTTAATTATATTGGTTCATTACTTTTGCATTTTCTAATCTCCATGGAAACTAAAAGTATTACAAAAATTATTAAAGGAAATGAAATAAGATAAAAGTAAGAACACAAATTTCACTCCAAACAATACTTTTCTGGAAGAAGATTCGACCAAACTTCCTTAGCTTGTTAATTTAATCTGGAAGTTGATCGAACATCATTTCAAATTCATTTTCACCTATGTTCGGTAGCACTAATTAATCTAAATACTATTTTGATTCAAAATAGAAAAGTATTTTACAACTTTTCTTTCACTACTTTGCATTTTCGAATATCTCCATGGAAACTAAAGGATGTTATGAAAATCACTCATTGGTAGAAATACTTTTTTGCACGCCATTATAAAAAATATTGTAAGCAAGCACGTTCCAAATAATACTTTATTAAGCTTGTGTCATAATTTCACTCGCTCGTACCTCGCTCGTGAAATAAAAGCCACTCGCTTAATAAAGTATCATTTTCAGAACTAGTTGCTTAAATAACTATTATATGCAACAATTAGTAGACATAAATGGTGTGAAACATCTCCAGTTTCTACTTTTTATAGGTTGAATTAATCCGTTTCCCTTTTAGAAAATGGTTTAAATTTGCCAATTTTTCATGTTCTTTTCCTATGACAAAACTTTATTTCAAAGCAGATGCTATGATAATTTAATTTTTTAGCAATTAGTAGACATAAATGGTGTGAAACATCTCCAGTTTCTACTTTTTATAGGTTGAATTAATCCGTTTCCCTTTTAGAAAATGGTTTAAATTTGCCAATTTTTCATGTTCTTTTCCTATGACAAAACTTTATTTCAAAGCAGATGCTATGATAATTTAATTTTTTTTAATTATAGAGCAAACTTAGTAAGAAAATAATTTATTTTCATTTATTTCTTAAAATGCAATTTTATTTCACAAGTAAGTGCTTGTGGAATATTCTTTCCATGTTTATCATGTTTTTTTTATGCAATCCTTTTTCCTCGAGATTTGTGTGGGATTTGCCTATTTCCGACTACTAACTCTTTGTACGAACTCGTTGCTTCGCTGCGTTATTGCTTTCATGTCGTCTTGAAATAGGAATCCGGCAATAAGCAGATCACTGGCTAAAATTCTAATAAGACTGATAACCGGATACCTTGGAGAATGAAAATTTAGCTGGCTAGAACCACAACGTATCCAGATCCTGTTCTTTCACAAGCCCCGTCAGGCCAATACCATCTAGATTAGAAGGCCGGCGAACTAAATGCTTGACGTCATATTTGTGGACCGATTCTGTGGTTTTGACCAATGATCATTCGTGACTAGATCTTGTATTTGAATACATTTTTTTACGATACGATGAATCAAGATGCGACGGACGTCATCTTAAGATACGACGTTATTGGTCAACAAATCGAAATTGGTCTACTAGTGTGACGTTGTGTTCCTTAGTTCCTCGGCCTTCTAATCTAGGTGGTATTGGTCAGGCCCGGGCTTAAGGCCTCAAGTTTCAGCAATATGAAGGGGGCCCTAAATTTTAGTTTCTATTATGGTAAATGCTGTACCCCCAAAATATGAGCAAACTAAAAAATTCTGATACTCCACTTTGTTTTTTAGCTCGATTTTGACTATACGTCGACCTTACGTAAGTGTTCTGATCGATGTTCAAAGAAAGCCAATAAAATTGTCGAAAAAATTTGATACATAGGCCATATAGTACCGTCATTACGGGAAATCATACATAACATTTTCCGTAAAGGGTAAAGCCCCTAAAATAGGTTGTGCCTATAGTCTGGAGTCTTCCCAGAACAGGCTCTGAACGTCCCAAACGTAAAATCTGTGACAAATACATCTAAGACCCAAACACGTCTTCTCACGCGAGGCCATCTTGGCGAATATTCAGCAAATTAGTGACTCTCCCTTCGAGGATCTTTATTCGGAAAACTGTTTTGGGCAGATTGCTGAGACTGTGTGGAAAGCGCATTGCCTTATATTACACTCATAATTGAAGAGTACAGGGGGAGAACCCCTTCATCGTCAGGGAACCTGTCCGTATTGAAATCTGTTTGGCGAGTAGTAGCGATTTTTCCCTTCTTTCTTCTTCAGCAGTTCAAGCGTCAGACTACTTGACTGGCGTTAGTTTTGATCTAGAGATAGTAAACCTGTGTGCCGCGTGATAGGAAGCAAGTCAAAACTGCTTTCTCCACACCTGTTTAGGCGATGACTAGCTATCTTCGCCAAGCCAACCTAATGCAGACACACTACGATCAGGGCCGGATTTAAAGATTTGCCGCCTGTAGGCTATGATCGATTTGCTAAAAGATGTATTTTCCTTGAATATTTTTTTTTATTTCTACATATTGACTTATGACTTTCTTGGTGGGGGGCAAGATCGCCAAGCACTGCGACTTTTAAGTCTATTGTACTAAGCCCCAGAAATGACACAAGCACAAGAGACACACAAAGAAAGAGACGACACAAACACATAGACAAATAACAACATTTATTGACGGTCACAAACATCCATGCCTGACCGGGATTCGAACCCGACCCCAGCAGCTCCAAAGGCTAGAATCCTAACGAGTGTGCCACCGGGGCGGCTTTCTACATATTAGAATCATCTATGCACACTCTAAATCGAAAGTGAAATAATAATAGGTGAATTTTTTTTTAACTGTTATAACATTTGTCTTTCAACTTCCAAATTAAAGGGAGAGAGCGCAATTGCTCTCGCAGCTACCATGTTTACTACTAAATATTAGTACTATACAAACGTTTACGATTTAAACCGTAATGCAAATTACTTGTTTTCCTTCTTAAAAATATGAGTATTTCATAATATTTTTATGCCGTTTTAAGTGTTCGTAAAATTTGCCGCCCTAAAAAATTTGCCGCTCTAGGCTACAGCCTACTTAGCCTATTTAGAAATCCGGCCCTGACTACGATGCAATGAAAGGATTCTTTCTCTGTGGTAGCCCGGATGGCCGAGTGGTTAGAATTGCAAGCCAGCAGTCTGCGCGCTGTGACGTGTGCAGGTTCGATTCCCGCCTTCGCCCTGGGTGAACTCCCTTTCTCTGTGACAGTAAAAACTTTGTCTGTATCTGTCTTACTTGACGAAGACTGATAAGTGGGTCTCTGATCAAGCACACAAGCCGGAATATATATGTACAGCTGTGGAAATAAAAGTACCTCTAGTGATTATTTCAGCCGTTAGTCACCCTAAAGAATCGGACCTTTTTGCGATTGTGAACAAATAACATTCTGAGTTAATTGCATAACACAAAATTTGCATAAAGGGCTTCATATTAAGAATGTTGCTTCATATTAAAAATGTTATGAACTTTGAAATTTCCAATAGCAACACGCAAATTTTAATAACTTAGAAATGCTAAGCATTCTCGAAAACCCTTAAGGGGTCTAAGGAGTCTTAAAAATGTGCAAAGATACTACAAAGCAAAGTTTGATCTTTCATGTCATTTTTGAACTACTCAATGTATAAGTATAATTTTTTTTATGTGTAATTCTACATGATTTATTTATTATAAAACAAGTTTTAAAATTTATGAAACTTTAGCCAAAACTAAAATAAATGATATTAAACATGAAGCTATTTGAACACAGTGTGATTAGGCTTGCGCGGCAAATTGTGAGGTCAAAATTGAAAAAATGACCAAGAAAATGACTTTATATTGTACAAATATGTACAAACTATGACTTATACCTAAATTCTCAGCTCAATTTTAATTAGAAATTATTTTAAAAACTTTTTTCTAAAAAAATTAATAAAATTTTAAAAATTTTGATTTTAAATTATTTTAAAAATAATTTCTAATTAAAATTGAGAAGAAAATTTAGGTATAAGTCTTTGTTTGTACATATTTGTACAATATAAATCCATTTTCTTGGTCATTTTTTCAATTTTGACCTCACAATTTGCCGCGCAAGACTAATCACACTGTGTTCAAATAGCTTCATGTTTAATATCATTTATTTTAGTTTTGGTTAAAGTTTCATAAATTTTAAAACTTGTTTTATAATAAATAAATCTTGTAGAATTACATATAAAAAAATTATACTTATACATTGAGTAGTTCAAAAATGACATGAAAGATCAAATTATGTTTTGTAGTGCCTTCTTTGCACATTTTTAAGACTCCTTAGACCCCTCAAATCTAAGTTTTTGTTTCATTTGGATGAATATTTTACGAGTTATTCAATCGAATCACTTGTGAACCTTTTGGGAACCATCTCTAAAATGACAAGTAAGCATGCAAGCAAGGCCGTCTTTATCAATCAATTACACATGTAATCTTATACACAGTCCCTTAAAGGGTAATTAAAAAGTATTTTGTGATTTACTCAGCAAATTATGAATAAATTTTTTTAAAAATTGGGATTTCGCTTGAAATTCATGTCTTAAATTTATTTCTGTAAAAATATTAAGGGGTTTCTATTCATAATTTTTTTTTAAAAATTAATATAATAATTATTTAAAAATATAAAAATTGTTTTAAATACCCCAATATTGAATGCATTTTGTTTGGGTTATTATAATTTCTTTTCAGTAAAAAATTCTTTTCATTATCTTAAAACTCCCCTAATAATGCTTAAAAACTAACAAAATTTGGCATTTAGTATTAAAATATGTCATAGATTTGAAATATAGTCTCAAAAAAGGGGTGTTGCTATTGGAAATTTTAAAGTTAGTAACATTTTTTATATGAAGATGGTTCATATGCAAATTTTGTGTCATGCAACTAACTCAGAATGTTAATTGTTCACAATCTCAAAAAGGTCCGATTCTATAGGTTGACTAACGGCTGAAATAATCACTAGTGGTACTTTTTTTTATTTCCACAGCTGAACAGCTGTCGGCTTAACCCGTCAAATATTCATCCAAATGTAACAAAAACTTAGATTTAAGGGTTTTCAAGAGTGCTTAACATTTCTAAGTTATTAAAATTGGGTGTTGCTATTGGAAATTTCAAAGATCGTAATATTTTTAATATGAAGACGGCCCCTTATGCAAATTTTGTATCGTGCAATTTAATCAGAATGTTAATTGTACACAATCTCAAAAAGGTCCGATTCTATAGGGTTACTAACGGATGAAATAACCTCAAGTGGGTACTTTTTTATTTCCACAGCTGCACCTATCCCTACCCTTTTTCTGTACTCTAACCATCATAGACAAGACAACAAAATAGTAATCCGGATAATAAGAGTTACCCACCGCTCTCCCGGGTCTTGACCTCGATGGGCTGCGACTCCGGCCCGGACCCCATGGCGTTGTAGGCCTTGACCACGACGCTGTAGGCCGTCGACTTCTGCAGCCCCTTGATGCGGAACCGGCGGCCGGACGGGTCCGTGGTCGTGTGGTACACGTAGGCCAGGGGGGAGGTGCTCACCTTGTAGCCCAGGTAGTAGCCCTTCAGCACCCCCTGCCAGCTCTCGGAAGGAGGGGGCTGGGTAGACAAGAGAGCATTACATGTAAGCAATGCCGTCTTTACCATAGGGGCACACGGGGCCCGTGCCCAGGGCCTCCATTCTCAGGGGGCCCCGAATGACCGACAATTTCTCTCACACATTTATTCTCAAAACATATTTGTCGGGCACATTACATTTTTTTTCCCCAAATCAGTAAACTTATTATAAGGTTTTTACAAGGCCATAAACTATGCCATTGTATCGATGACTGCGCCTATTCCAACTGTACTAGGCAATAAAAGATTTTACTCAACAGAAATCCCAAAAGAAACCGTAATTGTAACCAAAAAACCAGCAGCATTCTAACATCATTAATGACACATTATATCATACTGTATTTGATATTTGATGCTTTTTCTCGCTTTTTTTTTTTACTTTCCAAAAGGGCCTCAAATTATTGTGTGCCCAAGGGCCCCGGCCTAGTTTAAGACGGCCCTGCATGTAAGAACTGCCGTGATAAGGTAAGCTGCAGTATCTTCCATAGTGACTTGGACCTTTGTTGGAAGCACTCAATTACTTTAACCGGTAAGAAAACATACTGGAACTTTTTTTTTATATTTTAGAGCAAAAATATTGCGACTCATTGTGGCGATTACTGCAGTTTACCTTATCACGGCAGAGAAGGGATTGGAGAAAAGTAACCCTGTTACAGTTACTTAAATATTAAGGTTGTTCTGTTACAGTTACTTAAATAAAAAGTAACTATGTTACAGTTAATTAATTAAGAAGTAAATATGTTACAGTTACCTATTTAGAGAAATTACTATGTTAGTTACAATTACTTAATTAAAAAAGTAATTAGGTTATAGTTATTAATTAAAAATTAAATTCTATGTTACAGTTACTTAATTAAACAAAAGTAATTATGTTACAGATGCTTAATTAAAAAGTAACTCGAAGAGCACTAGGTTAAAACCAATTCATCGGCAGGGAATCTGTCCGTATTGAGGTCTGCTTGGCGAGTTATGGCGCTCGGTAGCCGGTTTCTTCCGTGGTTCTTCTTCCGCGGTTCAAGTGTCAGATTAGTGCCTGGCGTGAATCTCGATCTTAAAGAGAGTAAAGCCGTGCGCCGCGTAATAAGAACTAAGGCAAAACTTGTTTCTTCACACCAGTTAAGGGGGAATGGGACCGCAGGACCGGGGGTCTCCAAACTCAAGTGACTCAATGTTAATCCAATGGGAAAAAATTATTTTCGCTGCCACATTTCTCCGGCTGTAGTGAATATTTTTACAAGCGGATTTTTTTATGTGATAAATGTAGCTGACTTACAGGTCTCTATAATCCCACTTTTTGAAATTACTTCGAATATTTTGTGTAAAATAATTTATTGAATATTAAAAAAAATATTCGTCCTAATTTCAAAAAGTGGGATTGTCGGGACCTGTAAGTCAGCTACATTTATCACATAAAAAAATCCGCTTGTAAAAATATTCACTACAGCCGGAGAAATGTGGCAGCGAAAATAATTTTTTCCCATTGGATTAACATTGAGTCACTTGAGTTTGGAGACCCCCGGTCCAGCGGTCCCATTCCCCCTTAAGGGGTCATAGGACTCTTAAAAATGTGCAAAGAAGGCACTACAAAACATAGTTTGATCTTTCATGTCATTTTTAAACTACTCAATGTATAAGTATAATTTTTTTATATGTAATTCTACAAGATTTATTTATTATAAAACAAGTTTTAAAATTTATGAAACTTTAGCCAAGACTAAAATAAATGATATGAAACATGAAGCTATTTGAACACAGAGTGATTAGGCTTGCGCGGCAAATTGTGAGGTCAAAATTGAAAAAATGACCAAGAAAATGATTTTATATTGTACAAATATGTACAAACAAAGACTTATACCTAAATTCTCAGCTCAATTTTAATTAGAACTTATTTAAAAAATAATTTAAAATCAAAATTTTTAAAATTTTATTAATTTTTTTAGAAAAAAGTTCTTAAAATAATTTCTAAAGAAAATTGTGCTGAGAATTTAGGTATAAGTCTTTTTTCGTACATATTTGTACAATATAAAGTCATTTTCTTGGTCATTTTTTCAATTTTGACCTCACAATTTGCCGCACAAGCCTAATCACAATGTGTTCAAATAGCTTTATGTTTAATATCCCTTATTTTAGTTTTGGCTAAAGTTTCATAAATTTTAAAACTTGTTTTATAATAAATAAATGTTGTAGAATTACCTATAAAAAAATTATACTTATACATTGAGTAGTTAAAAAATGACAGGAAAGATCAAACTTTGCTTTGTAGTATCTTCTTTGCACATTTTTAAGACTCCTTAGACCCCTTAAGGGATGACTCGCTATGTTTGCCTAGCAGACCTTATGCAGACAGATTATCTTGCCTTTAGAACAGAATTGGTTCATTTTTGCTTAAGGGGTCTAAGGAGTCTTAAAAATGTGCAAAGAAGGAACTACAAAGTATAGTTTGATCTGTCATGTAATTTTTTTAACTACTCAATATACAAGTATAATTTTTTTTATATGTAATTCTACAAGATTTATTTATTATAAAACAAATTTTAAAATTTATGAAACTTTAGCCAAAACTAACATAAATGATATTAAACATAAAGCTATTTTAACACATTGTGATTAGGCTTGCGCGGCAAATTGTGAGGTCAAAATTGAAAAAATTACCAAGAAAATGACTTTATATTGTACAAATATGTACAAACTAGGACTTATACCTAAATTCTCAGCTCAATTTTAATTAGAAATTATTTTAAAATAAATTTAAAATCAAAATTTAATTTTTTTTTTTTTTAGAAAAAAGTTCTTAAAATAATTTCTAATTAAAACTGAGCTGAGAATTGAGGTATAAGTCCTAGTTTGTACATATTTGTACAATATAAAGTCATTTTCTTGGTAATTTTTTCAATTTTGACCTCACAATTTGCCGCGCAAGCCTAATCACAATGTGTTAAAATAGCTTTATGTTTAATATCATTTATGTTAGTTTTGGCTAAAGTTTCATAAATTTTAAAATTTGTTTTATAATAAATATATCTTGTAGAATTACATATAAAAAAATTATACTTGTATATTGAGTAGTTAAAAAATTACATGACAGATCAAACTATGCTTTGTAGTTCCTTCTTTGCACATTTTTAAGACTCCTTAGACCCCTTAAAGAGACATGCTTGATAAGCCCAGAGCATAAACTATGTAATCAAAGTAATTACCTTCCACGTGACTTCAATCTGTTTGGATCCGATAGGATGCGCATGAACGTCGGTTGGCGATCCACTTGGAGCTGGAGTGGAATGAAAACTCATTTAAACATTTACAGAATTCTTGAAGTCAAGTCATCATTGATGAGCTTAGTGGAAGAACGTGCTAAGTAACAAAAAAAGGTGAAAACGAGAAAATGAGCCCTAAAGTTTTTCATTTGCATCCAGATTCGTTGAAAACGATACTTGTGAAGCGTAAAAAATGTACCGAACTATAAGTTTATATAAAACGGGAAACTTGTTATGGTTAAAGAAGTTAGCAATAAGTTCATTGACACAACAATCTCATTTTTTTTTTTCAAAAATGACACTTGGCACGTTCTTCCGCTAAGCTCTTCAATTCTAGTATATTGTTATTTACATTAAGGATTAGGTGTTTCTTTAAGATCTTTATGAATGAAGCAGAATGAATTAAAAACTAATTTGAGCTGTTCTTGTAATCACGGTTCAATTCTAGTATTTAAATACTATCATGAGCGGTCATATGCTAGTATTTTTAAAAATCTAGCAAAATTATCTTTACATGATGTTTTTTTACTTTTGTCCAATTCTGCGCACCGCCTAATTGCCATCGAGACGTTATTGAGGCACAGAAATATGTGTTATCCTGAATGTTACACAGCAATCTGCAGCAAATTACATAGTTCAAAATAGTTTTTAAGAAATTTTGAAAAGTCGGAAGAAAATCACGTGAAGATAATTTTGGATATGAGTGCCAGTATAATTTTACGTGGTCTTATGGTTGTGGCTTTTTATTGTACCGCCTTACATTACATAGATTACTTGGTAATTTGAAAAATTAAGCATGGTGTTAAAGCACATTTTCACTTGTCTTTATTAAATTAAATGAAACCTACAATTCAACAATAAAATAACTCTCAATAAAATTTTCAAAAAGCTGCTTATAATATTTAATTTGAACTACAATAGAAACTTTCAATTATAATTTTAACATCTGGGATAACCACAAATAACTATTACACCAATTATAACAGGATATTCACCAGAACCCAAGCAAACCCTAGCTTAATTATCCAACAGCCCCTCCATTCCCAATAAAAAAAAAACTCCATTATTTGATGTCGTACATGCTCCAAACTTTCGCAACATCACGAACCTACTAATTACCAACTTGACGAGATGCAAAGCCAAACCAAAATCCTTTCTTCAAATTCAGGGGGAGTTACTTAATGAACAGGTTTACTTTGATGAAATTGCACGCCCCCCAACCCCCCTTTTCCGTTTCTGGAGCCTCTATAATGCCTTGATTTGACTATGGGAGTGAGATGGAGTTTAAGCTCTTTTTCAATAATATTTTCTCCCGACTTTTACGATAATAATAATTATTATTGAGGATGCTTTAAAACTTGCTTGAAGATAAATTAATTCGAAACTAAAAAGATTGAAAGAATACTGTGTAGGAGTTTAGTTAGTAAAAGTCAGTTTGTCAGATTTATTTAGTCAGTTTGCTAGATTTGTTATTAAAATAAAATTGACACTACTTAAACATAGGTAAACTCAAAATGACGTTTTTTAAATATAACAGGACGAAGGTAAATAGAAGGGCTAAGATCTATCCCACGCTTTCACTGTATTATCTTCGGTTTTTAAATATTTTTTAATAATTAGTGTCTGAGAAATGTGGTAGCACACGAAATATGAATTTGCATTAACACAGCAAATATTATTATTATTTTCTAAAATTGAATGTATTTCTTTTTTAATTTTAAAGCAATTAAGAATATTTAAAAAGTATTAAAATATAGAAAAGCCATTTAAAATGTTTTCTTAAATATCAGGAGTTGATAACTAAAATTTAAATGCTATACATACACACAGTTACTAAGGTTAGCCGATTTTACCTCAGGTGGAATGAAGAAAGAACTAATGGGCAAAAGTTTTAATTTGTTTTTACAGCATGGTATTTTAAAACATTGTAAGTTGGAAGTATATATTATATATATATTTTAATAATTTTCTGCGTTGGATACAATATGATTGCGTAAAAATATAATTAAATTTTTTCATGTTCTTTAAGGTTAAGGGGGTATGGGACTTGGGACACTTTTATCTTTTTTTTTTTAATATTGCCGATATGAATATAATTTTTACAACTAATCCCTAATGACAAATTAAAGATATATGTTTGAAAAATATGCGTGGAAAATTTAAACTCTCTATGGGCTGTAGATTTTGTGTTATATCAATTTAAACTAAAAAAATAATCGAAAACACAATAAAGGAGAAAAACAGCTTTGAAATTAATAAACGTGGTTGGCCAACACAGATGTCATGACACAAGAAACTACACATTTCGCGTTCTATTTCAGATATAAATAAAATTTTTGTTTTAAATTATTCCAAAATAATTGTGTTATTAGATTAAGGTAATAATAATTTTTTGGATTTTTTTTGAAGATTTTGTGCCCTATACCCTCAGAATAAATTAACATTTAGAGATTTATATAATGCTTTGTAAGTGCTGTTAACAAAATCGATAGTCTCTAAATGGATATATGTCTGTTTGTCTAAACATACTATTAAAATTAAATAAAAAACTGTATTACTTGCTATGTTTTGCTGTTTTTAGTACTGATTATGGAAGTTTTAATTTGATTATGAAGGCACCACATAGCTTTAATCTAGTAACAACTTTCTAAAAATGTAAATTTAGTTTACAAAGTTCATACTTTATAGTAGGGCTTGGGAGCCCATTCGGTAAGGTGCTTGACTTACATGCGAAAGGTCCCAGATTCGGGATCGAGAGTTGCCACTATAACTGTCGACTGCAAATGGTTTATGCAACCAAAAATTACGATAAATAATATCCGTAGAGGGTGCACGTTAAATATGCTCTTAAGTCCAGACGCTGTTTACTCGATGTTGCTCCTAAAAGTTGCGTTGGGCGCCTTCTCAAGTGTTGGTTCGTCACTTGACAATGGTTCTAAATTATGACACCCTTCGCCAATATCCCTCGTGTAGCTTTAGTATGTCATTAATTCAACTCGGCTCGTACTCTACTGTAGGCCCGTCCGTGGCCGAGTGGTTAAGGCATCAGACTCAGGATTCAACCTTCTCAGGTTCGAATCCCACCTACTGCCAGTCATCCTATAAATCGGATATCTGTACTGGAAAGAGTAGAAAAATCCAACTCGTGACGGATGGGCCCGAGTACACTGGGACAAACGTGCTCGTTAAATCTGTGGAGTCCAATGTCTCGAAGGCGTCAGCGTACGATGTCGCTCGAAATTCCGTTGGGTGCCCGCTCAGGTGTCGACCTCGTCACTTGACCAGGGTTCTAAACTACGAGACGTCATTGGCTGTGTTAAAGCTCCAATCGGAGGCTAGAAATAGGCAGTCGGAATCGATTGCATTACCTTGCTCTACTGTATTATACTATTTCCATATAAGCGGGTCATTGCGACCAAGTATACAAGCCTGAAAATATATGTCTACCAACCAAACAATACTATTTCCATACATTCTTAGAACAAGTGAAAATGAAACATTCTTCTATTTTCCCGCCCAACCCTTCATTCAAGCCACGTTTGAGGCAAGGCTGCATAACTAGTATTGATCCCCAAACTCCCCCCGCAGCGCAGTAATTATTCCGCATAGGGCTCTCGGCTAGTCCTGTTGAGTAGATGAAGCTGCTCAATATTGCTTACTGGTATGTGCTCGTGAGTTAGGAAATGAATGAATGCAGTAGGTGAAGTTAAATAGATGAAACTACCCAATATTGCTTTCTGGTATATGTTCGTGAATGATAAATTGATAAATGTAGAATCTTAGCTGATTTTCCAACAAGAATCGTCGAATCGAATTCAAATTTCTTGCTTCTTCTTAATCGAATTTATCATTTCTTGCAAACGATAATTCAGATTTGGTCATGAATGTCGATTGCAATTTAGGAAGCTGGCAACTGTGTGATTGCAAAAAAAAAGTCGTCATGTTTTACGTAAAGTTAAGTTTTGCGAAAGTCAAATTACTACTTAAGATAATAAGCTTCCTAACTAAAGAATAAGCTGCATATTTAAGTAATTTTCTGGTTAATAGATGAAACTTCTCGATGTTGCTTTCTAGTGTCTGTTCTTGAATTTGGAAATTGAGGAATAGAGCAAATGAATTTTGCTGGAATTTTTTTCACACGTGCAAACGATAGGTACTCTAATTTAATTACTACTTAAGATTTATAACTGGGTCATTCTCTGTAAATGGGACAAATTGCACTTTTAAAAAACTGGAGAGAAAAATATTTTTCTAATTGAATAATTTTTATTATATGTGTTTCATATATTCATATATAGCAAAAAAAAAAATGGTTCAGATCCCTTCAATGATTTTTTTAATCAAATATATTTTTTCCACATTTGAAAACTATCGTTAACTTCTTTAGATGCTGAGCATGCGCAATAGACAATGTATGCTCATGCAGCACCGAAACCATTGCATGCCTCTTTGACTTGCCCCTAGTGCTAAGCATTGTGTTTTAGTTCAAAAACGTGTGATTCAAGTCTATATCGATTAGGCTTGGTTGAATAACAGACGCAACTAAACCTACAGTAGACATAACACGATATACATCTCTATAGGAATGAGAGTTTTTTTGTTTATGGGGAAGTTAGGTTAGGTTAGTTTGAATTACCGTCGCGCTACAGCTACATGAGGGCTTTTGGCGACGGACGTCGTAATTTAGAACAGCAATCAAGTGACGAGCCGACGCTGACCATACTTGAATATTGGTCAAGTATAATTTCAAAGGAATAAATTGTGTTTAAGAAGGGTTTGATATGCGTATAATGTGTTTAGAGGAAACGACTCCTGATCGAGAAGAGCGGGTTAAAAAAATGTCACCGCATTTTATTTTAGTTTTTCGTCATAAATATCTTGATGATAACGCGACTGTGGTTCTAATTTACGATACCCGTCATCAATAGCCTAAGTGTAGCTCTAGTGTAAAAATAATTAATTAACAGTTTGACTCTATAACAAATGACAGTGAGTGCGACCTATAGAAAGGAAGAACATAGGCTTAATAGCTCCTTACCCCGCTAGCCAGAAGAGACAGTCACAAGAGACACACAAGGAAAGACGACACAAACACATAAGGCGCCTTTACATGAGCCATCGAATTCATGGAATGCCAAAATCTCCATTAGGGGAAAAAGAGGACGAGCAGGATTTCTAACCCAAATGATAGTCTGTGGCCGAATCCATGTCATGAAACATCAAACCCTCCTTCATTGGAGAGTTAGAGAACCCCCTACCCTAATGAACCCTGCAATTCCGGTTCTGTCTGGGAGAAAATCCCCAAGAGGGAAAAACTGCTGAGTGTGCTTTTTAATCTATGGATTCGATGTCTCATGTAAACACGCCTATAGACAAATAACAATATTTATTGACAAACACAAACATCCTTTCCATACCGGAATTCGAACAAGTACCCAGCAGCACCAAAGGCTAGCACCTTAACCATTGCGCCACCTGGTCGGCAAGTTTGACCCCAACTCTTGATTATAACGTAGAAGAAGAAACGAATAATCACTCTCGTAAAATATCTAAAGGGCATGCGTTTTTTAAAAAATTACACTTGAAGCGAAACAACCGATCGGTATTGAATGCGCTTCGAAAAAATGATCTAAGATGAAGTTATCCAATTTGGACTGACCTTCAAAGCTGATTTGTGAGTTAGTGACGTGTGAGTGAGTAACGATTCCATAGGAAAAGTCAAATAACATCATTTTCTTAGAATTTTTTATGAAATAAAGAGACTGTATGTTGATCTGCATTTAAATGCCTACAATTTGAGACTAGTAAAAAGATTCTCGCACTTATATATAATCAGTAAATGAGGTTGAGTGAGTGACGGCAGTAAAAGACTCCCATGATATTTTTAATACTAAAAGTACTGTAAAAACGTTATCACTCATGGATTAAAACAACTGATGGCTGATTTAGAAGCCTCAATCCTTTAGGAATAATATGCCAATTTAAATTCGATTTCTTAGTCTTCCAGTAAGTTTTAAATTGAACTTTAAAGCAGTGTTGTAGGAGTGACTCTATAACCCAGGGACACATACATACTCAACAAATTACATAAAACTACTGATGGTAGAAAAACATCAGACACATTTTCGGAAACTACAGAAACTAATTAACCATAATTAGTTCCGCCAAAAGGATCATATATTTAAAATTGCTTTGTTTAGGACGTTAAAAGTTATAAAAGCATGCAGGGACAGTGTGAGGGAGTGACAAATCGGGTATTTAAATGAAATTTTATGTAAGTAAATTATAATTATTTAAAAATTTTTTTAAGTGGGACTAGTTAGGTTGTGGGTCAGTTTACACTAACAAATCACAAACATGCATATATATAATTTAAAAATAAAGAGAAAAGTATCCGGGACATCAATTTGTCCCTTTTACAGAGAATGACCCAACTAAGGAATAAACTGCATACTTCACTAATCTCCTGCTTTACCAAACTTCTTTGTAAATATGCATTCATGTAAATAGTCCCTGTTACGAAGAAATAAAATTATATTACGAAAAAAATAAATAACAATGAAGTTTTTGTGGCCTTACCTTAGGAATAAGGTGCAATCAATACTTGGTCAAGCTTGATTTTTGGTAGCAAATGCGAATTTTTTTAAGAAGAAAAATTAATAATATACAAACAGAAAAAAACCCACTGGATTTTTAAACCAATTTATTGAGAATAATTAGAAAAAAATATAAACACTGGAGAAGAATTTTGGTCCGTTTTTCTTTCTTACTTCAACAAAATGACCCAATTATCAAAAGCTTTCAAACTTGTGATTAAATTTACCTGGGCTTTAAGCAATAGGTCTCGTAATTTTGAGCCTAAGTCAAGTTATGATTCTAACAATCCAGAATTCAATGAATATAAGTAAATATGTAAAAGGAAATTTTTGTATTCTGTGAGCATATTTTTTTATTCTTTATTTAAGCATAACTCAAATGTTGAAGTAAAACTTTTCAAAAGATAAACATTTAAAGGTGAATATTTAATAAACAAAAAAAGAATATTCCTGTCTTCCTTAAATTATGGTAATATTTTACTAAATATTCTGCGACATTCTATATTTTTATGCTTACGTTTCAAAATCTATAGATCTTTCAAAAAACGTCCTTTATAATCCATAAGGCCTCATGTTTAAGTCATGTTTATGTCATGGCTCATTTGTATTTGAAAAATTCAATTTCCTGGATATTGGAATACCATTACATAACGGAACAGAATTTCGGAAATTTCAGAAATCAATTCATGCATAACAGGGCCCGGAAACTGAAGTTACTTTTATATGAATTATTGAAGAAAACTTAAGGCCTTAGAATAGGCTTTGAGAATGTAAATAAATACGAAACGATTATTTGGTTATGTAAATAATAATAAAAGTTTAAAAATCTTTTTATTGAAAATTTATTAAAGTTGGTATTAATATATTAATTATGTCTATTTAAATGATTTATTATGAATAACTCATAATCAAAACTTAAATAATGAAACTACTTTTAAATTGTGAAATATCAATTACATTTTAATAGCGCATTGTGACAACCACCTTAAGCAACGTTTTTTGTTTAGACTTATTAAAATATTGTCATTCAATATTTTAAAAATTAAAAAAAAAAAGAAATATTTTGGCTTTTATGGATTTTTTTTATGCTCGTGTCTAGACAAGTACACTTCGGTGATGAAATACAAGTTTTCATACCTTTCATACTTACTTTTGTGTGTCTTAAATGCAAAAAACTTTAAAAAAGAAAAAAATAGGTAAAATTTGAAGAAAAAAATATTAAAATAGCCTTACCATTACACTTTTAATCTGTTTTAATTAAAGCTTAATATTAATATAATTGAAAATAAAATAAATAATTTAGATAATAATTCTTAATATATACACATTATTACACAATTACATTACAATTCTTAATATAATAAAACATTTACAAAACACTATTTTTTTACATTTACATCTAAAATCTTGATTTTAATCCATTAAAAGCGTGCAAATATCAACCTATTAAAATTTCTCCAACCGTTTTAGGACACTTCAATGTACTGGTATGCATATATGATGATAATACTTTACTACCAACACGAACACCTTAATCGAGTTAAATTCTCTGCAATGTTCCCTCAGAGTCAATATTTGCTTTTCGGCACTTCTACGGATTATTGGGACTTATACTGTGAGTGATACCATGGAGTTAAGAATGAGTGGAGATGCTTAGCAAGAAAACAAATGAAGCCGACAGAAAGTCATCAAGCAACCATAGTACGCCCATACAAACCGCTTACTTATTGATAGTTCATGTTGAAACGCATCATTTTATTCCTCAAAAAGCATTGATTAAAAGAAAAAATAAAACACAGCGTTAATTCTATCTTCAACATTTACATGCTAAAATTTGCTAGTTCCATTTATTTTATTTGGAAAATTCAATAATTATTACTTAAATCGTTTGCAAAAAAAAATTATATTTCAAAGAATAAATATGTAATATACCTCGCTTCGAAATAGAATTAAAACATTTCTTATCAACATACTAAAAATCTCGTAGGGATGGGGTAAGCTAACCAGTGAATGAACGTCCATGACGCTGCGTTCGCCGGTGAATGAACACCAAGATATAATGACCAGGACAACCAACCATATGTCAGATAGCTTCCTACTACATGGGAGGAAGTCAGTGTTGCCAATCTATCTAGTGGAATGATTTTCAATCATTATTTTTTTAATTATATTTAACAAATGTTTATTCACTGGGGCCTGTTCACTCACTGGTCAGTCAACCCTATATAATTGAAGAGTACACGGGAATAACCGATTGATTTATTAGGCGGACGCCCGCAATTGTCTGCTTGGCGGCAGAAAACCGGTATATCTCTTTCTTCTTCGCTTGGTCCAAGCGTTGGGATCGCCAATCGCCTGAATCTTGGTAGCTAGGAACCTTAGAGATAGTGGTTAAAGTATTAGCGTGGCATATCACGTGACCTACAACACTGACCTCATTGGGGCTCTTCTGGGAGCCCCTTGTGCGACCCGTCGCTAGCATTAGAGGTTACGTGATCTGCCACTCTATTACTTTAACTATGATATCTATGGTATTAACTGATTTCCTTACACAAGTTTAGGTGATCACTCGCTATCATCGCCAAAGTGACCTGCTAAGGAAATTTCTCTGCCAAATCAATCGGTTTTTCCCGTGTACTCTTCAATTGTCATCATTTCAAACTGATCGATGTCGAAAAAAAAAATTATTTTCATTTATTGTCTTCAAGAATTTAAGTTTTTCAAGCAATTGTTGCGATGGCAATGGCGATTTAATTCTAATTAAAATGGCTTCCTACGCTTTTTAAATGAGCATTAAATTTCGAAGTTTTTTTTTTTTTTAAATAATTGAAGTAATTCGAATTTGAATTCTTTTTTTGAAATATTCAATGTATTTTAATTTCGATGCACTGAATTTTTTTTGACGTATCACACTTTTCAAGAGCAGTTGTAGTTTGGGCTGTGAAAGTGGGTGAAAGACAGACGGACGGACTAAACGATTATAATACTTTCCACTTTTTACGTCATAAACGTAGTGTGGAAACTAAAATGGGTTGCAACTATAGTTTATATTAGGGAGTCAGACATTGCCAAGTTTATGTTATAAGCCTATACAAACTCTGATGTAAAATAGCGCATAATACTTCACCGAAAGAATTTATTTTGGGCTTACAAAGTGATCGATGGTTTCACTTGGCAAACCGGCTTTGGTATTGGTTATAAGCCAGCAGCATCTCCCATCTTCTTAACTCTACGACTGACGCTAATTATAGGGACCATCCAGGAAAAGTTTTAAGTTAATATAAACATATTAAATAAAGCTACCAGAAGGTGAAATTGAAGAACTGACATTCCATGGTAAATCGGATTACCTTTTACGCACACGTCGCATATGGTTTTCCAAAGAGGTCTATAGAGGAACAACTCTTACTGAGCTGCCATCGACAGCCATGGCTCACTACGGAGCCCGAATAGAAGGGCAAAAGTGCTAGTTAGTTAAAAATTTTGATATTGAGAAAGGAAGTACACCCGCTACAGAGCGCGGACTGCTAGCGTTATGGCCTGCGATAAAAACCACTCGGCCATCGGGCCCCTTATGCCAATATATATTGTCTCCGTGTTGGTCCATGGGGCTGTTGCCAGGTTCAGTCTCTACCCAACTGTAGAACTGGGGTTTTAGGCTCTAATTCTACATTAAATAAAAGGCTGGGGAGTCCAGTCGGTTAGGCATTTGCCTTCCATGCGGAAGGGCCCAAGGTTCGGGTCTGGGCATCGCCAACATATCTGTTGATCTATAAACGGGCCCGTGCAGCCGAAAAATGTCCGAAGAAAATACCCCATGTAGAGAGAGTGAACGTTAAATATGTTTCAAAGTCCCTATACGCTGCGTACAATGTCGCCCTTAACGGTTGAGTTGGGTGCCAACTGAGGTGTTGGCTCATCACCTGACTGCGGTTCTAAAATACGACGCCCGTCGCCAATAGCCCTAGTGTAACTCTAGTGGGACGATAATTCAAACGAACCTAACCTACAATGAAGAAATTATCAGAGACAGTATCAGTTGTAATTTCGTTTAAAAACTTAAACAACTCAGTTTTTCTAAAAAAAGGACATGGAATATGCTACTTAGTTGATTAAGAACTTCAAATTCTAATCCTTTTGAAAATTTAAATTGATTCAAATGAATGTCTAGATTCTAAGCTACATAAAAATACGCATTTAAACAATATTTCATTGCTATTTTTTATGACATAGAATTTTAGATAACTCATGTTAAATCTGACTTAATTCAACGGCGTTTGATAATAATAAGTAGTTTTAGTATTTACCTGGGTTTTGGAAATTTGTTTCCTTGATAAAAATAAGCAATGTCAAAAAATTTCACTTATTTTTAACAAATAAAAATTTACCATCCAATAAATAAAAAAAATATTAACTGAGTGTCCACTTTTGAATTAGCTAAATTTTATTTCAAACCGTGTCTTCCTAACTTCAACCTTACGAAATTGTAAACAGACTGTCATTATTAAATAGGGTACTTGACTGTATCACTAATTTAAATACCTTCCAATGTTATTGAAATACCTTCCAATGCTATTTAAATACCTTCCAAAATTATAGTTGAAAGTAAAAAAATAACAAATATAATTTTTGCGAAATAAATCTTTAAATCATTAAAAAAATCGTTTTAAAAAGGCGGTTTTTTTCACGTAATCATCACGTGATCACAAACACATCAGTTTGACTGACGTCACTAGTAACTATAAACAAACCGGCGCGGCGTGATGTTTTTTGTTTTCTGATTAAACTTGATTTAATCTAATTACTATTGAAATAAGAAATATTGAGATAATGTAGAGCTGTTTTACAAAAGCGTATATTTCAAATTTGCCTAAAATCGATTCCAATGTGCTGTTTCAAAGTTTATTGATAGTTCATAGAGACATCACAGATACCACGTGACAGACAGAAAGCGTTTTCAGAAGATTTTTAGTCCTAATTTTTAAATTCATTTTTCTGCCTTTTTATGGGGTATTTGAAAAAAATAAGAAAAATACGGGTCTAATATTTTTGGCATAAGAACATTTTAAGCCAAAAAAATTTTTATTCAAGTACCCTATTGCATATTATTTGTATTTATTTAACTTTTCTCCCGTCATTTAAAAAAATTTTAAAGCTAATAACTGAACAGAAGTAATAAAACAAAAAAAAAATTGAGCGTTTTACTAAAATAGAGGAGCATAATATTTACTTCAATAAGAATTGCGTATGAATAATATTGACGAAATAGCTTTAAACTATTTTCACGTATTATTTAAACTTTAAATATACTCCATAAAATAAATAACAAGGATATTACGAGTGAACACAAAACTATTTTCGTCTACCTCAAAGAAGTTAAATACAAAAAACCAACATTATGCCAATAGAATTTCCTTTTTTAAAAAAAGGTTCAATTCCGACATAAAACAAAAAACAAAAATGGCGGAACCAACATCGTGATAGAACCTTAAAAATGAATAAAATATTCTCAAATGGTTTTGTAAACAAACAGTAACCTTATTTAAAAGGTGTATTTACGTGTTTCAATTGAACGGAATTGAATTCTAAAAAACTGTAATCGTAAAAACCGTAACTGTGACCGAATTCCTTTTAGAATTACGAGATATTCAATTTGTAAATGGCTTGAAGGAAATACTATTGGTCGTAAAATTGAAAATAAAAATATCGGTAAAAACGTATTTACTGCCCTGGAAAAATATTTGAAGACTTTCGGTTAGTTTTTATATTCTTTTGCGTAGAATTTTTAACTTTTTGGAACAAAATTAAGCGTAAAATAGTTTTTAGTTTTATATTATGGATGTTGTGGAATGGGGTTGTTTCACGTCGGATCTGGTAATAGCTCCACGGTCTTGTTTTCGTTTCTCTAGAATTATTTTTTGTTTTGGTTAAGTTGGCTGGTTGGTAAACGTATATTCAGCTTAGTGTGCTTGGACAGAACAAAAACCTGATTATCTTTACGAACAGATCAACCAACCAAGATCAACCAACCAAAACAAAAATAATTTGAGAGAAATGAAAACAAGACAGCGGAGCTATTGCCAGATCCACCTTGACACAATCCTATTTATAATGGGGTTGTCTCACGTTGTGGAAGGCAACAGCTCCAACGGTTTGTTTTCATTTGTTGTCTGGAATTAGTTTTGTTTTGATATTTGAAAATGAGGTGCGATAAGATGATTTTACGAATATTTTACTCATTAAATTTTCTAAATACCAACTTCTTGCTATGCTGTTGTTTTTTCAAAAACATTTGTTAAAAATGATATCTTAAATTTATTAAATATTTTTTAATAACGATTATTTATCAATTTAAAAAAAATGAGCTGACGATTTAATTACTCAATTTTTAATAACTAATTACTTTAAATTAATTTTAAAATTGATAATTTCAACCACCATTTACCATAGAATGCTACAATTTGAATTTGTTCCTAATTAAAAAAGCATTTATCGAACTAAAAAAAGAAAATATAAAACAATTCAATAAAATATAAAAAAAACATATATAACCAAGAGTTTTTTCATACTAAATTTTTACGTAATTAAATGCAACATAATATAGATAAGAATTATTGATCTTTCAACAATTTCTAAATAATTCGCTATAAAAAGAAACACATATTAAAAAACCATTAAATTTTTTTATGACAAAGAAATACATTTTTGAATCTTCAATACTCAGATTTACGAGTAAATAAACTTTTTATTCAACCATTAAAAACCCCAACTAAGTTATTCTTAGACATTACTTGATGGCAAAAATATTATCTTTAATGAAGCAAAATGAGGCAACTTAAACAGATATCATTGTCCCTTTCATAAATATTCATGAAAATTTTGTCACTCCTTTTTAATACTCGCTAGGGCTCACATGAATAAAATTTGCATACATTTACCGAGGTTAAATGCAAACATGATCTTTAAAAATCATTTTAAATGAAGATAACAAAATTCATTTACGCTCTTTTTTTATGATAAGTTTTTGTTTAGCGTCCTTTTATTCGTGAATAAAAGTTTAAAGGGAATTTTTTCGATTTCTTTTTCAAAATTGTATAAATGGTAAAATATTTTCAGAAAAAATTAATACCGTCAGTTCAGGTAACTTTGGTCTAAAGTCAGAGTTTTTAGCTTCCACACTACGTTTATAACGTAACAAGTGGAAGGTTTTATAATCTTTCTGTCTGTCCGTCTGTCTGTCCGTCACCCACTTTCACAGAACGAACTGCAAGTCTCAAAAACAAGTGTGATACGTCATTTTGAAGCAAAAATTCAGTTTAGGCTACCTTCCAAATTTCATTAAAAAATTTAAATTAGAAGTTTATTTAAAATTTAAATAACTAAAAATTTAATCTACATTGAAATAACATGCGAATTCCATTTTATTCAATATTTTCACTGTTGCCATGACATCAAACGTACGAGAAACTTTATTTAAAATAAAAATAAAATTCTTGTAAAAAAAATATATATTTGTGTAATAATTCAATTTGGATTGTTGTAATAGCACAATAAAGTTATTTTGATGGTTCATTATATTTTTGGGAAGAAAGATGTATAAAAAATTCGAAATTTGCAAAAAAAAATATGCAAATTTTCGCTTTTATTTTTGAAGCAGCAATTTTACTAATTTATTTTTCGAAATGTAAACTTGTGACTACAGAAAGATATTTATTAAAAAAATTCATCACTATAAGAATAGTGATGAATTTTTACTTCTTAGTTACTTCTAAGTTAAAAAAAAATGAAAAAACGATAAAGATTAATTATCAAATCTGCAAAAGAAGATTAAAGAAAATTATTAGTTTTTGCTTATAAAAGTTTGAATTAGAACTAGCCAAAGGCCCTGTTTGGCGAATTTCTTTTTGAGGTGTTATTGTGTTTCCTGTTGAGCGTAAAATGTTGTGTGGAAGCGGTGTAAGTGACAGATTCTGTAACAAACCAACTTGTTTTTTTACAAAAGAAGAAAAATTTAACTACAAAAAAGATTTAAACACTCAAAAATCATTATTAAATTCAAACTATTGTAATTTTAGGAACGATTTCTAAGAAATTTTGTTAAATTTTATAAATTTAAAAAAATTGGTGCAGTTTAAAAAAGTAGGATCTGGGAGGCTAACTTTGGTCCAAGCATGAAATACACAAGAAACATACTTTTAGGAATTTGAAAATGTTTACATTTGGACATTAGTTATTTTGAATGTTGTTAGTTTCTTGCATTTTATCTTTATCTTTTTAATGCTTAAAATCGTTTAATTTTTAAAACAAATCCTCTCAAAAGTGGGTAATCATATAAGTAAGACATCTTTAAAAATAGTTAAACAGCATGCACTTTAACATAATTTTTTTTAAACTGCAAAGTTCCATAAAGATATCCTTACATCTTGGACCAAAGTTACCCGCATGCATCGGTAAAAGTTTGCCAATTACAAATAATTAAATATAGCATAAAAATATCCAATTTAGATTAAAACAAAGGGTGTAATATTCATCGCCATAAATAAAGTAATAGTATACAGTGTTTTATTTAGCTATTTTCAATATTTTTTTTAGGTGTTGCAGACAAAAGTTGGAATAGATTTGGAAATAGATTTTTGTCATTAAATGCTCCGTAAGAATACATATGTCATTTTTAGCACTGCCAAATTCAGAATGAAAATATTTTTCAAATGAAATGAAAGGCAATGTTCATTTTAGAATTTGATGATGGTACTTTTTTTCTATGACGTAGCAATATTTTTCTCCTCAATGTTATGGCAACACTGGCTTTTTGCCTTGAAATTCTGGTCTACGGGAGAAAAATACTACAGCATCATCGAAAAAAAAAAAATCCATCAAATTCTGAAATGTCAAAAAATACCATAAAAATACTAGCACCATTTCGGAACCTTTTAAGTGACTTAAAAAAGCGTGAATTTTAAAATTAAATTTATTTTTCGTAGCACTTTTCTTCATAAAGTGGTGGCGACACTGGCCCCGTGGTCTCCATGCGGGTCCCGTCGTTAGCATTGGAGGTCACGTGATCTGCCAAACTAATACTTTAACTATGATATCTATGGAGACGAGTGATCGTTTTAAATCCTTGCTCAGGTTCAGGACTTTTTGTGGGCGCATGATCTAGCCTAAATCTCGATCAAGTGGAATAAGAAACAACGCAACAACAAATGAAACCAGTGCAGCCTACGTACCTTCTTCCTTGGTCTGTACGTGTCTGAGCTGGGAGGGTTCGCTGAGCCCGACACCATTTTCTGCCAGCACCTGTACCGAGTACTGCGTTCCCGGATGCAGGCCTTCCAGGTACATAGATAGCTCGCTGCCGCCAACCGCGGATTGGTGGAGCTGCTTGCCAGAAACACCTATAAGAATGTAACACACATAAATGAATTTACAACAGGAACAGCTACGCTTGCAGTGACGTCACAGTTACGTCAGCCGATGTTTTAAACCCCACACGCAAACTATTTGGTAAAAAATTAGTCTAAATTAGAACTGTCACGACTACTGCAACACCGTAGTCAGCATTGGCTTCTTTAGGCGAGTTTACATGAGCCATCGAATCCATGGATAGAAGAGCAAACTCAGCAATATTTTCCCTTGGAGATTTTCTTCCAGACAGAACCGGAATTGCAAGGTTCATTTTTTTTTTTCTCCAATGAAGGAGGGTTTGGTGTTTCATACCATGGATTCGGCCCCAGACTATCATTTGGGTTAGAAATCTTGCTCGACCTCTTTTTCCCCTAATGGGGATTTTGGCATTCCATGGATTCGATGGCTCAAGTAAACGCGCCGCCTTTTGCCGTAAACAAACCACACTCCTACCCGTTTGAATTGTCCATTGCTAAATCTAAAAATTGGTCAAAGCCATTAAAAATTTCCACACACGCTTCTCTTTCTACTGTACAATAGAAAGGAAAAAGCTTAGTGGGAAATTCTTCAATGGATTTGGCTACTCTTTACTTAGCAATTTAAATCAGTACTGGTATAAACCCTGATTGTGTGGACTCGGGGCTGTACTGCCGTTTGCAGGTAAGCAGCAGTGACCACAATAATGAATTGAACCCTTTTTGCTCTGATATAATCAGAGTTTCAGAATACTTTTTTTATAGGCTAGTGTTATTGTGCGCTTGTAACAATTTCAAAGTGTTAGAAAAGAGTCTAGTTACTGCAGTTTACCGATAATAATAACCGATGACAGAAAACTTATCATATAGGCAAGCGTGGCAGCAATTCGATTAAAATGAATCCTTCTAAAAAAGTTACAATATTTAAATAACTATGTCTGGGCATTAAGACTTCTCGTTCTCAATACCAATCTGTCTAGCCATTTACCAATATAAATTATAATATATTAGCAACTACTTCTTGAAGAAATAAGTTTTGAGTTTTTATAATTTGTATCTTAAAACGCCAGAAACATTAAACCTGACTCAGTCTAAAACCCATCTCTTTCTCATACCGAATTCCGTACAGTTCGACCAAAACAAGGGTATTTTGTGCCAATCTCGAAATAAGGCCTTCATCCCATCATTCAAACAATCCTCCGAACTACTACAATCTATTCCTGAATTCCTTACACAATTCCCTTCATTCGAGAAACCATTGTCAAACATCCGGGGGGGGGGGGGGGATCAGCCAATCAAAAGGAAGGGCACACAACGCCGAATTTCATATATATGTTGAATTCGGAAGACAGTTCTTTGCGATTTTGCCATTTTTAACGGATGCAGAATCAGAGTCACACCTGGAATAACTTTGAATCCCATAGGACCTGCTTGCTGAACTAGTTAGTCTAAAACGGAATTCAACTCAGTACCAGTATTTGTAAAGTGGATAGAAAAGAGAACCAGTTCGAATGAATCAGTTTGAATAATACAGTTTGAATAAACCAGTTTGAATTCTACAGTTTGGACAATACAGTTTGAATAAACCAGTTTAAATAATACAGTTTGAATTGACGTGTTTTTAGATGACGTATTTATATTTATGTCAGATTTCATTCTCCTCCATTAAACAGCAAAGAACACTTTAATTATTCCAAAGCGAAATTTTTCGAAGAAGTAAAAAAAAAAGAAGTGAAAACGATAAATGTGGGAATTTTATTTATCTTCTAGTTGTTTGAATTTTTTTTTAATAAATAAAACGGTAACTATTTGCACAGTTTTTTTTAATGGATAGTTGACTTGCAAATGAAACTGTACTGCAAAATGCAGTGTGTCTAGTCATTCTATACTCAGGGGCTTATTCAGAATAATTTTTTTTAAAATTAGATTTCAAAAGTATGAGGAATATTCATGCCGAAATGTTGTTTTTATACAGATACTTTGGTACCAATTGAAAGTGTAAGATAATGCATGAGAATAAAATATACTAATATTTTCGAAGCACCGTGATTGATAAATTTTCTTTCGAAAATATTTATGATTTATTTTACAACTAGAATTATTACTACTATGATTTATTATATTATCGTTGCTTTTTAGTTAGAAATTTTTGCATACTATATATAGTTTATTGAAACATTTATAACATTCAAAAAAGAAAATAAACAACAGTCTACCAAAGGGTGTCCTTATTTAAACCAAATTTATTCATGGTTTTCTGTAGAGAAAACCAATGGACAGAATTGCTATTCGTACATGAAAGAGAGAATTTTGCAAAAAAATATTTCAAAACTTTCCGTCCCTTCTGCAGTGCTTCCAAGCCTAAAATCTTCATAAAATTATAAACATATTACATTTTTTTATATTTATTTCTAGCGATATCGTTGGTTTTAATTTTAGAAATTGGACAAAAAATTTGCAAGTTAAAAGTTTGGCACCAATAATTTGAGTTTTTGAAGTTTAAATTCGTTTTCGTATACGGTGGCTTAAAATAACCTTATATGAATGATTTTGAAATGTAAAGATTTTTGTATTTATGGTATTCTCTCTCTCCCATATCCTTAATAGCCTCTCTACCAAGTGAATACTAATTCCTCGCATTAGTTTTTCTTCACAGAAAGTCCTGTGCACAGTCTGTTTAATTATAAGCAACCTGTACTTTCTATTTAAAGAACAAGTTATTAAGGATATTCCATTTCTTTCTTTCACGTCTCTACACACACTACCATTAGCATATGAAAGGAGAAATTTGATGACGCGTAAACACCTGCGGATGACAGATCCCGATTTTCGTCCAGGAAAAAATGGCTTTTCCTGTTTTTTTCCGGGAAAAAAACAAGAGTTCTCTTATTTTCCTCCTTTTCCGATTTTTAGGGGTGGAAGTTTCTGTTCATTTTAAATCAGCGAAGTGGAAATGTCGTTTCAAGTGGATTGTTTTTTACTTCGATTGTCTGTTTTGTGGGAGTGTCGATTGCTAGTTGGTTGTTATTTTTTAAAACTTTTTTTTACTACTTTCTCATTTTATTTAATTCAAATTATCCACAACAACAAAATTAAAGTAGGGTACAACAATCTCTCGTTATATCGCGCTTCCCGGGAGACAAGCAAAAAACCGCGATATAACCAAATGCTCGATATAAAACGAGCGACTTGATAAATATTATAGGGTCAAGTGGGGTAAGTGTGATAGGGTTTCTGAATTTTTCATTAAGAAAATTCATTCTCTGCTTCAAGTAAATTCCAAATCCTAAAATTGGTAGTGAACTATTAGAAAAAACATACATATGTAGAAAAAAAATTATATGTTTGAATTCCAATTTTAAGTGTACAAAATTTGCATTTCAAAATCCATTGATGTTTTATCACACTTACCCCACATAGGGGTAAGTGTGTAAAAAAGAAGACAGTTGCACCTAAATTCAAAAGCTCAAAGCTTTCTTTAAACAAAAAATAAGGTCAATATTTCTTTTTAGTTTTATTATAAGTGGTCTAATGTTATATATTGCAAACTTTCAGATTTTTAGAATGATTTCCAAAGTTACAAGAGCTGTTTATCACACTTACCCCCAATCACACTTACCCCACTTGACCCTACTTTTGATGTATTTATGCTCTCAACAAAGTTTTTAAACGAAGTACAGTGCGTGTTTGTAAGATAAGACTAAATCCTATTAAATAATAAAACTACACTAAAATAACCAAAAATTTAGAAAGGACTTATTATTAATTACTCTAAACATTACACATTATCGTACAGGTAATTTTTCACTCATTTTCTCGTAAAATATCTATATGGAGTTAGCTGCTTTGATTTTTCCATCCTATATCTTGACTGTCGCCAGTCTTTGACTATGTGTCTCATGTCGATTTTTAAGGAAAAGTTTTGAAAAAATAGGGGAGGAAATTGGGAGATATGATACAAGGCGCGATATATCCGAAGGCGCGATGTAACGAGGCGCGATATAGCGAGGGGTTACTGTATTGACATTGAAGGGATTTTATTCATTTTTTCTGTTCGTCTGCTATTTTTGTTAGTCTCCATCAAGTATTTGAAAAATTATCTTTTCTCCGAAAAGTTTGATATTAGGGACTTATCCATTGAATTAGTTAAATAGTTACATTCAATAACGTAGAAGTGTATGGTGTTTCGAAAGATCACTTTCACAAAAACAAAAATAGATTTTTTTTACTCAATTTAAAATAAAGTCTTCGCACGCTGTTTTACTTATTTTAAAATCTAATTCCACAGAAAAAGAATACTATAACTTGTATTTGTAAGAATTCACGACTGATATAGTGAATATTTACTCAAACACAGCAAAACAATAAATATAATTTTAACTTAATACTATGCTCAACTCTAAGCTTTTCAGAGCTTTAAATTAAAATGTCACATTCGAAAGTCCCTGCTTCTTTCCTTTTTATTTACTAATCTAAGAATTCATATTATGTCTTATTAATAAATAATCCATTCTAATAAAGAGCTTAAAGCCAATTTATAAGAAAAAAGTCGTCTGTCATTATGTTCCTTTAATTAAGCGTTCTTTGACTGAACTTCCCGCCTTCTTCTTTTTCCTTTTTCTTTTTTTACTACGAATAAATTTGCTTTTGAATAATTAAAGTGTTCTTTGATGTTTAATGGAGGAGAATCAGGACAGAATTTAATTGGGATTTATAAAAATTGGAGTTTGAGAAAAAAAACACAAGTGAAGTTCTAAATCTGTCAAAGTTTTCAAAGGCTAATGAACTGTTCGGATTTAGAAGATGACATTTTTTACTTGATGTTGAAATAATATGAATTATTCTAGATATGGAGCAAAGAAGCATTAATATTAATAAATAAATTTGACTAATCAGGCTTAGAAGGTAGGTAGATTTGAATTATCGTTGCACTAGAGCTACACGAAGGCTATTGGCGACGGGCGTCGTAATTTAGAACCACAGTCAAGCGACGAGCCGACACCTGAGTAGGCACCCAAGTCTACCGTTAAGGGCGAGATCGTACGCAGCGATGGGACCTTGGGGCATATTTAACGTGCACTCCCTTACATGGGGCATTATTCATCGGACATATTTGGATGCACGTGCCGTTTATAGGTCGGTGGTTTTATTGGCGATGCCCGGACCCGAACCTGAGACCTTCCGCATACTAGGTGAGTGCCTAACCGACTGAGCTCCCCAGCCCCAATAGGTTTGGAAGGACAATACCTTTATAAGTATAATAGAGTTATCGAAAAAACATGAAAACATATCGGTATTGTTTTCTTCTTTAATACAAAATAAAAATATTCATGTGTAAAATTGGTTTATGTAAGAATATACTTTCTTGCATTAGATTAATTTTTCAACCCCGAACTTCCCTCGATTGGTGCTTTGTTTCCACGTGAAGTTAATTTCCGAATGGGGGCTCGAGAAAGAATGTATTTTCATTTAGTATCTCTGTTGCCACTTAAGACCGGAAACGTGTCCTTTGGACCATTGCGCAATTTTAATGCAGCAATAGCCATGGGTGATAAACTAAACATATATATTAACTATTCCTTCAACATAATCTTTAAAATGATAACTTTACTGCAGGTAGATTTTACTTGAAAATAGTTACTGAAGTAATAATTCCATATTATACTACATGAAGCTCACATATCCCAACGAAAAAACAATTTCCAAAAATAAAAATACTTTAAAATCTTATCGGTAAAACATTCCTCAAACTCCCCTCCCACTGACAGCCCAATCATCCCAACCGCTCAAGCAAACCAAACAAGCACAAAAGGGCCTCAAAAAAACGACGACCCCATTTCAAATACGTCAAAAGACCTCAGATACGGTCCAGGCGCGTTCACCTGGCCTGGGAAATCGCCGGCGTTTAGCTGGCTATTTTGTGAAGCCTTATAATTCCGTTCACATGAAAACGCCGGCGTTCCGGAAAAGACGTAGTGGCTACTTCACATCCTGTAGGGGTACTGTTTGTTTGTTTTGGTTTGATACTCGGATGTTTTCTATACTGTGTATTCTTTTTTAACGTTACTTTGTTAGTGATGTCGTCGCAGGAATTACTAAAGGCAATTCTTTTGTTAAAAATTCGCTATGCTAATGCTTATTCTTTGCTTTTGTTGTGAGTGATTAAACAAAACCGAAATGCATAATGGGGGAGGTGCGAAATCGTTACTACCTTGTGAGTGGGTACATTTTCGCACCCGCAATTTTCCCTACAGAGGAATTTTTTTCCCCAAACGCCGGCGAATAGCTGGCGTTTTCTATGCATGAGAACGGGCCCAAAATGTCCTTACCTCCATTTTTCCAGTACCGTACATGGTACTTGAGTACCGGGCTGTTGCTTGGGAGAGGCGGTTGCCATGATACTCGCGTGGATCGGCTGCTAATTTCCGTGATTCGCACGCCTCTCGGTGAAGACGTGGGCTCTGCGGATAGAGAGAAAGTTTAGCGAGTGGGTTTGGAATTCATGTTTGCTCAGGTGGACATGTGGAATTGTCATATAATGGATGGGATTGTCATATTGGGTTTGTGTTCATGGGAATGGAATGGGTATGTAGTATGGAATGATGGAGTTTTTGTTTTGTTTTTGGATGTTAGGAAAGGAAAATAGTGAATTATGAAGCTTGATTCCTGTAATAACTACTTGGATTTTAAGTACCTACACTGTAAATAATTTTGGTGTAACTTCACACCAAAAATGGAGGCAACAAAGTAGCCACCAAAAGTAGTGTAAGAAAACACTACCAGTAAATCGGTGTAATAAAACACCGATACCTGACTGGTGTGTAGAAACACCACATTTGGTGGCTACACTGTTGCCACCATTTTTGGTGTGATAAAATGATATGACCAGTGATTTGGTGTACTTAAGCACCTAACAGGGTGATCTGGTTACTTATTTCAGAATTAAAAGGATAAAATGGTTATTTTTTAAAAACACTTTTTGGTGTAAACTGATTTCTTACAAATCCTGGACAACAGACATATTAGTATTGTTAAAAATAACTAATTTTGCAACTTGAGTTAAAATCAACGAGGATACCTTTATCCATACTACAAATAATAAAATGAAAATGTACCTATATTATACAAAAACATAACTCAAACAAAATTAATGTTTAGCAATATTTAACGTGACTTAAAGATATCAATGGGTGTCCAGACATAGTTAAATTTGTCACTCAACTATCTATAGGGCTATAAAATTGTGCAATTAACCTCAGTTTAACTGTTTTATAGTTTTTTCAAATAAAACGTAAATAAAATATCATTTATGAAAGTTTAATGGTTATTTCATAATCGAAAAGTTAATCACTGAAACAATTCAGATATCAATGAACTAAATGACTTATGTGAAAATACTGTAACTATACTTATCATTCAATATCTTTTAATCATATATACTAGCACAAAAATATAAACACAACCCTAATGTTCTCGTTATATCCAGAATTGCTAATATTGAAGTTTGAATTAAATTATTCAGTAGTAGGTGATTTATCTATATAAAGAATAAATATAATTGTTCTGCTTACTTTGAATTTTCAGCAATCACAAACACAATTTATCATCATCAAAATCAAACTCGTGCTGTTATTTAGGGTTAACTGAGTGCAAACACACAGACAATCATTTAAAATTAATAAATGCACGCTGAAATAAGTTTTCTATCAAGCAATTTAAAACTAAGACTCAAACTACGCACATCACAAATAAATTATCAAAACACAGCTCTAATTTTCCCTTTACAACCAGAATTGCTAGATTGGCTCGATCTGTAACTCCGAATTCGGTGCTTCGTTTGAAAAATTTCGTCGAAAGGCAACTCGTTAAACAATTCTTGGTGTATGTTAACACCGATTTGTTTTTATAGACCGAGAGCCCAAGGCCCCCAGACCTAAGTCATTTTGGCAAGGATGAAATGTACGTGATTAGGTTCGGTTTTCATTTATTTTTAGAGTATGCATACCCGTTAAAGTGGACCGACGGCCAATTTAGAGGTATCGGGTTCAAAAAGTAGGTAAAATATAAGTTAACCTAAGTCATTTTGGAAAGGCTGATTTTGACATATGTTTTAGAAAATAATGTTAAAAGTGCATAATAAATTTCCCAGACACTTTCCGTGGGCCGATATTTCTCCCAGACGCTTTGAACGTCTTCATCAAGCTCAGACTTTGTCAATCACATCTAGCGGAGTGAGATGGCGCTACAACCTTTCTCGGACATCAAGGAAGGGAAGTTAAGCAAAAAAGAACTATGTGTCTATTAGAGATATGGTTGGTTGATTGACTTATATTCCAGTTTGTGTGCTTGATCATTGGAGATAAGTCAATCAACCAACCATATCTCCAATCGACACATAGTTCTTTTTTGCTTAACTTCCCTTCCTTGATGTCCGAGAACGGTTGTAGTGCCATCTCACGCCGCTAGAAATGATTGACAAAGTCTGAGCTTGATGAAGACGTTTAAAGCGTCTGGGAGAAATATCGGCCCACCGAAAGTGTCTGGGAAATTTATTATGCACTTTTAACATTATTTTCTAAAACATATGTAAAAATCAACCTTTCCAAAATGACTTAGGTTAACTTATATTTTACCTACTTTTTGTACCCGATACCTCTAAATTGGCCGTCGGTCCACTCTAACGGGTATGCATACTCTAAAAGTAAATGAAAACCGAACCTAATCACGTACATTTCATCCTTGCCAAAATGACTTAGGTCTGGGGGCCCTGGGCTCTCACTCTATTAAGTTTAAATAAAAACCATTTTGAGTGAATGATAACACCTATTTTGGTGTTGACACCACAAAACGTGTATATTTATAAAATAGCATTTCATAAACCAAAAACAAGTGTAATAATACTCCCTTGTTTTTTATAGTGTATATTTAAAATCTAGTGAATTAAAAGACACTTTTTATACATAGATATCATAGTTTAAGTATTAGGTCGGCAGATCACATGACCTAACAATGGGATGCGCACGGAGAGCAAAATTGGAATTGTATGGGGACAGTGTTAGCAACACTTTAAGGAGAAAAGTGCTACGAAAAAATAACATTTAATTCTAAAGTTTCAAAAAATAGAATAAAAATACTAACTGCATTTTGGAATATTTTTAGATATTTAAAAAAAAACAACGTTAAACGCCTTTCTAGTATTTTTTATAATATTTTTTTGCAATTTTAGAACTAAATCGTATTTTTTAAAGTATTTTTTCTCAATATGGTGGCAACATTGGTCCCTTCCACCACTTTAAGGAGAAAAAAATAATAAGATTTTTTTTATTTAATTCTAAAATTACAAAAAAAAAAAAAATGCTAGAAAGGCGTTTCACGTTTTTTTTAAGTCACTAAAAATACTCCAAAATGCAGTTAGAATTTTTTTGTTGTTGAAATTTTACGATTAAATTTAATTTTTTCGTAGCACTTTTCTCCTTAAAGTGGTGGCAACACTGGCCCCATACCCTTCCAATTTTTCTCTCCAACTATGATATCTATACCTTTATATATTCTCTGAAATCTATATTTAACTCTTTGGGAAAGTTAAGCTTTTTCGAGAAATATTCTAAGACTGTATTTCTTCTGGACTGGTTCTGTATTCTTTCATCTGATGGTTCTGTAAAACTTGTTTTTCTACTATTGTAGTTATGTTGCAGAAAAGTTTGATTTTAGTTGTTCCGAAAAATAACCTTAGCCTCCGAATTTCAACATTTTGTTTAGGAACTAAAGTGCAATAGATTTTCCATATATATTTTTGGATGCTTATTTAGTTAATGTGTCACTTCTAGATTTTTACGAATTTTAATTCATTAAAAATAGAGTAATCGCACTGATATGTTCTTTCAAAAATTCCTACGTAATTCCAAGCGGTTTACAATGAACTCAATTCTACAATATATTGAAACTAAGACTTTAAAAATGTTTAGGTAGGCTTAAAAAATTGTTGAGACTAAATAGATTATGACAAAGCTTTTCAAAATTACAAAACTTATAACTGTAACTTTTAAAAACGTATATATATATTTCTTTACAAATTTAGCCATTATTGTGGTTCTGGATTCATTCGAATTTTTGGTATTATGTCACAGTTACAATCGAAAACTCTGATGTTAAATAGCTAATGTGGATTCATGTAAATTCAGCTCCTGACTTTTGAAGTATGGTAAAAATGTTTATTCTACTCTTAATTGCTTACATAAGATTATTAAATAACAATCTCCTTGTACATTAATGTGACAGATGCACTAGAATGATGTTCTAAAAGTTTTTTTTACAAGTGAAAACATCTGTTTTTTTGGCAACTACAGTCCGTGCCATCCTAACTTGGGTAAAAACAAAGACTAAAAAGGCAGAGGGAAAAACGGGGCTGGTCCGTTAGTTGGAAACTCTTGTAAGGTAATATTTACGTACAAAAGGATCTTAATACAATTTTACCAAAACAAACTTTTCATTCTGATAAAATTGCTAAATTTTCTCAAATAATATTGAAATAGGTTAGACCTTAAACGAAATTAATGTTTTAAGCATGTTTTCTTTATGGATTTACAAATAATTTATGGAACTCTTTACATGCGCAGAAGGATCTTCTCCATATCCATATTTTTTTATTTACCTAACTTAGGTTGGCAAGGGTCTTTAATAACAAAGTCTTTTTCATTCACAAATTTTAAAAATTAGGAAAAAAAATACTAATAGCGACAAAGGTAACGAAGGATGAAATTACACATCACTTTTATCGCTTTTGGATAAAATGCGTATTTAACCTAGGATAGCTCATGTGTTATTTTGAAATATTTAAAAATATGACTCATTACGTCATACGTAAAGTAAAATTATCCTTTTTTTCTTCAATAAACGAAATATTTTAAGACCAATGTTCAGTCCCACACATTAAATTGTCGTTTGGAATCACAATATTTCTAAAAATATTTGCTTTAAAATGTAGGCCTTCTTGAATGAATGTGAAACTAGTTCCAACAACAAAACAAAGTTGACAGGAAAATATCATCGAGTTGCTTAATTATAAGTTTAATTTTGTTGAATACCCGTAGTTTGTCGACACAGAGGATGATGCTATTTTAAAACAATGACAAACTTTAATATTCAAATAACGGAGATGACATTTTCACTTTAAATTTGTTTTGATATTGTTATTTTCATGCCATACCTGATGAAAAAAAGGTAAAACAATACCTTGACATATATTGTGATTTCAAAAATAATGCTTTAGATCTACAGGTCTGATTATCTTTCTTAACAGTAAGCATTAGGGGAAGAGGGAGACCCAAACTTCGACGAATTGACTGTGCCGGCGAGGATCTTAAAACGATAAAAGTTCGAAACTGGAGGTCGTTTTCGAGAACAAAATCGTAATAAGAATCTGAAGAAGGCCCTGGCCCACAAAGGGCTGTCGAGAAGAAACACCAGAAAAGTTAATTAATTCCAAGTCCTTCAGCACGTCTAAGAAATCCTCTCCTCTGACGTAATATGTTACTATTCTACTTAATTTTACAAAGTACTTAGTTTAAACGCATGTGCACTTAATTTCATCTCTCGAGCACTGAAGTACTAAATTTATACACTACTTCAGATTAAAACCCGTATCTGCAATTTTAATACTGAAGTTCTTTAATTAAACTCTAGAGTACTTAATTTTAAAAACAAGGTTCTTAATTTAAACAATATGGTACTCCATTTGAAACCTATAGTATTTAATTTTAAAAGCAGGGTACTTAATTTAAACAATATGGTACTCCATTTGCGACCATAGTACTTAATTTTTAAAACAGGGTATTTTATTCAAGCACTAGAGTAATTAATTTTAAAATCAGGGTATTTAATTTAAACAATATGGTACTCAATTTAAGACCTGTATTATTTAATTTTAATAACTGGGTATTTAATTTAAGCACTAAAGTACTTAATTTGAGCCCTATAGAACTTAATCTCAACTTACCAAGCACGTCTAGTATGACCTCCCCCCTGTGCTCCCCGAAGTCGTTCTTGGCTACGCATGCGTAGGCCCCTCCGTCCCCTTGCTGGCTGTCCCGGACCAGCAGCTCGAACGTGTACAGCTCGTGCTTCTTACTGCTGTAGCTGCCGGAAGAAGCGGTGCTGCTGCGGCGCTGGTTCACCTCGAACCTAGTGGTTGGGGATGAAATCAAGAACATGTATAGTAGGGTGGGCCGAAAAAATTAAAGTTCGTAAAATAGCTAGCGATAGTGACAAAAAGTTGTCTTTACTCATCTAGGTGAAGTACTAAAAATATTTTTCCGATCAAAAATTTTTTTTCATGGGGCGCCACGGCACCAAAAATCGAGTTTTGTCGTATTTTTTAGCTTTTTGTTTTTCAACGGAAAAGTGTTCAAAATAATGTGTCGCGCGAACACATTTGAATACCTTCTAAAATGTTTATATATTATCAAATGGTCCTTTTTTTAATAGTTATATGTAATAAAATAAGTAGGGATAGTGGAACGTGTAGGGGCGGAGAGGGGAATTGCAAGCGAAAGCCTGTCTTAGCAATGGGATCGCACCACACTCACTCAAAAATTCTACCTCTAATCAGTTTCAGTAGAGGAGGAGTAAATCTATCTAATTAAAGAACTTGCATCAAAGTATTTAGATTACGTGACTTTGAAATCAAGGAGCTCTCGGAACATCACCCAAAGAATTATTCATTTTTTTTTCAAGACAATAATATAAATATTACAAATATCATAGCCATTAGATGCGATTGAACTGTTATCAATACAGGTAATAAGAATGGGATCATTACATTGTTCGAAAAAGAAGCTAACAAACCTCTAACAATGGCTTATTTGTTTTTTTATGGAAATTAACTACCTTTGCGACATCGAATTTAGTTTGTAGATGGAAAGACAACAGGGCCGAATATCTACTTAAGGTAATATTGGAAATCTTTACAAAGCTGTGAAAAACAACCAGTTATTAAATTTCAACGGGTTCAAGAATAATTTCGGATTTGGGAGCATTGCCAGACCTCAGTTGTGATCAAAAGTATCTTCTTGATATATGTTTTGCAGTAACAAGAGGTATTTGCACCCCAGCTGCGCGGAATCCTCGTAAGCTGTCTCATACAAGATCGCTCACAACAGCAAACCTCATTTTTAAGTAATACTTCAGCTAAAAATATCCTACGGAAACCCTTAAGATATTGTCGACGTATGTAATAAAGGTATATGAACCAATATACTTCCATGACTATGAGGAGATGATTTCATGGCAAAAGTCCCGCATAATGAAGCCGTCAATCGGAAATTAAGGACGAAAACCTCAAGCAACTAAATGAAAAGAGTCATCTACCAACAATGAGTGATAGTTTTTCATATAGAGTTCCCAAAATTTTATCTCACCCAAGCTGTTGAGAGAACAGTAGAGCTTAACACGGAAGCAGTAGTTTGGTGCTAAGATGCGAGGGATGGTTTCATCCATTCAAAAAATAAAAATCATTGTCTCTTTTTATTGCCTTTGGAATTAAATTTTTTTTAAAATTAAATAAATATGAGTAAAAACGAATCTAAACGTTTTATCGTGTATATTTACATTTTGAGTTTTCATAGTGACGATTTCCTAAAAATGTATAACTTACTGATTACATAGAGGAATATTTCTAATTTATTAAATCTAATTATGATTTATTTTCAATTTTAGTATCCTGTTCTTACTTTCATTTATTTTGTGTCGAAGATTTATATAAATTGCCCTATTTTAGGGTAAAAAATTCTTTAAAAAAGTCTTTTTTGTTTTAAAAAAAACCAAATTTTTGGGGCCGGGACCCCATGAAGGCATTGTTTTATTGCTTCTAAATTTTAGAGAATTTTATTTGAAGAGAAAATATAACTTTTTCGTTTTATCACTAAGTGGAAAAAACGAATTGTATTTGTGACCCCAGGTCTTATGACCCACAATTTTCATGTCGCTGGCTGCCAAAATTATTTTTTGATCACTTTTAAATTTTAGGATCTTGAATTTGGAAGAAAAGACAGCTTTTCCTCACTATCGCTAAGCGAAAACAAAATATTTAGTTTTTCACCCCCTGTTTCGGCCCAGCCTAATGTATAGTCTGGCTGCCACTACTTAGCATCCCAAATATTTTGATGAACTATTTTCAATACCTTTATTGATGAAAACTACAAGTTAAAAAAAAATTAACAAAATAATAATAAAAAAATTCAATAACCAATATTTCATTACAAAGAATAAATATCCAAAACCTATTTCAGTTCCAAAAACAACCAGATCTACATTCCTTTCCTTATTCCTAAACAAATCCCCAAACCAACTCACCTTTCCTGCAAAAACAGGAAAACCCTAAGAACCATTCCCCTTTAGCCGTCCATTACTCTGTTGCCATTTGCCGGATAGAAATACTGCCGATCATGTAACATTCATAAACTGCCTTCCAAGCCTCACTGTGGGATTCGCTGGATAACGGTAACTGTAGCTTTTGGGATACTTTTGCTTGTGTACTTCGCGGATACGGCATGGAGTTGAGAAGAAGCAGAAAACCAATACAGAAATCGGTTTGGCGAGTGAGGCCATCGTTTGCTCTGCAGTAAGCCCAAACATCGACTTGGCGATTTTTGACTCTCCACTATAAACTATAATTACAAAGTATTTTTCGTACTTGTGGAGGAAATTACTCTCCATTCGGTATGAATTCAGATCCCGTGCTACAACCTACAACTGCGAAAAAATAGCCGTTGTTTGATTTATAATTACGCTTTTTGAGGAAAACTATGATGCATTTAACCCTCTAATGCATACCGTTGCCATATGGCAACAAGTAACACATAATCCACTTTATTCTATAAAAGTAGAGCTTCTTTCTACAAATCTGTGTTTTTTCATCTATTGCATTCCATTTAGAAGTTTTTGTTACTAAAAACCCTCATAGATGACAGTAGTACAAGTGTATTCAAAATTAAAGAAAGAAGTTATTAACTGTTGTGAAATTACGTCTTTGGCAGTTTTCAAAGTATATTTGTGCTAAATACAAATAAATTGTTTTGAAAAAATAATTATAGTTGAAGAGGGTTATTTAAAAAAAAATATTTAGTAGTTTTCTAGCCATTCTTATCAAAATTAGAATTTTGTAGTTGCTTTTTGCCGATTATTCTGTATGGAAGTGAGACCTGGGCGATAAACAAGTCGGAGGAGAATAGACTTCTCATCTTTGAAAGAAAAATCCTCCGTTCAATTTTTGGGGCCACTAAGGAGAACGATGTTTGGAGGGTTTGTATAACCACGAAGTGTACAATATATATCGACAGCCAAATATACTAAGAGTTATAAAGTCAAACAGGATCAGATGGCTGGGACATGTTTTTTGACGTGAAGATCTGGACCCAGTTAAAAAGCTGACGTTTTCAAAGATTGAGGGTACAAGGAGACCGGCTACGAGGTGGTTGGATAGTGTTGAGAAGGACCTGAAAGTGATGGGAATAACCAGATGGAGAAATCTGGCTGCAAGTCGCCCTGTTTGGAGAAAGCAGACTGAGAAAGCCTTGGCCTGCACCAGGCTGTAGTGCTGTTAAAGAAGAAGAAGAAGTTGCTTTTTGCCATACGGCAACAATTTTAAAAATTGTAATTATTTGGGTTTACTAGGGTTGCTTGGCTACTTTCTGACTGCTTCACTTTATTTCCCGCCAAGTATCTCCGTATTCTTAACTCTATGGCTTCATGGATAAGGTGAATGGGAGGAAATCTTGAGGGGATTTTCACCTTTGGTTTGGAGTGTATTTTGTTTCCTTTGTAGACGTTGCTCTTTTAGGCAATGGGTAGTATATGTAAGAGTGTGTATGGGTTTATATATGTGCTGTTATGTGTTTAGCTGGGTTTATTACATAGATATCATAGTTAAAGTATTAGAGTGGATGATCACACTTGACCTCCATGAATATTTTTAGTGACTTTATAAAAACGTGAAATGCTTTTCTGATATTTTTATTACATATTTTTTTTTGTAAATTTAGAATTAAATAGTATTTTTTCGTAGAATTTCTCTCATTAAAGAGATGGCAGCATTGGTCCTTTGCCAATACATTAAGAAGAAGAATACTACGAAAAAATTAAATTTAGTTCTAAAATTACAAAAAATATTATAAAAATACCAGAAAAGCGTTTCAATTTTTTTAGTCACTAACAAAATTCCAAAATGCAGCCTGTATTTTTATGGTTTTTTTTGAAATTTTAGAATTAAATTGTATTTTTTCGTAGAACTCTTCTCCTTAAAGAGATGGCAACATTGGCCCCATTGGGGCTCCTCTGGGGTCTCCATGCGCGTCTCGTCGTTAGCATAGGAAGTCATGAGATCCCCCACTCTAATACTTTACGATCTCTATGGTTTTTAGAAGTTGGTGTTGATTAAATGTATATGCTAAAATGTTGCTTTTAGTCCGTTCCGTTGTTAGCTTATCATACTGTAGTAAATGTGAGGTATAAAAAAAGAGTTGGTGTTCATTAAAAGCATATGCTAAAATATTGTTCTTTGTGTGTTTTTCTTTTACACAGTAGTAAATTTGAGGCATAAAATAACTAAAATAGTTCTACAGATTAAATAAAAAGTTATTTTTGTGAAAAGGGTTTAAAATCAGTTTTAAAACAACACAAGGTGAATAGGAGGGAATCTTGTAGCGATTTTCACATTTTGCTTAGAGTGCATTTTGTATCTTTTGTGAATGTTTGGTAAATCCGACAATGGGCATAGAACATGTAAGATTGTGTATGCGTTTATGAGCGGGATTTTATTAGTTGAGAAGAAGCATTTTTAGAAGTTGGTTTTACTAAAAGTACATACTTAGATGTGATTATAAGGCACCACGAAAATTACTATATAATTGGACAGCATAGAGTGGCAACAGTTACAGCGGTATTGCTTTCATTTTTGATTTTGCCAGAATTAATTTTTTAATGTTAATAAATTGCCTTCATTTTTAAATAATTAAAAAAAAAGATTATTTGAATTTCAACATGTGAATGTTTGATGCCTTTTCATACAATTAAAATATTTTTCTTTATAAATCCCGATTTTTCACCATAAATAAATTACATCTAATATATATGAAGTGAGCAGACAGAACTAAAGTAATCACTTTACGTTAAGAGTTAAACAAATTTTAAATATTTTACACTTAACTTGCTAATTCTATTTTAATATTGTTAAAGCTCACTAAATAGCAAGAATAAAACAAGTTGCACATAGAGAATTCGAAAATAGTACGCAGCAGACGAAAAAAAACGCTCATTGAGATTGAAACCAAAACAACCAATGAAATCGAGAAAGAGCGAAAACTGGAAAAAATTACGTCTGAAACAAACCAATTGACGGACAGAACGAGCATGGAGGCCGCCATATTGTCAAATTTGGAAGGTTTGGAAGCCGTTACCTTGACTATGATCTCTGTGAACAAACCTAAGTTCTTTCATTAATACATGAAAGATATTCTTAAATTAATAGAATAACGTAAAGAAAACCACTTCACCAAAACCAACACTGTTGACAATGTGCTTAAACATTCTAATTCCTGTTTTCAGATATTAAATAATACGCTGAATTACCATCAAACATCTCAATGCAACAGAATTTCAATTTCATTCGCATCACAGAATTGAATAAAGAAGCCACTCAAATGGCGGATTCCAAAAATGAATTCCAGAACGAAATGAATGTTCAAATGTACAAAAATGAACGTTCCATGCCTGAAGTGTTTGCTAACGGCATTTCTATAGAAGGGGGGAAGCTTCATTCAAATTCCATTGCGATAAATCGGTATTTGAAGATAAGATCATGCATAGGGAAATACAATTCAAAATAAAACGAATGTCTTTTTTGTTCTTTTTTAAAAGATCATCTTATTGCAAACGATTTTGTTGCCTTGGAATAAGAAATATGAGTTTATTCATTTTTTGGAAAATTAGAATTTATGTGTATTTTGTTTTCAATGTGTACTTTGTTCGATAATGTTTCAATCTTTCTTTTGTAGAACGAAAAAGATATTTGTTTGAAAGTAGCATTTCAACTTTGCTATTATTTTTTTTGTTTAAAAGTTTATGTATTTATTTGATGAAATATTTTGCTATTTAAACTTAAAATTAAAGTATGCGATATATTGCTTTAAGTTACTAGTTTCCCTACCTAGTTTCCCTTTGTACTAGTTTTAAAATTAATGCGATGAAATTTAATTTGTGTGTATTTGGAGTGCAAAATATGCCAAGTAAATTGACAAATATTATCTAATTATTCAAAAAGTATAAGATTATATAATTAAAAAATATTCATTAGCAAAAAAAATTAATGCGATTAAATTTAATTTCAATGCATTTGGAGTGCAAAATATGCCAAGTATATCGACAAATATTGTATAATTATTCAAAAAGTATAAGATTAATTTTACAAAATAGCATAAACCCAGTATTTATGGTATTGTTGATGTTCACACAGTCGACGATTACTATAAAATGGGGAGAGGCAAAAACAGTTAGCTTTTCTTTCCTTTTGCACTCAATTAAAGGAATAAAGTGCATACTTTTCCATTGTTGTTGTTGTCGTGTGCCTCTAGGCTGTAGCCTGAAAGGCAAGAGGGTTGCAGAAGCATCCGTTGGCACAAGGCTTGGAGTACCCATGAGAGGTTGGAAGTCTGACTTCTACTCCGATATAGCGCCACCTCCTCAATTAAGGCATGCCGCTGGAAGGGAGGGACAATTTTCTCCAGACAACCTGCACCCATGGTAAACTGCGCAATGACCGACCTTACTTCTATGCTTTTGCATACTTTTTCCATACTTTTCCATTATTTATCTTAAGTCAATTTCTGTTTTAAAACACATCAAATCTGCTTTTCGACTTTCACAAGTGATATGTTATCCTTTATTTAAAGTTAAAAATATCTCAAATATTCTTAAATCAAATCTCAACCTTCATTGATAAACAAAGACGTTAATTTAATGTTGCCAAGGTTTTAAATTGTGCTAATATATAAAGTTATTTTTACAAAGGAAGTTCAGAGAATTAAAAAAAAAGGCATCTTAGTCTATCTAAATCACAACATAAAACTAAACTGTTTAAAACTTTCTACTTGGTTTCACCTTTCATAATAGTTCATCGTAGCTGCAATGGCGGTATGGTGAAATTCTTTACCGTATTTTTGGTATTGGTTGTACCATTTTTATGGGTTTTTTTAAACAAAAGATTGAGAAATGGCACATGAACAGAAATTCGAAAATATGGTTTAACATTTCATCACACTATACTACGAACCATATTTTTAGTGAAAGCAGGAAATAAAAGTTTTAACAGTGTAATATCAAAATTTATGGTTTGTAATTCAAACTATATCTATATCATTAGGACTTCATACTAGTAACAGCAACACCTCGTTATGTCGCAATTCCCGGGAGACAAGCAATACATATAACGAGCGACTTGTTAAATATTATACTTTTATTGTATTTATGCTCAAAACGAAATTTTTAAGGGGTCACAGGAGTCTTAAAAATGTGCAAAGAAGACACTACAAAGCATAGTTTGATCTTTCATGTCCTTTTTTAACTACTCAATTAATGAGTATAATTTTTTATATGTAATTCTACAGGATTTATTTATTATAAAACAAGTTTTAAAATTTATGAAACTTTAGCCAAAACTAAAATAAATGATATTAAACATGAAGCTATTTAAACACATTGTGATTAGGCTTGCGCGGCAAATTGTGAGGTCAAAATTCAAAAAATGACCAAGAAAATGACTCTATATTGTACAAATATGTACAAACAAAGACTTATACCTAAATTATCAGCTCAATTTTAATTAGAAATTATTTTAAGAACTTTTTTCTAAAAAAATTCATAAAAATTTAAAAATTTTGATTTTAAATTTTTTAAAAAATAATTTCGAAGTAAAATTGAGCTGAGAATTAGGTCTAAGTCTTTGTTTGTACATATTTGTACAATAAAAAGTCATTTTCGTGGTCATTTTTTCAATTTTGACCTCACAATTTGGCGCGCAAGCCTAATCACAATGTGTTCAAATAGCTTCATGTTTAATATCATTTATTTTAGTTTTGGCTAAAGTTTCATAAATTTTAAAACTTGTTTTATAATAAATAAATCTTGCAGAATTACATATAAAAAAATTATACTTATACATTGAGTAGTTCAAAAATGACATGTTTGTAGTTAATTCTTTGCACATTTTTAAGACTCCTATGACCCCTTAAAACTAAAGCGTAATATGTATTAGAAATATGAAACTAAATCATATTAAATGATATAATTACTCTAAAAAAAAGAAACAGCAATTTTAAAAGGACTTATTATTGCTAACACTATGAACATTACACATTACTGCACGGTTAACACACACGTCCTTACTCACGGTTAACACAAAATTCACTCATTTTCTAGTGAAAAATTCATCTAAAGTTAGCAGCTTTGATTTGATTGTAAAACCTGTTTTCCGGCAAATATCAAAGAACGAAATTTTATTAACTGCATCTCAACAATATTAAAATCGATTTTAAGGAAAGTACACATTGAAAAAAATGGGAAAAATTGTGAGACATGATACAAAGCGCGATACATCATGGACTACTTAACTACCAAGGCTGGAGAAGCTTTCCCAAACAATAGACGGAAATATTGACGTCATAGTTCCGAGTGATGTTTTTCCGAAGATGAAGAAAACCTGCCTCGAAACCTTTTCGGAACCACTCGTTCACGGCTGACTACACTTTTAGGGTTCATAATGCCTCCGAACTAGTTTCTCTATCTTCGGCACTGGGAACAGTGACGTCAATATTTCCGTCTTCGCTCATGTTTGGGAGAGCTTCTCTGGCCTTGTTATTGAAATTGGCCGCGGATATATCCGAATGCGCGGTGTAGCGAAGCGCGATATAGCGAGGAGTTACTATAATGGTGAACTGACTTACTACAATTTTTATGAAACTGTACTCAACGCAGCACATCAAAGAACGAAAGCCATTAAAGACCGACATCTCTCCCTTCTCCTTTACGAAAGCACGACATTCAGCATTCATCGTTTTTACCATTACACCTTTCGTCGTTACGATGAAGATCATTATAGTGCATTATTGGTGTGACCAAAATGTAAAGGATTTTTTTTATAAAAAGATTTTAATTTGTTAAAGATGCATTAAAACATAATGAACATTTTGATAAAAAAAAAACTAAAAAAAACTCCCCGGCGCAACAGCCCATTACTGGGTCAAGGCCTGAAGTGACCATTTCAGCTTTCGTGACCTAGGGCTCTGGGGTGCTAGGCATATGTCCCGGTAAGGTGGTCAGCCTCACGCGGAACCCCCAGTGTTTAGTTCCCAAGCATGCTTGGTACCCATTTTATCGACCCACTCAAGGGATGAAAGGCTAAGTCAACCTTACCCAGTCCGGGATTCGATCCCCGGTCCTGTGGCGTGGCAATGCGAAGCACTACCACTAGGCCACTGGGCCTCGTGGTAGTGGCTACTAGGCCACTGGGCCTCGTGACAGACATTTTGATAGCTATTGTTAGAAAAATAAAGAGAGCGCTAAATCGAATCTAGACATTAAAAATATCTTGCAAAGTTGGGTCCATTGACAACTGTTCATTAAATGTGATAAACGTCTATGTCGATTCTATGCTTTACAAGTGTCGACTTGTTAACCATTTAATGACTATTCACTACAATAAACTACTAATAAACATTTTGAGAGCCATTGTTAGAAAAATAAAAAGTGGGCTAAATCGAATCTAGAATCCAATCTAGACAAAAAAAAAAAAAAAAAACATCGTGCGAAGTGGGAAGCCGGTCTATTGACAACTGATCATTAAATGTGATAACCGTCTATGTCGATTCTATGCCTTACAAGTGTCGACTTGTTAACCATTTAATGACTATTCACTACAATAAACTACTAATAAACATTTTGATAGCCATTGTTAGAAAAATAAAAAGTGGGCTAAATCGAATCTAGAATCCAATCTAGACCTTGAAAACATCGTGCAAAGCCGGCCAATTGACAACTGATCATTAAATGTGATAAACGTCTATGTCGATTTTATGCCTTACAAGTGTCGACTTGTTAACATTTAATAACTATTCACTACAATAAACTACTAATAAACATTATGAGAGCCATTGTTAGAAAAATAAAAACTGGGCTAAATCGAATCTAGAATCCAATCTAGACAAAAACAAAAACATCGTGCGAAGTGCGAAGCCGGTCTATTGACAACTGATTATTAAATGTGATAAACGTCTATGTCGATTCTATGCCTTACAAGTGTCGACTTGTTAACCATTTAATGACTATTCACTACAATAAACTACTAATAAACATTTTGATAGCCATTGTTAGAAAAATAAAAAGTGGGCTAAATCGAATCTAGAATCCAATCTAGACTATAAAAAGATCCGGTCTATTGACAACTGATCATTAAATATCATAAACGCCTATGTCGATTCTATGTCGTATAAGAGTCGACTACAAAACAAAAATTCTTTACTGCCCTTTATTAACCCAATAACAGCGGCTTTGTGAACACTATGAATATTTAATTCATTTCATTATGATTGGGTTCATATATGATGTGTTAAATACGATGTTTTTCTAATTCGTTTTTTGCGTAACTTAATGTGTCTTAAATAAAATTTTCAGGACAATGGTTTTCATATGTCTTACTTAGGTAACTTTTGACAAAAAGCGAATTTTCATGTGGAAAATGTTTTTGACAACCGTCGTTAATGAATTAACGGTTGTAACCATTGAGTTACTTTAAAAATTAAATTAAAAAATAACCATTTGTAGTTAGAGCCTTTGACCAAATAGAGACAAAATCAAATGGAAATGTTTGAGATGATGTAACGCTCTTGCTTTCTTTTTCTATATACTGCTGGGCAATTCTACCATAATTTTTAATTTTATGTCCCTTGGGCATAACTTTTAAAAAAATTAATATTTCTTTACCATTTTTTCTTATTATACTAAAAGACTTGTCCTTTTATAATTGCAAAACGTAATTTTAAAGCAAAGAAACTCCAAAAAATTTTTAGAACACAAAACAATGCAGAAAAGTCCTTACCATCGTGTGTCCCGAATGTCAAATTTTAAGTTTAGGGCCCAATCTAATACTTGTTTTAGCTAAAAATTACATTCATTTGGATTTTAAATTGAACTAATACTGAAGCTTAACGATTTCCTTCCATTGAATTTTGGCTTTTAACATTTATAATGCGTTTTTCTCGTCTCCTAACTTTGTCCCTGGGTTTTGGTACATTCACTGACCTCATTCCAAAAGTGGTGAAGAGAGGCACTGGATTGAGCTACAGTGATTCTTCAACCATGAAAACTGTATTGCAAAAAACTCACTTTTCAGTTAGTAGCCACATATTATTGCTAAAATATTATTGCCCAAAATTTAAAAAAACTTAGTGAAATTGCCTGCGAGGCTTTATTGCTTTCCTTACAGTCTCCCAGGTTTAAGGTTAATTTTTGCTTGATAATTGAAATTTTTTTTCTATAAATATGTTTAAGTGGAGTACAAGAAGTAAAAAAAATCCCTTTTTATTAAACTGGAGTTAATTTCAAAACAAGAAAGTCCGGAAAACAGCGTGAATGTCCTTTCCTTCCGTTCCTGACCTTCCGATCCTTACCGTCGTTAGGATCTAGGGATGGAAAATCGAAACCAGTTTTAAGACTAACCGGTTTTTTACGATTTCGGTTTCATTGATAAACAGTTAGTTTAGTGAGGCCGGTTTAGACCGGTTTCTTTAGAATCGGTGTTTTTAAAAAACTGCCGTCCCTTATTATAATTTTTTTGTTTTTTACAAATAAGCTTTGCTAAACTTTTTTTCGTAATTCTAGAACCCTTATAAACCTTTTGATAAACATTTAAAGTGATTTTGAAAAAATTAATTTTACAAGTTTTTAATACCTGAAATTAAAAATTATGGTAGAACTGCCCTGCTATTCCATTGGTTGTGCTTTGGTTTCACTTCCAAAATGACCGATATAGATGAAAAGAATTTTTTTCTATGCAAGCTTTCTGTAACACATATTTTGAACAACCAACATCACAACAAGAAGTTGGCATTAAAAAATCTAATTAAGTAATATATTTTTAGAAAACTCATTTTAAAATCTATATACATAAAAGGCGACTTCTGTTTGTCTGTTTGTTTGTATAGGACGCAAAAACTTAATAACCACGCAACAGATCATCACGAAATTTGGCACAAAAATTCATCTCATCTCCAGAACAAACATAGGCTAAGAATTTTTCGAATCGAACCATTCCTTCTATCGTTTTCGAACGTTTTAAGGGAAAAAATACACCACTTTCGCTCAAATCCGATCATTTTTTCTCTTTCGTGATGCCATCAGGCAGAAATATTTAAATAAAACTTTTTAGAAAACAATTGAAATCGAAAATGTTTAATTTATTTAATATTTGTTCATTGCCTTCAGAAACAAAATTAATAATTTGAAAAAATAGTTGGATATGTTTCAAGTTACGTAATCCTACCAGTCTCCATTCTATTATTTTATTGTGTAAATGGGCAGTTCTACCATAATTTTTAATTTCAGGTATTAAAAACTTGTAAAATTTATTTTTTCAAAATCACTTTAAATGTTTATCAAAAGGTTTATAAGGGTTCTAGAATTACGAAAAAAAGTTTAGCAAAGCTTATTTGTAAAAAACAAAAAAATTATAATAAGGGACGGCAGTTTTTTAAAAACACCGATTCTAAAGAAACCGGTCTAAATCGGCCTCACGAAACTAACTGTTTATCAATGAAACCGAAATCGTAAAAAACCGGTTTGTCTTAAAACTGGTTTCGATTTTCCATCCCTAGATCCTAACGACGGTAAGGATCGGAAGGTCAGGAACGGAAGGAAAGGACATTCACGCTGTTTTCCGGTCTTTCTTGTTTTGAAATTAACTCCAGTTTAATAAAAAGGGATTTTTTTACTTCTTGTACTCCACTTAAACATATTTATAGAAAAAAAATTTCAATTATCAAGCAAAAATTAACCTTAAACCTGGGAGACTGTAAGGAAAGCAATAAAGCCTCGCAGGCAATTTCACTAAGTTTTTTTAAATTTTGGGCAATAATATTTTAGCAATAATATGTGGCTACTAACTGAAAAGTGAGTTTTTTGCAATACAGTTTTCATGGTTGAAGAATCACTGTAGCTCAATCCAGTGCCTCTCTTCACCACTTTTGGAATGAGGTCAGTGAATGTACCAAAACCCAGGGACAAAGTTAGGAGACGAGAAAAACGCATTATAAATGTTAAAAGCCAAAATTCAATGGAAGGAAATCGTTAAGCTACAGTATTAGTTCAATTTAAAATCCAAATGAATGTAATTTTTAGCTAAAACAAGTATTAGATTGGGCCCTAAACTTAAAATTTGACATTCGGGACACACGATGGTAAGGACTTTTCTGCATTGTTTTGTGTTCCAAAAATTTTTTGGAGTTTCTTTGCTTTAAAATTACGTTTTGCAATTATAAAAGGACCAGTCTTTTAGTACAGGGTGAGGCAAACAAAACCGGCCCCGAGATGGAGATTAGAATACGACAGAAATGTTGCCAAGTCTAAAACCAATACAAAAACAGGCTTACTCACTGAAGCTATTGATCGCTTCAATATTAAGCCCAAGCAAACGCTTGGCGACTTATTTGCCGGCAACTACGCTACGCTTTTAAGGGATCATAGGAGTCTTAAAAATGTGCAAAGAAGGTACTACAAAGCATAGTTTGATCTTTCATGTAATTTTTTAACTACTCAATTTATAAGTATATTTTTTATATGTAATTCTATAAGCTTTATTTAGTATAAAGCAAATTTTAAAATTTATGAAACTTTAGCCAAAACTAAAATAAATGATATTAAACATAAAGCTATTTGAACACATTGTGATTAGGCTTGCGCGGCAAATTTTGAGGTCAAAATTGAAAAAATGACCTAGAAAATGACTTTATATTGTACAAATATGTACAAACAAAGACTTATACCTAAATTCTCAGCTCAATTTTAATTGGAAATTATTTTAAGAACTTTTTCTAAAAAAAATAATAAAAATTTTAAAATTTGATTTAAATTTTTTTTAAAATAATTTCTTATTAAAATTGAGCTGAGAATTTAGGTATAAGTCTTTGTTTATACATATTTGTACAATATAAAGTCATTTTCTTGGTCATTTTTTCAATTTTGACCTCAAAATTTGCCGCGCAAGCCTAATCACAATGTGTTCAAATAGCTTTATGTTTAATATCATTTATTTTAGTTTTGGCTAAAGTTTCATAAATTCTAAAATTTGTCTTATATTAAATAAATCTTATAGAATTGCATATAAAAAAAATTATAGTACTTATATATTGAGTAGTTAAAAAATTACATGAAAGATCAAACTATACTTTGTAGTACCTTCTTTGCACATTTTTAAGACTCCTATGGCCCCTTAAAAGCTAGTTGAAATGGAATATAAACAAGGTTAGTAGAGCTGATCAAGATTTAGTGATTATTTGATTGTTTCGATCGTTATTTATCCTAGAGAATCGGACCTTTTTGTATTTGGTAATACAAAACATTCTAAATTGATTGCAAGACCCTAAATTTGCATTATGGGACGTCTTCATACAATACGAACTAAGATCTGAATTCGCCACTAGTCTGTGAGTAGCTCTAATGTGAAGCTAATCCGATCCAACCAATGCAAAAACAGGTTTCAGGTGGCTTCAAGAGTTTTTCTCGCCAAGCATTTTAACGTATTCCCATCTATAGCTCGGGGCCGGTTTTGTTTGCCTCACCCTGTATAATAAGAAAAAATGGTAAAGAAATATTAATTTTTTTAAAAGTTATGCCCAAGGGACATAAAATTAAAAATTATGGTAGAATTGCCCAAATATGATTTTAATTATGAATTTTTTAAAAGCATAGTTAAGCTTTTACTGAACTATGTTGGTTTTTTAGAGACCGTTGCACTACAGATGCATATTAGGATTTCATGTCTTCCTTTTTTCGCCAATTACTTTGCCAAACTCGCCAAATTATTACAAAGAACGTGCAAAAGAGCATTTTTTAAAATAGCTGGTTGGTTGTGCGATTGTCTAGAGCTTAATGGGTGTAATGTTAGCTATATATTTTCCTCGCCAAATTTTTCAAGCACGCCAAATGAGCTAAAATGTTTTTATTCGGGAAATTACTACGACATTACCTGTTAATTTTATAGCATTTTTTAAATTTTGAATTTTTTATGTAATATAAGTAGCGGGATTTTGTACTTTAATAACGAACGGTATCAGCAACATAAGCTTATTAAAAAGCAAATAAACTTATAAAACATGCAAATCGTTTGCTGTTTGCTGGAGTAGCTTATTTTCAATTCTTACTGATTATTTTTTTACTTAAATATGTATTCTCTTTAATTTGAGCTTCTTATCAAAGGTATTTTTGAAATTAATATTAATTATTACTATATCCAAGATGGGTAATTAAATGGAAAAAATTACTGGGTAATCTTCATATCTTATGTAACTCAAATGAAAGAAAAAATAGTAAAATTGACTATAAAATTACTTTTTCATCTCTACCCGTGCAACGTCGGGTATAACAGCTAGTACCAAAATAAAAGAACCAGACAACAAATGAAAACGAACCGTTAGAGTTGTTGACACGACGTAAAACAACCCAATTATTGTAGATTAAAATATCATTTACGGCTTTGTCAAAGTAATGCACATGATTACTAATGACCAATCGTTATTCGTACCTGGATCCTGGACGAATCTCTATGGCGTTCTGCTTCTTGACCCACTTGACACTGATTGGATCGTCCCCGGTGACGTCACAAGCCAGTCGGGCTGCCTCCCCCTTTCGAACGGCCAGCTGACCAACAGTCACAGTTACCTTTGGGGGAACTGAAAAAAAAATAATTTGAAGGGATTTTAGAATATTTATTTTAAAATGAATCGTTATTAAATAAAGTTTTTTTAAAAAGAAAATCGATACAATAGATTGTTTTCAATTTTGTCTAATTAGATGATGTTTAATACCTTTATTTCAAAAGCTATCTATATATTTGGATATTTGATAAAAGTAGAGTATGAAACGTAGCATTTTTATATTCTAACATTGGAAATACAATTTGAAGCATTCCTTTTCAATTTACGTAATATCGTAAGTATTATGTATCGCTATCAATATGAAATAACAAAAACTTTCTGAAATTCAATATTATTTTAAATGAGTGCTACTAAACACATTAAAGAATGTTTAAAATTGAAAAATTATGAACGTAATAAAATTTGTAACCCTCAGTATTAACAGAAAAAAAGATCAAGATTGATTTTTCAAATTTCAGCTGGTGTTAAAAAGATCACGACACGCGTTAATCGTCAGTAAGAGTACATTTTTAGTAACGAAACTTTAATCTGCACAGTTGCTGAGTTCAAGTATTTTTTACTACCATGCCACAGGTTGAGGATTTGCAAGTTTAACTCAACCACGGCTAGCCTTTGGAGCTTTTGGGTTCGGGTTCGAATCCCGGTAAGGCATGGATGCTTGTGTTTGTCAATAAATGTTGTTATTTGTCTATGTGTTTGTGTCGTCTTTCCTTTGTGTGCCTCCTACGACTGTGTCACTTCTGGCGAGTGGGGTAGCGGGCTATAAAGCGCATGCTCTTCCTTTCTAGAGGGCGCATTCATTGTAATTTACCAACTCAACCACGACCGCTTGTCCACTAGGGTACCTTCAATACACTGTGTGCTGTTCAGGGTAACGACAAGGAGCTTAGCAGGTGAGCCATACTAAAATCGTTATCGCTCAGCCAAACTCGCCAATAAAACAAAACAAGTTATTTTTCCAGTTTTACACATATAAACATTATGTTGTTGCTTAGTTTAGAAGAAATAAGAATGTTTTCAACTTTCAAGTAAGCAATGACTTTGATTTGCGGTTTGTTTACGTTACCCCGCCAACTATTGTTCCGCCAACGCATGCCAAAGACATGCCAAATACCGTCTGTTAGTTTCGACATTAAAAATGGCATTTTCTGGTAGTATAATGATAAAAAATACTTTTTTTAGAAATGTAATAGTCCACATGATGTTAAATTTACAATACAAAGATTAAAAAGTAAAGCTTTATACCTTTTTTCCGAGTTTAAACAGCTTTTTTATTAAATAGCAATTGTTAAATAAACTCAAAAATTATTCTTTAAGGATTTGCAGAACAAAGCTGAAGCTTCTCTGAGCTTTCTGCTCGTATATATAAAAAAAATGGACGGAAGCAAAACCGTTGCAAACTCTAAGACTTTATTTCGAAAACTGATTTTTCTTACAAAAACAATGTTGCCACAGACAAAACTTTAAACATAAAATTAAATAAATAAATAAACTGCAATTAACAACTGTACTTAGTAAACAAAATTCATATTAGAGAATTCTTTACAAACAGCAACATACTCCCACCTTGCAAAGGTTATCACTTTGCTACAGAAAATTTGATATTTAGAATTATCAGCACAATTTAGAGTCCAAAAAGAGTCTTTTTAAAATAAAAACAAGTTCGATAGTTCGACAATGAATCTCAATGTCTCTTCCTTAACGATCTTCTGGCAGCCTGTAGCACATCTACATCAGTTCCAGATATTTCCAAAGGGTACAGCCGCTGAAAGGGGCGGATTCTCTCCCCCCTGGAGGTCTTCAATCTCGCTACTCTTGGAACCCCATCTCTACCGGGAAAGACTTCTAAAATAATCCCAAGAGGCCAATCGATGCGCCGTATGTTATCTTGACCAATTAAAACAACGTCACCCACATTCAAAACGTCACTTTTCCTGATTCCTTTGTGAACTAATAGAGCGAGGTATTCATTTCTGAATCGTTGCCTGAGATTTTCGCGTAATTTTTGTAAATACTTTACACGTTTTATCAAGGAAGATCGGTCTACACTGTCAAGATCTGGAGTTTCGCTGTTACCCCCACTGTAAATGAACATGTCAGGAGTCAATGGTACCAAGTCATTTGGATCATCTTGCAGGTAAGTAACGGGCCTAGCGTTTATCACTGCCTCGCAGTCACACAGTATCGTGTTCAGCTCTTCATAGTTGACAGTAGACTTCCCCAACACCCGGCGCAGGAGTTCTTTCAGCATTCTAACCATACGCTCCCACCAGGCTGCTGTGGGTGGAATGAATTTCCAAGTGATTTTCCGAGCGGTTGAAAACACAGCTATTTCTTCCCAGTTTAAACCTTTCAAGGCATTGTTAGTCCCTACAAAATTCGTGCCGTTATCTGAATATAGGACGGAAACTCTGCCTCTTCTGGCAGTGAATCTTCTCAAAGCTTGAATGTAAGCATCTGTACTGAGCGACTCGACCAGTTCAAAGTGGACCGCTCGGTACACTGCGCATGTGAACAAAACTATCCAAGCTTTACCCTTTGTCTTCAAGTTGAGAGGACCGGCATAGTCGACACCAGACACTTCAAAGACTTTAGTCTGTGTAATTCTCTCTCTAGGCAGTGGAGCAAAGGGTACTTCAACTGGTCGGGATTTGTAGCGTTGGCATGGCACACATTTAGACAAAACTTTCTTTACCAACTTTTTCCCTCTAAGTATCCAAAACTTTTCTCTTAGTTTGGCAAGTACAATTGAAGAACCGGCATGCATAGCTTTTTCATGTTCTTCGCGAATTAATTTCTCAACGATAGTACACGCAGGTAAAAGAACTGGTAATCTGAATTCCACGTTTTCGTCACTCTCCACAAGTTTTGTTCTAATTCTCAAAATTCCATTTTCATCTCTAAATGCTTGCATTTTCGAAAGGAACTTATCATCTTGAAAAGTCTTTGACTGTATGGATTTAAAAAACAAAGATTCTGCTTGTTGAAATTCTTCAGAGCTCAAATTACCTTTCAGTTTATGTTCGTGTGAAATGTTATGGATAAAACGTAAACTCCATGCTAGTACTCTGATATTCTTACTGTAAGAAGAAAAACGATCACAACAGATATCTTCATCGTCAATATTTATCATGGATGAGACAACCGTTTTTCTTTTTTCTTTGATTACTTCTTCTTCATTTACATCTCTTTCTGGGTCGATAGCTGGCCATTCATGAGGAGATAGGTACAACCAGCTGGGTCCTTCCCACCATTTTAGGCAGCAAAGCTGTTGGGATGAACATCCTCTACTTGGGAGGTCTGCAGGATTTGAGGACCCAGGTACATGTCTCCAGGCTTCAAGTGGTGTCAGTTGCCTGATTTCTTGGACACGGTTCTGTACAAATGCACCCCACACATCTTCTCGTTTCAGCCAAGCCAACACTGTTGTAGAGTCTGTCCAAAAATAAACATTCTTTATTTTAAACTCCTTTAGGACTTCAGTAGAAAGACGAGCAGAAATGGTGGCACCAAGAAGTTCCAGCCGAGCAATTGTTGTTTCTTTCTTTCCGCAAGGAGCAATTCTTGTTTTACTTTGTATAAGCTGCACATGAACAGTAGCTCCATCATCAACTCGTAGAAAGGCAACCGTTGAATAGGCAAGTTTGCTCGCATCACAGAAAAAATGCAACGAAAAGTTTTCGGCCCCTACTTCACAATGCAACCATCTTGGCACTTTCAAATTCTTTAGATGCTCGAGCTCATTTAGCCACTTTAGAAAATCTTGGCGAGATTTACTGTCAATTTCTCCATCCCAGCCGATCTTAGACTTCCACAAATCTTGTAACCAGAGTTTTGGACGTAGCATCACAGGGCTGGTAATTCCTATTGGGTCAAAAACTTTGTGTGAAGCAGCCAAAATATTTCTTTTTGTGATTACTTCATTCTTGGCTTCTGTGACATCAGGAAGACTTATAGAAAGGGTATCATTCTGTTTGTCCCACATCATCCCCAAGATATTGGTAGGACTTTCTATAGACTCCGACGGGCCACTGTACTCCCACCCTCTTAAATCGAACTTCCTTTCAGCCATAATTTCACTAGCAACTTCGATAAACTGCTTCAACTCTGCTTCAGACTTGACACTAATTAGACAATTGTCCACATAAAAGCTGTTTAACAGATGTCGTATAATATCTTCTGGGTATCTTTTATTCCCATGGAGAGCTTCATCAAGCTTCGTTTCCAAATGGTATTTTATCGTTGCAGCAAGCAAGAATGGACTGCAGGACACTCCAAAGACAACTCTGCAATGACGATAATACTTTAGCTTGCCATCTTCATTGTACCACAGAAAGCGTAAGAAATTTCTATCTTGTTTATTGAGACTGATTTGAAGAAAGGCTTTGCGAATGTCAGCTGTTGCACCAAATTTAAACATTCGAAACCTAGATATTATGGAGGGTATTAGTTCTATCAAATTTAGTCCCTTTTCGACGCAATCATTTAGACTTGGAGATCCTTTTTGTTTAGAAGAAGCATTAAACACGGGCCTAATCTTTGTGGTACTGTTTTCCTTCACTATGTGTCGATGGGGTAAATAATGACATGGTAACATCATCTCTTCTTTTGGAACTTCTTCGATGATGTTTTCCTGCTCCCACTCATTGAATACTTCTCCATAAGCATCGTATAACTTTTCATTTTTCAGCTTGCGGCTTGTCACTTCTAGCCCTCTGAGTGCTAAGTCGAAATTGTTTGGCAATGGCAAGTGGGTATCGATCCAGGGCAAGCAAACATGAAAACGCTGATCTTCATTGACATCCACAGTCTTTAGAAAATGATCCATTGTGGCTTCATGAAGTTCTTCTTTAGTTTTCTGTTCTGATGGATCTTGAATACCGATAGAATCCAATCGCCACATATCTGATATGTCCATGTCTTTCACTAACAGGGAAGTTACCATCATAGCATTAGCAGATGCGACTTCATTATCAGGAACTTTGCCCAGCAGAGTTCACCCGAGCAATGTTTCAATTGCCACTAAACCGCTTGATAGGACCTTTCGCTGACCAGTCATAATTTTCCCAAAAATGTCCGCTCCAATTAAAACATCTACCTGATGAGACACTGCACCAACATCACTTAGGATAATATCCATTTCTTGCAGCTCTTTCAGCCAGGGCCCTGGACATACAGGTGAAACATCACTGCAAATGGTTACTTGATCCAACGCTTCAAAGTTGCAAGCAAAATTGTTCTTTATACTTTTTAGTCTTATTCTGTAGCATGAGTGTTTCGATTCTTCAGATTTTACTCCACCGAAGAGGGAATGCACTAAAGTCTCCTTTTTTACCGGATTATACCCCATCTCTTCTGCAAGACTCTTTACAACATAAGATTTGGAAGATCCCGTGTCTAGAATAACTCGTACGAGGATTTCCTTCTTATCTGATATTAGTTTGCACTTTAGGGTCTGGAGAAACACTTTAGGACTTCCACTTACATTAGACATAGTAACTTCATTGTTAACTTCAGTTTCTTCTGTCTTTTTAACGTCATTTTTCTTTGATTCGTTTGCTTCGCACATCAAGGGCACATGTTTTCTCCCACACAATATACATTTGAGAAACGCTCTGCATTTACGGGCAGTGTGGCCGGGAGTCAAGCAGGCAAAACAACACTGCTTTTCTCGGACTACACTCTTCCTCTCTTCCAAACTCATCTTTTGGGCAGAGAAACAGTCAGCACTAGCATGTTTACCCATGCAGAAAATACTAGATTTCTTATTATCTTTCGTTGAAGTTGTCAGCAAGTTCGCCGCGGTAGGGATTTTATTCCATTGCTTCTTTTTTGGAGGCTGTTTGCTTCTAGGTTCATTCAATCCAAAGCCTGACATTGCTAAATTGATCCTTTCTTCTCCTTCCACTTCTGTCTTAATAAATTGCATGAGATTATTTAGTCTCTCCTTAGCATCAGCTGAAGAGGAAGAACTCAGATGCCTGTTCCATGCCTTCAAGAAGTCTTCATTGAAACACGATTCAACCATAGGATATAAAATGGAAGCACACTTATCAGTCGTGACACCTAAAGAGTCCAAAGCCCTCATGTGAGACTCCACTTTATCATACAGAGACGTCATAGATAATTTTTCATTTTTATGAACTGATATTACTAATTTTAAGAGCTCTCTAACATATACTTCAACCAACAAATCTTCCCTACCAAAACGAGCTTTCAAACTTTCAATTACTTTCGCATAATTTGCCCCTGTTGGCGGGAAACTGTCTACGACTTCACGAGCACGAGACCCAGTAACAGTGGCTTGTATCAAATACTGGAATTTGTTTTCGGGGGCGATATCATTATCATCATGAATATGTTGGAATTGACTCCAAAATGCGAGCCATTCTTTAATATCACCACTAAACTGACGAAATTCCAATTTCGGCAGGGTAAATTTTCTTTTCGAGTTGCCGTTTTCTCCGGTCGCAGTCTGATTTTCTATTTGGCCTTGCTCTTGAATGCGAATTCTGGCCAGTTCTAGTTCGTGCTCCATCTTCGCTTTTTCAAAATTCAATTTAGATTCAGCTTCAAGTCTTGCTTTTGCTTCTTCATGTCTTACTTCTTTATCAGCTTCGAGCTTCAGTTTTTCTAAGTTAAGCCTAGCTTCTTCTTTATCTTTATCATTTTCTTCTTGAGATTTTCTCTCAGAAATAGCATTTTCCAGCATCGTCTTAACAAAATCCGGATCATTTTTGTACTCGTCACTATCCAAAATTATGTTCTTTAGTTCAGCTACTTTTGCATTTGGCGGAACATCTTCGCCAATTTCCATAGCAACGGCTTTCAGATCTTCCTTTTTGAAGTTTTTTACTTCTTTAAACATCTTGAGAATCAACTTCCGTCCTGTCTTGGACGCCAGAAATGTTAAATAAACTCAAAAATTATTCTTTAAGGATTTGCAGAACAAAGCTGAAGCTTCTCTGAGCTTTCTGCTCCTATATATCAAAAAAAAAATGGACGGAAGCAAAACCGTTGCAAACTCTAAGACTTTATTTCGAAAACTGATTTTTCTTACAAAAACAATGTTGCCACAGACAAAACTTTAAACATAAAATTAAATAAATAAATAAACTGCAATTAACAACTGTACTTAGTAAACAAAATTCATATTAGAGAATTCTTTACAAACAGCAACAGCAATGACACACGCCGGTATTAAAACATGGATTACAGCTTTACCGTTAAGAATTTTAATCCAAAAAAGAATAAATCTTGAAGAATATAGATCATTAAAAACAAAATCAATAACAAATAGTGGTTACGTTCCTTTGATTATATCGTTTAGATACGATTTATTAGAGCTTCGCTGAGTCGCCGTGTAATGTCTACGGAGAAAAAATAACAGCGCCGTATCTCTGGAGCATGGCTATGCTCCAGCCAATCAGGTGAGAGAATCATGTCGCAACCCTCATACGCAGATATTCCAGTAACCCTACTGTCCACCATTCGTCCAGTTTGAGTTGTCAGCAGTCCCGAAAGAGAGGAACGAAGCCTGTTTGAAACCAGAAAAGTATAGTCGGCTATAGGTTTAGTACTTTTTATTAGGAAAAGCCGAGTAAACCGGATGGATAGCGTAAAGTCACGAAGAGCTGCCGTGGCCTTATAATTGAGTTAGCCATGACTCAACAATAGCCCTCGTGTAGCTCTAGTGCTACGATAATTCAAACCTATAACCTAAGCTAACCATGACTCAACTCTTCCTTTCTTTAGTAGCCCCAAAAAAAATTCGAAGTAATCTAGCATGGGGTAAAATCAATGTAAGGCCTACTCATGTGCCGGCTCGTCACTTGACTGTGGTTCTAAAATACGACACCCGTCGCCAATAGCCCTCTTGTAGCTCTAGTGAGACGATAATTCAAACCTAACCTTACCTAAATTATGACACACGTCTAAAATAGCCTTCCTGTAGTTGTAATGCGACGATATTCAACGAAATTCTAGACTTTCTAATGCGATATTAACATACCAGTAATTGGTACTTTAAAGCGAAATAATAATGAGTTGGAAAAGTAATTTGGGAATATAAAGCGAGGGACAAAGGCAAGATAATACAGTCATTATTCTTCGTAACCGCACGGGATTTAAGAGTAATTATTCAAAGCAGGGCGCGAAGACTTCGCTAATGTTCACAAAAGTACAATATTCTCCTTTGAAAAGTTTTAAATTAATGTGTAGATTGTTGAATGGAAGAATTTTTAGTGCTGTTTAAAACATTTGGTGTTGCAAGACGAAAGAATTTATGTTTTTTGTGTGAATTTTTTTAAAATTTTTAACATCGAAAGAATTTTAAATAAAAGGTGCATTGTAGAATAAAGGCCCTCGCCAGATAAGACGGTGAAAAATGCCCCCATTCCAATCGGGCTAATTTTTTTTCTGAAAATACCTCATAGTATGGACAACTTCTCAGCCAAGTTTCAGCTCAAAAATATGACGCATTTTTGAGTAAAAAATTAAAGTTTTTTTCTTTTTAAATTGATTATTCCCTGAATATAGTTGATAAATCCAAAAAACTACTCATGAGTTTTTAGATATCATTGAGTAGTATTCTCAGAAAAATCCGCTCATACATCTGATCGAGCGATCATTCTTAAAAATGCAATTTTATTTTTCAAAAAAAAATTTCATGCCAAAATCGTTTGGTCACAACTTAGGATTTTGTCTCTAAATATTCCTCTATTATCAATCTATAATATATATTTTTTTCAGATTTTTAAAATTATTGGACGATAGTTTAAAAAAATAATTCTTAAAGCCTGATTTTTTTGCTCTAAAATCCATAGATCTAGAAATAGCATGCCCACCGATTGCGCAATCCCGTACAACGCAATGATGCGTGATGAATCCACATTTCGTCGTTTTCGCAATGCATCACGGGATACTGATTCACAAAAATAATTTTTTCGAAGAGTTACATACAATAAAAACTGCATTTTTAACTTGCTTCTTTTGTGAATATATACCTCATGCCTTACAGAAATTATCAAAACGCATGCAGTTATAAAATTATGCTAGCGAAACTTGTAAAAAGTTTTAATTAGTTAATATTGAATATATATCTTTTATTAGTCGAATTATCTCATGGTGCCATCTGGTGGCGTATGGCATGCCATGTGCAAGAGCTTGCGAACTGCCTTATGGGATAATGGTTAACAAATGGCTTCACCTTTCCCCCTAGAGGCAGATCTGCTACTTTCTAAATCTATGCTAAATTCTTTAGTCCGAAAGAAATTCTCCCAGATTGAATTTCCCCGCCTTTGTTAGGAGTGCCATCTGCCGAGTAAGTAGTGCGAAAAGTCAGGTTTTAAGAATATTTTATTTTTTTTAAACTATCGTCCAATAATTTTAAAAATCTGAAAAAAATATATATTATAGATTGATAATAGAGGAATATGTAGAGACAAAATCCTAAGTTGTGACCAAACGATTTTGGCATGAAATTTTTTTTTGAAAAATAAAAATGCATTTTTAAGAATGATCGCTCGATCAGATTTATGAGCGGATTTTTCTGGGAATACTTCTCAATGATATCTAAAAACTCATTAGTAGTTTTTTGGATTTATCAAATATATTCAGGGAATAATCAATTTAAAAAGAAAAAAAACTTTAATTTTTTACTCAAAAATGCGTCACATTTTTGAGCTGAAACTTGGCTGAGAAGTTGTCCATACTATGAGGTATTTTCAGAAAAAAAATTAGCCCGATTGGAATGGGGGCATTTTTCACCGTCTTATCTGGCGAGGGCCTTTAAAGTGCATTAATTTAATTTGAGTAATTATATGGTGTTTTAATAAAAAATAAGTGAGTTAGAAAGTTAAGTTCCGATTCAAGGATTAATTGTGATGTTTAAATAATTAAAGTTTTAAATAATAAAAAATCTTTTTATTGTTGAACACGTCTATGCATAAATTAAATTTGCAGGAAAAGATAATTTTTTTATCAAATATAAAATAATCTTTAAATGGATAAATTAAACTAAAAAAAACCACTGAAGAAAATATTTTAAAATTAAAACAATTTTTTATATAAAAAATCTCATTAAGTTTTTAATAATTTAAATACATAAAAAAATAATTTTAAAACCTCATGGTCAAAAAAATATATTGTGAAAGTCTTTTCATTTAAATGTAAAAAAACCTATTATATAAGCTCAACATTTAACATAACAGTATAAAATATTTGATCTTGGAACTACCTACTTCTTCTACTTCTAACTACCTCTAACTGAACGAAACGTAAGTAACAAAACCTTTTAAGGTAAACCACTACCCTGATTTTCAATGACAAATACTTCAACATTTTATATTTGACGCACCTATTTTTAATTTTCCTTACACTTTATACTTAAGGTAGGCGAATACCCAAAATTCTAAAATTTTTACTGTTACTTTAATCTTTTCCAAATTTGGCAAAATGATTTCAAATATCATGAACAATGCTTTTTAGGCAATTTTTTTTTATTTAAATATAATTGCTTTATTTTAAACGGTGTTTTTCACCTAAAAAAAGGGGTTTACGCCAACAGTTCTAGTATAAAAAGTTTTCCATTAATTTACCTGAAAATTTTTACAGATGCTATTTCAATATATATCTGTGCCATGAACCTCTAACATCTGGTGTAAATATATAAGTTTTTTTTTAAAAAATGCCCAAGTGTAAGTTAATCGAAAAAAATCCTTTTTTTTTGTGTGGTTAATTTATGACATTTTTCTTAATAACTTCTTTTCTTGTAATTTGTATGTAACTCTAAAGGGTCATTGCATACATCAGTTCAAAACGAAGAATTTAACACTTTAATTAATGTTTATAGGATGAAAATTCAATGTGGCAGACTTGTTAGCGTAAATATCTTTTTTTTAGTTGAAAAACACCGTTTAAAATAAATAAATTATATAAATTTTAAAAAATGCTTAAATAGTATTATTCATTACATTTGAAATCACTATACTAAATTTATAAAATATTAAAGTAATAGAAAATGTTTAGAATTTGGGGGGATTTTGGGTATTCGCCTACCTTAATGTACTTTAAATACTTAGGTAATATTTTTCACTACGTTTTGTCATCTTTTTTCTTTAAATGCTTGTTTTTTTTAAAAAAATTTTATGTTTCATTTTATTTCAAATAGTTCTTAACGGAGTTACTATTTGTTTGTAATACATTTACAACATTCTACTAAATAAAATTGATTTTGTATTTAAAAAAAATTGATGTAATTATTATTTTTAGATGTTATTATCATTTGAGCCAAAAATTCGCACAATGTTATTTTTCAAAGTACATTAAAATGTTTTTTTCTTGAAAAAATTCCTTGTTTTTTTACAAACAATATACAATTTCTTTATAAAAAAATGTTTCGAAGATTGTAATGGGGTTGTTTTGCGGAGGATCTGGCAATAGCTACACGGTGTTGTTTTCCTTACTCTCTATTACTTTTGTTTTGGTTAATTGTTTGGTTGGTAGACCTATATTCAGGTTAGTGTGCTTGGTCAGCACACAACCTGGTTATCTGTTCCAACCAAGTAACCAAAACAAAAGTAAATAGAGAGTAGAGACATTTTAGAGAGTTGTTTGAGAGTAAGGAAAACAAGACCGTATAGCTGTTGCCAGATCCATGTGAAACAACCCCATTAATATCCGAAAATAATTTGCAAACTATGCACTTAAAAAATATACAAAAAGTATTAGTAGAAAGATTTTTTTAATCATTATTTATTATTTTTATTAATCTAAAGGTAATGCTGTTGTATAATTAATGTTAATAATTTAACCGAAGAAATACAACAACAAAAATACAAGATGATCTGTAAAACTGTTTTCTTTACCACAACACTCATGTAGAGGAAAACCAAGCACACAGTTACGAATTTAATTACCTTTTACATAATATACTAATATTGAAAGACTGTTTAGAATTCTTTGACACTATTTAAACACCAAAGTTTCCGAATGTAATCTATAAAAAATAGAATATCCATTGCAGTTAATTTCCGTTCGAATAGCGTTACTATGACAACTCAGACGATTTTATGCGATTTCGGAATTGAAGTGAATAGAATATGCATTAAATAACGGATGATAAATTCTCAAAGGAATGAAATGGAAACTACAATATTCCCTTGGCACATTTGCGTATACAATAAAATGTATCAAACGACATTTTGTTAAACTGCTTGGAATTTATTTTAATTTAACGAATCTGTAAGCTCATTTATGTAGCGAATTTGTGTTTTCACTTCATAACGCAATGTATGAGGATTATGTTAAAGTTTTAGTTGAACAAAACTAGTTATTTAAATTAAGTGATATTCGTTGTTCATAAACGACAACATTTTGTTTTTGCAATGGCTTGCTTAAATTTTCAATATTGGCTGGTTTCCCGTGACGTAATAACATTCCACCTTTAATTCTTGGATTTTATTGGTGGTTTCGGTAATTTGTGGTAGGACCATAGAGATCATAGTTAAAGTATTAGAGTGGCGGATCACGTGACCTCCAATGCTAACGCTGGGACGAGCACGGAGAGCAAAACATGGGCTGGAGCAAAATTGGATGGCTATGGGGCCAGTGTTGCCGACATTTTAATTAGAAAAGAGCCCCGAATAAATGAAATTGAATTCTAAAATTACAACAAAAAAACCCACAAAAATACTAGCTGCATTTTGGAATATTTTTATTTACTTAAAAAAAAAAACTTGAAACTTGCTTTATAGTATTTTTATAATATCTATATTTCAATTTTAGAATGGGGCGTTTCACGTAGGATCTGGCAATAACTACAATGTGTTGTTTTCCTTACTCTCTAATTAACAAAGCTTATAAGCGGTTCTCTGAACAAGCACACAAGCTGGAATATATATGTATCATAGCATACCATACCATACTCTAATTAACTTTTAATTAAGTTGGTTGGTTGGTAGACATATATTCAGGTTATTGCGTTTGGTCAGCACACAACCTGTTGTTGTTGTTGTTGTTGCCGATCCCCAAAGTCCAGCGGAGCTAGACTAGGTCCATGAAGCCAAACACCCCGAGAAAGTCCAGGACCAGCAATGGGCTCTCCAGGAGATCTTGATAATTGAGCCCCAGGCACTCCAAGATGTGGGATGGTGAAGCCTGCGCAGAGGAGCACTTGGTGCATGTGTCAAAAGTTCTCAAACCATCTGAAAAGGTCATAGTTCTGAGGTGCCCACTGAGGAAACGGGTGATTGCAGTCTGACCCGGCCTGTCACATTTAAGCGCCAAGGAGCCGCCAGGTCGATGGCATCGATACCATTGATGTACTGGGGGGGTGGACCATTTCGTTTTTTTCCCGCGACTTAGCTCTTGAGTAAGCCTCTGAGTAGGTAAGAGGCTCAAGTGGAACCAAGCACACAACCTGATAATCTCCACCAAAACAAAAGTAAATAGAGAGTATAGACATTTAGAGAGTTGTTAGAGAGTAGGGAAAACATGACCGTATTGCTATTGCCAGATCCTCCATGAAACAACCTCATTAAATTTTATTTTTTCGTAGTATTCTTTTTCTTAATGGGATGGCAACACTGGCAACTTGCCGCCATATTAGGAAAAAGAATATTACGAAGAAATAAATTTAATTCTAAAATTGCAAAAAAATATATATAAATACTGAAAAAGCGTTTCAAGTTTTTTAAAAGTCACTAAAAATATTCCAAAAGCAGCTAGTATTGATGTTGTATTTTTTTGTAATTTCAGAATTAAATTTTTATTTTTTCGTTGCACTCTTTTCTTCTTAAAGTGTTGGCAACACTGGCCCCATAACCTTCCAATTTTGCTCTCCATGCTCGCCCCGGCGTTAGCATTAGATGTCACGTGATCCACCACTCTAATACTTCAACTATGATCTCTATGGGTAGGACACGGTAAGATCCGCTCACGTCATTGGTCAACCATACGAGACCTTGTTTTCACCCCTCATATTTTATAATTAGCATTATAATGGGCATGTTACAGGTCTTTAGTGGCAACAGAAATGCTAAAAGAAAATAAATTATTTATTGAGCTTTGATTGGTGTATTAATGTCATTTGGGAACAAAGCAGCAATCAGATCATCTGTAAAGGAATGACAGGAATTAAAATTGGAATAAATAGTGTCACCTGAAACAACTTAATAACATAAATGTATTGCTGGATTTTTTTAAGACGAATAGGATATTTATATTCAATAAAATAGTATAAAGATCGACACTCTTAACACAAAAGAGAGAAATCCACTCCTATATTAGAAGTGCATTTTCGACACTGGAAAAGAGTGAAAAGTAACTCAGACTGAGTTAAAATTATCTTAGATGGAGTTAAAATCCCTCGTTTGGAGTGATCCTGTCGGAGGTTTCCCCTATAGGAGTGAAATCCACTCCTATAGGGGAAGTGTATTTTTGACACTGGAATGAGAGAAAATTAACTCAGACTGAGTTAAAATCGCTCGTTTGTTTTAAGAGTGTGAAACCATTCCCCAAATTAACTTTTAAATACAATTATAAATAAATTTCCAGTACTTTTCACTATCATTTATTTATGAGTTTAGAATTAAATATTTGTTTTTAATAATCTACCTTTCAAACAATTTTCGAACTCAAACTTTCCAACCGATCTATCTACAACCTCCCGTCTTCTAAAGATGGCAGCAGTCACGTAGAACAAAACTCGTTCGAAAAGGAAATTCGATAATTCCATCGAATGCCCGATTCGTTACAGAATAATGAACTTCGTTAGGCACAAAGGAAGAGCGACAAGTTGTTCCACCCCACGGCAAGTCGAACGTTCGAGTGAATTTCGTTCTAATGGCCTAGATCGATCGAAAGATCGAACAAAATGTGTTCGAAGGATAAAACTTTTTTCTTTGTATGGAGTTTGAAAGAAAAGGTTAAATGTGGATCGGATTTATGGATTGATAGAACCAATTAGTGAATAATTTGTTATTTATTACTTTAATGATCTTTTTTCTGATTTTTAACCAATATCTCTGAATATACTCGGTAAAAACTGTTAATTTTACAGAAAAACTGCAACGATTTTCTTTTAACAGTTTTTTCTGAAAAAATATTTTGTTTAAGGTTAAAACAGTTTTTCCTCGTTTTTAACAGCGAGAGTACAGACTGAAACGTATTCCTCAAAAAAAATGTCGATTTGTATTTTTCTCTTCAGTTTGTACGTTAAAAAACGGATTTTACATCAAAATACGAATTTTCTTAACAAATGAAACAATTTTCTCGATAAATTATACGATATTTTTCTGGTACACCAACAGACAGTTTTTTCTGTATAAACAACATACATTTTTTACAATGTATACATCAATCCAGTTTAAATTCCTAGGAAAGTTTAATATAGAACAAAATGCTACGCTTGGCAATTATTCTTAGACGCGTGGATTTTGCAGAAAGCGGATATAAGTGACAGTGTTTGTTACAAACCTACTTGGATTTTTTTTTATATTTTAACAAAATATGATTTTGTATCGAAAATAAGACCCGAATGGGTTGCTGAACATAAACATTACGGCGATTTCAAATATATTTTTTAAAATAAATGGTTTTTATTTTTCCATTCGAAAACGGATGTTAAATATAAAGTATTTTTTAAAATTCCAATATTTCAAATAAATCGAAGTACGCGCAAACATTCCAGCAAATATACTAAAAATGGAATAAAATCGTTTGGTTGCCGCCATATTTCCCCGAAATAAAAAAAAATCTCATTTCCGAAGGCCGCTCTTAACAAAACGAAATAAAAATAGAAAAAAAAATATTTTGAGCCATTTATTCTTTCGCTCGATATAATATCAGAACAAAAAAATATATATCAAGAAATATTCCTTTTCCTGTGGTATATTTCGGGAAAGAAGTATGGCAGCAGATATGCTTGGTTGGGAAGCCATATTTTCGAACCTCTTTTCATGACAGATAGGTTTTGGAACGCTACATCAATATTCCGATGAGAAAACTCTTCAAGATTTCGCTAGGTTCTCCGCACCTTCTTCAGGAAAGAAAGTTCCAAAAAGATAAGGAAGTATTTTTATTTTATTATTTCCTTAGGTTTTATTTTGTTTTATGAGTTTTGCACTTGAAAATTTAAAAGCGAGGAAATAGAATGGGATATTTGTTTTGGATTTAGGGTTTCATGAAGTCGGAGGTTTTTCAATAGCTATTTTTGAGCAAAGAATCCCACATGAAAATCTCATAATATCTTATGTGATCGATGGCATTGAAATGTTTAATTTGTGAATAAATCCGAATCATAAAAATATTACAAAATAAATTCGTAAAAGAATTCTAATTTAAACACAGATATAACGTGAATTTAAAGACAAAATATATATTTGTTTTAATTTGATTACGCACAAACCTTTCGAATGAGAATTTTTCAGATGATGTAACGCTTTTGTTTTCATTTTTATTCGCACTTTATTTTTATTCGTTGCTTCAGTTTTACGTACTGTGATTTCATTGGTTGCTTCGATTTCACTCTCAAAACGACCGATATGGATGAAATTTTTTTTATGGAAGCTTTCTTTAACAAATGTTTTGAACAACCAACAGCACAGTAAAAAGTTGTCTTTAAAAAACTTCATTAAGTAAAATACTCTAAAAAAAACTCATTTTCAAATACCAAAACATAGCAAATTCCAGCCAACAAGCTGCTACCATAAACGACGTGAAACAACACCATTAATCCTTATCTTAAAATTTAAGAAAATATGAGTGAATATATGAAAACGATTTATTTTAATCGATTAAAACTTTAAAATTTTAAATAACTTCTCTTTATAAAACTATAAAAAATAATTCAATAGTTAAATGTAATTCTTATACCTTTTAAAGTAAAATAATGTAGGTGATGAAACAATATAATTTGTTCGTCACATTTGGAGTTTATATACAAGTTTTAAACAGTATCCTTTAAAATACAATAAAATAAACTATTTTAGTAACGATATAAATATTTTTAATCAGCTGACAAATATCCTTTCAGCTTGATTGCTAGTAATCACTTATATACATAAAACAAAAAATTCTTTAAAAACAACTTAAGCGTAAATTATTACAAACTTAAAAGATAGTGGAAAGCATTAAAAACAACGCTAAATTTTCTCATTAACTTCTACTACCCAAGATAAACTCTTCTTGTATGCTCGCTTACCAGGCTCGTTAGAACCTAATCGTCAAACATAAAATGCAAAATAAAATGTATAACATCGGGTTAGTTCCTACCTGTTTTCGTTAAAAATGAAAATAACTTCCAGTTCTCATATGAGTCTATAGTTCTTTATTGCAATACTTTTCATGATTTTTTCTGTTCTTTTTGTTAAGTATGGTGCAGAAATAAGCATAGATACTTAAATAGCCAGAGGCTAATGTGTTAAGTAAACAAATGGTTTTCAATGTTTGTTGGTAAATTTGCAAGCCAATTTGAATATATTTGTTCTTTTTTTTTTTTGGTTTGAGCGAAGATCAGATTAGTTCTTGTCGTGTGCCTCCAGGTCGTATCCTAGAGGTAAAATAGTAGGGAAATGGTAGGGAACTTGAAATAGTAGGGAAATAACTTTTACAGAAATAATGGTCAAAGCCTAGCGATATCAAAAACCTTGCAAAATCGCAATGACATTTTTCCTGCCTAACTGAAAACAGATTTCTCTGCAGCCAGTTTACAATGGTTAGGAAAGCAACTTTTACAGAACCCATGGTCAAAGACTAGCAATATCAAAAACCTTGCAAAATCGCAATGACATGGGTGAATGAATGGGTTAAGAAAGCAACTTTTACAGAACCGATGGTCAAAGACTAGCCATGTATAAGAAACCTTGCAAAATCGCAATAAAATTTGTTTTTTTCTGCTTAACTGAAAACAGATTTGTCTGCGGCCTGTGTACAATGTTTAGGAAAGCAACTTTTACAGAAGCAATGGTCAAAGACTAGCCATATCAGAAACCTTGCAAAATCGCAATAAAATTTGTTTTTTTCTGCTTAACTGAAAACAGATTTGTCTGCAGCCAGTTTACAATGGTTAGGAAAGCAACTTTTACAGAAGAAATGGTCAAAGACTAGCCATATCAGAAACCTTGCAAAATCGAAATAAAATGTAGTTTTATCTGCTTAACTGAAAACAGATTTGTCTGCAGCCTGTTTACAAGGGTTAGGAAAGCAACTTTTACAGAACCAATGGTCAAAGACAAGCCATATATAAGAAACCTTGCAAAATCGCAATAAAATTTGTTTTTTTCTGCTTAACTGAAAACAGATTTGTCTGCAGCCTGTTTACAATTGTAGGAAAGCAACTTTTAAAGAACCAATAGTCAAAGACTAGCCATATCAGAAACCTTGCAAAATCGCAATAATTTTTTTTTCTGTGTAACTGAAAACAGATTTGTCCGCAGCCTGTTTACAAGGGTTAAGAAAGCAACTTTTACAGAACCGATGGTCAAAGACTAGCCATGTATAAGAAACCTTGCAAAATCGCAATAAAATTTGTTTTTTTCTGCTTAACTGAAAACAGATTTGTCTGCAGCCTGTTTACAATTGTAGGAAAGCAACTTTTGCAGAACCAATAGTCAAAGACTAGCCATATCAGAAACCTTGCAAAATCACAATAAAATTTAGTTTTTTTTTGCTCTGAAAACAGATTTGTCTGCAGCATGTTTACAATGGTAAGAAAGCAACTTTTACAGAACCAATAATCAAAAGTTATTTCAATACATTTTAAGTGTTTGTTGTAAGTTACCAAATCAATTTAAATGTATCTTCTTATAAAAAAAATTTGGTATAAGCTAAGGTAGAATTTAAAGACTAAAATGTATTATCCATTCGTTTAGAAAGTAATGTAAAACGTTATAAGAATTTTTCTTTGTGTTTCCAAGTATCACATAAAAGCTAAAATCAGAAAACGTCAATATCCTGTCTCTGGTCAAATTTAATCTGCATTGTTCAGAAAACTCGTGGAAACTAAGATTTGATAGTTGATTGCGAGAGTCGGATCATTGGAATTGGGTAATTTGTATTGCAATCGTTTCCGGCTGCCTATTTCTAGCCTCCGCCAGGAGCTTTAACACAGCCAATAACGTCTCGTAATTTAGAACCCTGGTCAAGTGACGAGATCGACACCTGAGCGGGCACGCAACGGAAACTTCGAGCGACATCGTACGCTGACGCCGTCGGGACTTTGGACTCCACAGATTTAACGAGCGCGTCTGTCCCAGTGTACTCGGGCCCATCCGTCACGAGTTGGATTTTTCTACTCTTTCCAGTACAGATATCCGATTTATAGGATGACTGGTAGTAAGTGGGATTCGAACCTGAGAAGGTTGAATCCTGATTCTCATGCCTTAACCACTTGGCCACGGAGAGGCCTCATTGGAATATGCGTCACAAGAACTTTTTACCCGGCCTGTTTGTTACTGTTTGTCTTTTTTTTGGATGTTTTGCTGAGTAATTTTTTCTAAGCCGGGCCAAAATAATTGCTAGGCATGACACCCAATAAAGACGACATGTGGGCTGGGTAAGTTCTTTTTCTAAAATTCGGATAATCAAAAACGATTCGGATAATTGTAGTTCTACACTCTTAAAACAAAAGAGTGAAATTCACTCCAGTTGGAGTAGTGCATTTTCGACACCGTAAAGGCATGCATATTTACTCAGACTGAGTTAAAATCACTCGTTTGGAGTGATCCTGTCGGAGGTTTAGCACACAAAGGATCCACTCCAAAAGGAGGAGTGCGTTTTCCAATCTGGAGGAGTGAAATCCACTCAGACTGAGTTAAATTAGGAGTGTTTGTTTTAAGAGTGTACTGTATACACAACTATACATGGCTCGTGAATGAAATAATGTGGCATAAAATACGCAGAAATTCAGCAAAAAGTGCTTAAAATTACACAAGTTGGCAAAGATTACATTAAAAATACTGTTACCATAAAAGAACTTTCTTCCCTATACCAACTTCCATAATACTGCCATCCATTTCTAAGAAATTTTTCTCCATTAAGACTCGTTCTTTTTTTTCCATCTTTCACAACTGGCAATTCGAAGTAACTTAATGGCATTCGACGGTCACGAAATTCGAACTCCAGTAGAAAAACACTAATAGCGTCTTCGGAGACCTCTTTTATTCGAAGCTTTGTTTTCAAAACATTCGAAAAAGACAGTCGAGTTTTTTTTACGTTCCACTGAAGATTTTCCTTGCTTTTTACGTCACGGAATATTATAAGGAGGTAGCCATCTTTGTTTCTCTCGTCGATTAGGTTGCTACTTCCAAATTTATGCGTTTAGGAACACTTCGAAGATTTTTTTTAAAAGAAAGTTTATCTTTTCTGGACTCGTAAAATATTTTAAATGCGATACTATTTTATGGATGTGCGAGTGAAATATTTTATACTATGTTCGTTTGGTACTAAAATATTTTATAGTCGATCAGATGCTTTTCCGGTTATATTACTTTTTTACGACTTGACATAACGTGGAATTATTTTTTTTTGCATGACTAATACTAAGGTTATTGAAAATTTCTATAAGTTGTTGATAATAAAGGTTATCTTTCGCAAAAGAGAAAACAAAATAGCTTTTTCAGGTACCGCGGGGCTGGGGAATTAGGCACTCGCCTAGCATGCGAAAGGCCCCAGGTTCGGGTCCGGGCATCGCCAAAATAACTGCCGACCTATAAACGGATCATGCAGCCGAAAATGTCCGACGAATTTTTCTCAGTGCAAAGAAGTGCACGTTAAATATCCTTCTAAGTCCTAACGCTGCGTACGATGTCGCCCTTAACGGTTGCTTTGGGTGCCTATTCAGGTGTCGGCTCGTTACTTGACTGTGGTTCTAAAATACGAAGCCCATTGCCAATTGCTCTCGTGTAGCTCTAGTGCGACGAGAATTCAAACCAAATCAGGTGGCGCGTTTCCTTCCAGGGGCAGGAATGAAAATGCCTTATATTTCCTTGATCGGTACTCCCATTGGTGCTCTGTTTCTAGACCAATATAGCGGTGCAAGAAATATTTTATTTCATTCCAAATTTCTGCTGCAAATCAAGCCCTGAAAACCTTTTTAATGACCTATAAATAGTTGAATAAAAAATATGCGACCCACCATTGACTTTGAGGGCGATGTTCTTGCTGAGTGCAGGAGCTATTCCGTTGTCCACCTGGCACGCGTACGTCCCAGCGTCGGACTCCTGCACTTGCGCAATGAGCAGCGATCCGTTATTGTGCACCACCCACCGAGGACTGCTGTAGATGTCGCTTACGGGGGTGGGTACACCACCACCAGCACTGTCATCTGGAAAAAGGAAATAAATTTGCTATTATTGGGGGGTCATTTAAAATGTCCTATTGTAATACCATGAGCAAGAAATATGTACCCCATTTCAAAATAATAATCAAATAAAATGGGAATGTCTCTGATGATGATATAACGCTCTTTTTCGTTCATTTTTCGGCGTACTACAACTTCATTGGTTGTTTCGGTCGCTTTCACTCTCAAAATGACCGATATAGATGGAAGGAAACTTTTCTTTCTATGCAAGCTTTCTCAAACGTTTTGAACAACCAACTTCAGAGGTTAACGGCAGAGAGGCTGCAATAAGTTATGGTATCTAAAAAATTCAATAAGTAAAAATATTCTTAGAAAACTCATTTTCGAACACCAAAACAAAAGTGATTCCAGAAAACAAATGAAAACAAACCGTTGAAACTGTTGCCATTAACGACGTGCACAACCCCGTTACAATTAATAAAAATTAAGCTAATAAATTTTCTTACCCAAACGAAAAACTCTTATAAATTTTGCCGTTAAAACAAGATTGGAATGAATCTTATAATTTATCACAACTTGATTCTTTGATTGTTCATTATTTCTTTACTAAGAAAGCGGCTTTTTTATGCATAAAAAGCTTTTTCTTATATATTAGATATCTTCATTCATAAATGTGATTTGTAGTTTTTTTTTGTTATAACAAAATGTTTCGAAAATATAGAGCTATTACAAATTTTTGTGTTGATATTTACTATGTTACAAAAGATGTTTTACAAAAGATGTCACAATAACTCTTAGCATTTAGTGTCGAAACAATGAACCATAAAAGTTAATTCACGATACTGAACATTCTCAGGATTCTCAAATAATAAAAGCCAAATAAATAAAATACACACCACACATTTTTTATTAGTGATAGTAATAAAAGATTTCTATATAGGTCCAAAACACTTACAGAGACGTGATGATTTAATCAAAGGCACTTTTATATCATCTATGTTATAAAAAAGCCATTTACCAGCTTGAAGTTTACTGGAAGCTCTCTATGTACTCACCACTAATTCAGTTTCACTAACCGTAAAAGCCGCTCATCCAATAGCCTTCTTTGAGCAAAATGACGTAATTTGAGCAAACGCGAATAAAAAGAAACTCATTTTTGTGTGTGTTTTGTTATTGGCTAGGCTTTTTTACTTTGGTGTCCAATTGAAAAAGGCTTTGGCTTGGGAAGAGCAGTTGATTGGTTATCGCAACTCCTTGATTAAAGGACTAACCGAGTGATGTGTTTGTTTTTAATTACAAGAAGCGAATAAAAAAAGCAAAAAACACACAAACGGAGTAAAGTTAATTCATTTATGTGAGAAAGGAGTTGTAATATCATAAAAAATTGATTTCGTCATTACGTTTTTTGTAGGTTTCTAATTTAATAAAATGGAGGAAACCTTTAATTGTGAGATCAAAAACCATTTTGTTCCATTAAAAAAAATAGTTTATCCCTTTATCATTAATGAATTTATGTCAGATTTCATGTTGGAAAAATTCCTAGAATAACAATTAATTTTATTTATTTTTACTAGATTTTAGAATCTATTTCCCTACTATATTAAAGGCTTCAACAATGAGGAAATTATGAAATTTTCAAATAAAAGTTTAATTAATAAATAACAAACCCATATTATATAGTTAATTACTACAACATTTTATATTAATATTTTTTGCTATACAGAAACAATTTAAACATCCACCAACCCTAAATTAATATTTCATCAATTAAAACACTTCCCACCGATTGCACGTTATATTCTCTCTTCAAACATCGATACAATTGATTAATCATTAATCACAATCGAATCCTTTACGGACTCCTTCCCAACTCCTCACTAGTTCAACGACTTCTTATAAGAAAAGATTGAGCATTGGCAAACTTGAACAAGACAAATATGACTAACCCAAGTCACATGACCAAGTTTTCCGTAATGATTTGGAGAATTTTCCGAACTAGACGCTGCAGATAATTGGAAAAATGTAATTATTTTCTAAAGTATTAATTATTTCAATGTAATATATTGAGACTTGTAAGTTGATGTTCAATATTATAAAACCATTTTATCCTGTAAATGAGCAAAAATTTATGTTTTTTCTGCAACAATTAAAATTTTGATTTTTCCAATAGCACATTTCGTTAGAAAATAGTAATTAGGTTTAGTTTTGAAAACATAATCTTAAAATCATTTTCAAATAAAGAAAATAGAATGTCAAAAAATTTTCCTTTCAATTCAGAAAAAATTCAGAGTTATTGCTAGAAAGACTCTATAAAAAACCAGGAACTTTCTCTCAAAAATTTAAACCAAAAGCAGAGATAAGTCGCCAAAAAATAGGGGTCTTTCTCGCCTAATTACCAATAGGTGATGGACCTACCCAACCCCTCCTTTTTAACTCTGGATTCTCAATTTATTGCGTTTATGTCGATGAACCAGTCTTAATTTCTGTCATGGAACATTAATCACTGGCTGTCATCTACTGCTGCCAACGATACATTTATTGAAGAAGAAAAAGGATGAAAATGTGTGCTACCGGGCGAGCCTTGGAACGTTTCCAAAAGAAGTTATTTGGCGATTAAAAGCACCCGCTATTTTTATCGGGAGATATAATCATTAAAGGAGGAAACTTAGATTGGATTGGATTAGAGAGGCTTTGAAGAAAATTATTAATTAACACCTAATAGAATGAAGGCCTCATTTTACTTTGTGACGTATTGCGAGTAATAAATTTTGATGAATTACTAACTTTAAACAATTTTAAAATCAAATATATACAAGTGGTTTACTCCTTTGTGCTTGGTCAGGTCTGCCTATTTCAACTGTTCACTATATGAATACAGAGGCCTTCTCTAGCGAAGGTGTTGGATTAATAGGTGGTGTGTTTCCTAATGTTAATTTTTCCAAGTGATATAATCATAAGAGTCTCGTAGTCAGATAATCCAAGAAAGAAAATTAAAATTGAATTTAAGGTAATGAGAATGTTTCAGATGATGTACCCGCTCTTTTTTTTTTTTTAATTTTATCCGTACTGTGATTTCAGTGATCGCTTCGGTTTCACTCTCAAAATGACCGATATAGATGAACAAAAAATTTCCTTTCTGTGCAAGCTTTCTTTGACAAATGTTTTGAACAACCAACTGTATAGCAAGAATTTGTCATTTAAAAATTTAATTTGTAAAATACTCTTAGGAAACTCATTCTCGAATACCAAAACAAGAGGAATTTCATACTACAAATGAAAACAAACCGTTGGAACCGTTGCTATCTACTTCGTGATAAAAAAACATTCATGCTTTGATTGCTTTTATTTAACGTTTTCCCAAGGGGAGTAATCATAAGATATTCCTAGTCATTTAGTCCAAAGGAAAAAAAATAAAATTTCATTTAAGGCAACTACTACTAGGCTACTGTTTTAAATTTGGTTAAAAATTACAAAAATATCATAAAAGTAGTGTGCCCAATTCACAAATGAAAGGTAAAGAGAGATGTCGAATTATTTTAAGAGATTATCCTTTATGTAAGTAAAGAGCAATTTTAATAAGGTAAAGACGATAAAGGATTTCAAGATAGAAAACTTAGACATAATAATCGAAAATCGTTACAAATTTAAAAATAAAATGAGTTTAAAATACTAACTATATTAGTTGAAAATGAGTAAAAAGTAATATAAATACAAACTTCTCCAATTTCAAGTACACCTTTGAAAAAAAATTGTCAAAACGAATTTCATTATGATACTTTCAAGAGCCTCTAAATTAAAATTAGTATTATTAATTGGAAAAGTATAAAAAAACAACCTCAGACAAAAAAAAAGCAATAAATCTACAATGCCACCTTTTAAATTCAAAGATATTTTCAAACCTAATCTAAACATTAAAAAATAAATAAGATTAAAAAATTTCTAACTTAAATTAGATTTAATCGGTTTTTTTAGAGGTAAAAAAATACCAATTTCGACATTTTTAGCTTTTGTTAACTTAATAGATTGAAGAAAAAAATCATGTTACGAAAAAAGAAATAAGTAAAATCTACTTTCTAACAAAAATAAACCAAGTCAGGACCTTTTTACCCCAGAATTTTTTTTTTTCACTTAGTCTGCACTTGGAATATCTAATTAAAATTCCGGGACCTGCTTCGATTTTTTCCCCCTTCAACGAAAGCAAAAATTCCACTGCTAGCAACTCCATTGTTTTATTTTATTTTCATTTAACTTAATCCCATTTTCTGCGAACTTAAGAAAAACACGTTACGACATCAAAAGCTAATCCTGTTAGCTAAGTAGAAGTTTTATATGCTAATCACTAGCTTTCTGTTGTTGTACATGCATTACATTGTACTTGTGGGGTTGCGGTTGTATAAAATGTCTTTAAACATGCTGTTACAGATTTTTGAAAGGGAAATTGTAAAGCCCATCTGCCTTTGATGGTATAATTTATGAAGTCCGAAGCATTTAATAGGATTTTTTTCCCTTGCAATTTCACTATTTTAAAAGTATTTCGACTTTAATGTTCTTTTTTCATTATTATCATGTATAATTGATTTTTTTCAAGTTATTTGCATATTATTTTGGGTCAATATATTGTTAAAATATCGGATAAAGATTTAAAGCTCGTCAATATTGTTAGAACATTTTATAACAGTGAATTTTCCTATTAATATAATTATTGTTACATTATTGTTATTGTTACATTATTGATACTGTTACATTATTGTTATTGTTGCATTATTGTTATTGTTACATTATTGTTAATGCTACATTGTTGTTAATGTTACATTATTGCGTATTAATATATTTTTACAAAGTGTCCAACTCAATTATTAAAACTGTGATATTGTACAATGTATAATTGTTATAATATGACTCTATGTATAATTGTGCATCATGCTATTGTTGTAATAATTTATAACTAGCAGTATGGTCCCACCTTAGTGGGAACCCGTTAACTTCGCATTGCTTCCTTTTAGAGGCATGTTTACTTTTGAAAATAGACTCAAAATCGAAACAAATTATTAACTCAATTATTAAAACTGTGATATTGTACAATGTATAATTGTTATAATATGACTCTATGTATAATTGTGCATCATGCTATTGTTATAATATTTTATAACTAGCAGTATGGTCCCACCTTAGTGGGAACCCGTTAACTTCGCATTGCTTCCTTTTAGAGGCATGTTTACTTTTGAAAATAGACTCAAAATCGAAACAAATTATTAACTCAATTATTAAAACTGTGATATTGCACAATGTATAATTGTTATAATATGACTCTATGTATAATTGTGCATCATGCTATTGTTATAATATTTTATAACTAGCAGTATGGTCCCACCTTAGTGGGAACCCGTTAACTTCGCATTGCTTCCTTTTAGAGGCATGTTTACTTTTGAAAATAGACTCAAAATCGAAACAAAATTAAATTCGTGTTGGCGCATGCGCACTTAAAAAAGCAAACACTAATAGAGGATGAAGCAGCCTTCGGGCGAGCGCATATCTCAACCAAACTCAATCACTAAAACTAATAGAGGATGGCGTCAAGCCCCCGTTTCGGCCCAGTCCATGTATTTTCAAGCCCTGTTATGGTCCCGCAATTCCACGTGGATGACGTTTTTTTAAAACTAATTATATTAATTAAAAATCACAATCAAATATGAAAAAAACTAAGCCTCAGGTGCACACGTAGGTATTAAAAAGAATCTATATTAAAAATTTCGAATTTTATAGAGCAGTCTAAGTAGGTCTTTTGCGATCCACAGACATACACACAGACAGACAGACAGACTCTTTCTTTTATTATTATAGATAATGAAATTTGTTATACTATTGAAATTAATGCATTGTTATGATGTCATCATTATGACCTTCTGCTTGATTGAATATTTAAATTATAATTTTCTACAAATACGAGGTTCGTTATACCGTTATATACTGTATATTTATAATTATAAATCACCACAAATAAAAAACAATGAAAAGGTAAGGAAAGCGAAGCAAATTTAAGAAACATATGATTGCGACAAAGCTGCAAAATCATACGAATTACATAAGCAACAAATATATGGTATTTAAGAAAATAAATCCGTTTAGTTGTGTTTTCAAGTTGATAGATAGTTTCAATGTTGTATTGTGATATTAAAAGTTTTTCCTCTTTTTAATTGTAAGCAGTATTAGATACTTATTCTTCGAAATACAAATGCATTTAACAAACAATACTGAATAATTATTGAAATTTCGAAGAAAAATAGTATGTTTTGTGTATTTTGAAGCTTGAAAGTTTGATAATAGAACTAAGGTGCTGTCTTTGCGTTTTTTAGACGCATGAATCTGGGGAAGCAGTTCTAAGAGACAATTTCTGATGCAAACATAATTGTTTTGTATTGAAATTACTATATCAATATATCTTGACATGGCTGTATCTAAAGTATTAGATAATTTTGAGTGCAGACATATTGCATCACTCTAACAAACAAATAAAAAAAATTTGTAGCTGATATATTTTATTTAGGGGAATGTGTTGTACCTCTGACCATATTTTCCCTCTAACCATCTAGGCTGTGGGACCCTGTAGCAACATTTTATAAAAATTAGTCTATTTAGTATATAGTTATTTCACTGGAAGACTTCTGTATCATAATGTAGATTATTAAAGACAAAGAGGATTCATGTGGAATATAACAATTCATTTACATTCTAAAAATGTAAGTATTTTTTTCATAAGTCTTTGCCTAATAACATTTTTTGTGTTAAAAAAATGCATATAAATTTTAACCCTCTGAGGGATAAGAGAATTAGCTGAAGTGTAAGCTTTATATCACTGCATCAGATTTAAATTAAAAATTTTAAATTAAAAATTAATTTCTTAAATTTTTTAAAGAATATATTTCTGTAGTAGATGGTTATAAATATGCCCTCCCTGCTTTAAGTTTTAAAATTTAGCAAAATTAACAAATTTATAATTTAAAAAAAATGTATGAGTTGGTGAAAACTTGAAAGTTAGGTGACGGGTTAAAAATATATTCGGCTTTAGAAAATTCAAAATATAATAAAATGTCACTACCATCTATAATTCTATACACAGTTCCTAGATTCTTGAGTATTCTATTCTAAAAAATATGTTTATTCTTTTTCTAGTGGATAAGAATATGAATAAATAAGGTGAGTAAAATTAAATAATTAGAGTTTTCGTAACCTAAACTATCCAGTTCTTAATTATCTTCCTTCTTTATAAATATATTCCCTGAATTTCAAATGATCTATAAACTGGTCAAAAAGTACAGCAAACCATGGTCAAAGGTACAACAAATAGTTGTACCTTTGAACCGACGTTTCATTATTTTTTAATGAAATAAAAATAATTAAATTGAAACATAAAAATATTATACATGATAAAAAAAATACGATACAGATTGGAAAAATAAGAACATTGTAGTTAGCTTTAATATTCAAGTTTAAAAAAAAATTTATGAAGTGGTCAAAGGAACAGCACCTTCCCCATTCTTCTTATATTCCAAAGTCAATCTAACCTACAAATAATCTCTACCCTATTATTACACACCAAACTCTATTTATAAATATACCTAGGTACACACCCGTGCTTCAAATACTATTAATATTTATCAAGGCCCCTTACCAAGGGAGAACTAGCACAAACTTCCATGCAATTCCTTTTCCCATATATTCCCTCTGGATACAATATCCCATAAAATAAGAGCATCCCTTGGCCAACAGGTTTCTCCGCCGCATCCCAAAGATCAATAAACTTTTATTTCCAGCATCCCAGGAAGATGCGAGGGATGCTCAGAGGGTGATTTTGAAGAAGATACAGAGGTTTGGGATCCTTTTAAGGAAACGTAGTTTTCTGTGTTGTGCTTAAATTTTAAGTTTGCGACAATAATGGCATTAACAACAATAAAACAAAAATATAAAAACAATCTAAGTAATAATAACAACAATAAAACTGGAACATAAAAACAATAGAACTAATAATAACAACAATAAAAATAAAACAATAAATTATTAATAATAGTAATAAATAATAGTATTAATATTAATCAAATGCATTTTTGCCCCGAAACTGTATTTCAGTTCTTATAAATTAAAGGTTATTGTGAGTGCTTACAACAATAAGTTAAGGGTTTTTGCGGGCTTGCAACAATTTTCTAAGTCTATTAGTCTATGGATTAGAAAAGGTCCATTAGTCTAGATACTGCAGACTCATTAGTCAAAATACTGCAGACTCATTAGTCTAGATACTGCAGACTCATTAGTCTAGATACTGCAGACTCATTAGTCTAGATACTGCATACTCATTTGTCTAGATACTGCAGACTCATTAGACTAGATACTACAGACTCATTAGTCTAGATACTGCCTACTTTTAGTCTATGTACTACAGACTCATTTGTCTAGATACTGCAGACTCATTAATCTAGATACTGCAGACTAATTAGTCTAGATACTGCAGACTCATTAGTCTAAATACTGCAGACTCATTAGTCTAGATACTAAAGACTCATCAGTCTAGATACCGCAGACTCATTAGTCTAGATACTGCATACTCATTAGTCTAGATACTGCAGACTCATTAGCCTAGACACTGTAGTTTGCCTGCCCACTGCAAGTAACCCTCACCTTGAGGTGGCGGCGCTTTTCTCCACGTGGTCCTCGGTGGCGGGTGGGCGGTGGCGAGGCACGTGAGCAGCACCTGGGACCCGAGCACCGCATCGGCCTCCCCTGAAGGCTCCTCCACCCACACGGGGGGAACTGGAAATACAGAGAAGACAACATTGTAAGGAAAAAGATATATGGAAGTTGACAGACACAGATTGAATATGAACACGGCAGTTTAAGTTTAGTGTGAATGATGGTCATTGGTCATACTACACTCTTAAAACAAACGAGCGATTTTAACTCAGTCTGAGTTAATATTCGTTAATTTCCAGTGTCGAAAATGCACTTCTCCTACAGGAGTGGATTTCACTCTTTTGTTTTAAGAGTGTAGAGCTATACGAGGGCTATTGGCGACGGGCGTTGTAATTTAAAAACCACAGTCAGGTGACGACGGGCGTGAGTGTGCAAAACGTCATCCAATTTCCATATAGGAATAGCATTGCAAGATTTTTATTTATGCTTTTATTTCAATTTAAAAGGAATTTCATCGCGTTCAGCGTGAACAAAAATTAACTAAAGAAAAAAAAAGAGCGGGTTGGTTTAATTTACTGGATTGATATTTGAATATCAGTGTTTTATTCTATTTACTGATTTTAAATCTTTTTTCATGGTGGATCAGATTTCCTCAACTAGATTTTAATCAAGTTTTCAAATTAAATTTAACTGATGTTTACAAATAGTAAGAAATGAAGATATGAAGCAATATTTTCATCATTAATAAGGAATTTATACTTCATAGAACTTTTCCAACCATACAAGAGGATGAATGTCTGTTTTTTTTTATGCTATGATGTCTTAAGGGGTCTAAGGAGTCTTAAAAATGTGCAAAGAAGGAATTACAAAGCATAGTTTGATCTTTCATGTAATTTTTTAACTACTCAATATACAAGTATAATTTTTTTATATGTAGTTCTACAAGATTTATTTAAAATGAAACAAATTTTAAAATTTATGAAACTTTAACCAAAACTAAAATAAGTGATATTAAACATAAAGCTATGCGAACACATTGTGATTAGGCTTGCGCGGCAAATTGTGAGGTCAAAATTGAAGACATGACCAAGAAAATGACTTTATATTGTACAAATATGTACAAACAAAGACTTATACCTAAATTCTCAGCTCAATTTTAATTAGAATTTATTTTAAGAATTTTTTTCTAAAAAAATTTATAAAAATTTTTGAATTTTGATTTTAAAAAAATTTTAAAAATTATTTCTAATTAAAATTGAGCTGAGAATTTAGGTATAAGTTCTAGTTTGTACATATTTGTACAATATAAAGTCATTTTCTTGGTCATGTCTTCAATTTTGACCTCACAATTTGCCGCGCAAGCCTAATCACAATGTGTTCAAATAGCTTTATGTTTAATATCATTTATTTTAGTTTTGGCTAAAGTTTCATAAATTTTAAAATTTGTTTCATATTAAATAAATCTTGTAGAATTACATATAAAAAAATTATACTTGTATATTGAGTAGTTTAAAAATTACATGAAAGATCAAACTATGCTTTGTAGTTCCTTCTTTGCACATTTTTAAGACTCCTTAGACCCCTTAATGGCCGATTGAATTTTGGCATTGGCGGAATTTGGCGAAGTTGAAAATTTAACGTAGGTTACCTTTTCCCATCCAGTTTTATGGGTTAGGGTTATTTTGAATTATCGTCGCAACTACACGCGAGGGCTATTGGAAACGGGAGTTGTAATTTAGAACCACAGTCAAGTTACGAGACGATACATGAGTAGGTTCCTAATGCAACTTTTAAGGGCGACATCATAGGCAGCGTTGGTAATTTTTTTATATTTAAAGTGCTCTTTCTCCAGACGGGATATTTTTTGTCGGACATTTTTTTTTTTTTTGGCTGTAAGAGCCGTTTATAGGTTGGCAGTTATTTTGGCGATGCCCGGACCTGAACCTGGGACCTACCGCAAGCAAGTCGAAAGTCTTTGCCGACTGGGTCTGAAATTCTTAACGGAAGCGTTGGTGGTAAGGAAATTAATGAACAATGTTATTTAAGCGACGATACTCAAATTCGATACTCGACGATACTCGATTAATATTTTTAAAATTTACATTTATTATCCAAGTAAAAAATTTACTTTGATAAAATCAAAAGTTTGCTCATTTATTGCCCCTAAGGCGGAACAAAGTTCGCCGGGTCAGCTAGTATATAATACTAAAACATATTTCTAAGATAAAACGTTAATTTTTATTAGGCTTATGTCAAGTGCAAGGCTTGGTTTCGGCAAACAGTCACGTTAACTTTGATAAAAATGTTTGTGGTTTATACAACATGTGTTAAGTAATAAATGTTTTAAGTAATATTGCTTATGAAAAAGTGTCCTTTTCCAGCTAAAGCTAGTTGTGCTTCTGCAGCACATAAACTTTGGATGCATTTATTTTTTATAACTATAGAATGCTTTTGAATGCATAAATTCTTTTCGTTTTAATATTATGGGTTTAGTTCGCAAAATAAAGAACTACAGCTATATATTTTTTTGTAAATCAAATAAAAGTAGTTCGAACCAAACAAATTTCTTTTCTCCACGTCAGCTTTGAAAAGTCAATTTTAAACATATCAATTCTCTCACAATCCATTCCAGAATCTTTCAATTTTTAAACATAAAACGAAATTGAATAAAATAACTTCATACGAGAGAAAATATGATCAGTAAGCTTCAATCACTTTCAAAAGTCAAATTTTATTTTTATTTTACTTATACAACGAAAAAAAAAATGCAAGCTGAAAATCCAGGCCTTATCCCAATCGATATTTTAAGCCTAGCGTCGGAACCAAAAATATGTCTTTATTCATATATTTTTATTTAAAAATATATTTCAAGAAAATAAATATATCTCAAGAAATCTCAAGAAAAAAAATTGCTTCCAAAATTCTGTCAGAATATTTTCTTCCCGCTTCCTCTCTGTAATGAGATTTTCCTAGGTGCTGCCACTCGCGAAAAGACAAATTTTTAATGAGAATTCGAAAAGATTTGTTTTTCTGAGTTCTTTTTTCTCTTTTTATTGCTCAAAGTGGAAGTGCAAGTGCTGTTTATTTCACTTTTTAAAAAATGAAAGTTTCAGATCTTGTAAATTCTCGTTTGAAATACTACACCTTTTAGAAGTGTTTTTTTCTTGTTCCGGATAAAAAAAACCAGATTGTATGCTGTAGGATTAAAAGATAAAAGAACGAACCAAGAAATATTTTTCTAATGCATCAAAATATCTTATCCAGCAATTTCATAGTTAAATTTTGGTATTCTTATGTTATTTTGAAACATTTATAGGGCTTCTTTTATTCATACTTCTTTTATTTCTTAAAAAAGAAAAAAAAAACTTTCAATGCAAATTTCAAAATAAAAATGTCTTGGTTTATTTTTTTTTTAATCTTAAAATAGTATTCTTATTAAGATTCTTATTCTCTTAAGATTATTTTCAATTAAATAATAAAGCTATTTTTATTCATTCATGTTAGATGTAAGTAGTAAAAACTTTAGAAACCCTCGGGTATTGACTTTAAAATAGTATTTTTGTTTTTTTTATTAAAAAAAAGTTCAGGCGAAAAAATTAATTAAAATGGAAGAATAAAATAATAAAAAGGGATATTTACATTTTTTACGAGAGTTAGTTTGACTGAAATTGTTTTTACAAATGATGAAAAAAAGTCTTAAGGAGGAATGGGCGAGCTGGAATGCGGGTCTCCAAAGCAAAGTGCATCAGTGTTAATCCAATGGGAAAAAAAAAACCTATTTTCTCTGCCACATTTCTCCGGCTGTATTAAATATTTTTACAAACGAATTTTTTATGTGATAAATGTAGCTGACTTACTGGTCCCGACAATCACACTTTTTTAAATGGGTTTGATTTTTTTAAAATTTTGAATAAATTATTTTACAAAAAGTATTCGAAGCAATATAAAAAAGTGGGATTATAGAGACCTGTAAGTTATCTACATTTATTATTAAAAAAAAAACGTTTGTAAAAATATTCAATACAGCCGGATAAATGTGGCAGAGCAAATAGTTTTTTCCATATTAGATTAACATTGAGGCACTTGAGCTTGGAGACCCCTGGTCCAGCGAGCATATTTCACCTTAATGGTTTGTTTTTATGAGCATATTTGCCATCCCTTTTTTACTTCATGCTTGTCGCTTGTAAATTATTTTAATATTCAATTACAAACTTCAAATTGAATACTGCTTATCGTAATTAAGATATTGAAATGACATATAATGGCATTTGCAGCAAGAAACCTTTAATAATAGCCAATTGGGGGCTGGGAAGCCTAGTCCGTTTAGGCATTTGCCTAGCATGTGGAAGGTCTGTCCAGGTCCAAGCATCGAAAAGAACTGCCGACCTATAAACGGCCCGTGCAGTCAAAAATGTCTGACGAATAATACTCTATGTGGAAGGAAAGCACGTTAAATATCCTTCAAAGTCCTAACGCTGCGTACAATGCCGCCCTTATCGGATGCGTTGGGTGCCTACTTAGGTGTCGGCTCTTCAGTTGACTGCGGTTCAAAAATACGACGCCGGTCACCAATAGCCCTCGTGTAGCTCTAGTGCGACGATAATTCAAACTAAACAAAACTAATAGTCAATTGAGAGCCATTTAATACTAAGATGGAATTAATAACAATGGAAAAATAGAACCCTGCAAGGAATCATATTTTGTTTTCCAATCCATCTCTTACAAAGTAAAATCGTATTTCTCTGTTTGCGTTTTTTTTAATTTACACATTCTTTTACATTTGGATGAGTGTTTATCTCAACATATTTAAACGTATTTCTGTCTTGGGCCTTCTTCGACATGACTGTCACATAACTCTGTGGAAAAAATGGGACTCTAAAAGTGAAGCAATTACTAAGCACCCGAACGGATGGGTTCAAATATTGTACTTGAGAATGTTTGAAGCTTCCATTGGATAATAAGTACTCTTAAATTCGATAAAAAGGCTTTAGATTCGTTTAGTTAATAGTTAAAGTTCATCGTTTGTCAGTATAAAAGTTCCTTTCACTACTTAGTTCCGTTGGTATAAAGATAATATATTGGATTATAAATATTACATAATATGATCAAATTATTTCACAATGCTTCACATATTGTCGAACTTAATGTGAAACCCGTAACCTCTAATTTAATCATCTACATTCTATCCAGTTAGATTGCAACATAAAGATACCTTCAGTCTTTCACCACAGATATGGCGTGTAGCTAGCTACCCTAGGCTCGTACCCCATAATTTCCTTAAATACAGCCCTGGGCGACTGACAATTTATTCTTCGCCCTATTCTTTGTTCTATTGTGACACTTCGCTGTTTTGAAAATGCTGTAACTAATTTTTTATGCAACAAAAATAGTTTTATTATTGTATTAAAACATATGGTTCAGTGGCAAAAGCATACAATTGATATAAGAATAGAAGTAGGAAAACTCATTCTGGTCTCACGGAAAATGTTTTCTAAAAAGTAAGCAACGGAACTGCTAACGAAAGAGTGGCATGCATAAACATAGAACCAGCTGGTTAAAAAAATTGCCATTTATTAAAAAAAATTGATCAAAAAGAGTAAATCTTCTTACTAGGTTTGTTTAATTATTACATAAAATTAAAATAACGTAACATCTTGACGTACCACAGAATAAAAAGTCGTTATATAATATAAAAACTTTGAAATCCAAGTTTAGGCATTTTTCTAAAATTTTTATTACCTATGCCTTTAAATCACGTGACTAACGATAAAAAAGGGGATTTATTTATTGTTTAGTTAATTAGTTCGTTTGTTCGAACAAACAAACGTTTTCTTTTTTTGATCGTTAAGGAGTTAATACAAAACAGGTTAGTTAAGTGTTGAGCATAAAACAACATGCCAAGGTTGGTTTCTTGTTGACCCGTACTTCAATGTACAATTGAAAGAAAATACCAACAAAAGTTTCTTTGATGTAGTTAGTTTTCAAACACGCATTTTTACGCTTTTTTTTTTTAAATCAGCTTACTGTATTTCTAAGTTTTATCATTCATTTGAGTACATAGATAATGAACCATCCTAAGTTTGAATACTTTCATTGACCAGCCCAATGAATTTTATTCAAGTGAAACTACAATAACTCAGCAAATTACAACAACCGTAATACTTTCTTCGCACTAATACGCACAGGAGCTTCACTATAAGCCATAAATATATAGTGAGTTAATAAACGCTTCCCTTCACCATCTGAGACAACCTTGTACCAACCACGTCCAACGAAAGAACTAGAAGATATGTAGTGAGTTACAGTTGCTTATAAGTTATAGTCCAGGTCCAACCATCTTCTCGGGGACTGGGGAGCAGATTTGGCTATTCTTTAGCCTTGCATGCGGTAGGTCCTAGGTTCGGGTAAGCGGGCATCGCCAAAATAACTTCCGACCTATAAACGGCATGTGCAGCCAAAAATGTCCGACAGTAGAGGGAGTGCACGTTAAATATCCTTCAAAGTCCTAACGCTGCGTACGATGTCGCCCTTAACAGTGGCGTTGGGTGCCTATTCAGGTGTCGGCTCGTCACTTGACTGTGGCTCTAAAACACGACGCCGTCGCCAATAGCCCTCGTGTATCTCTAGTACGACGATTATTCTAACATAACCTAACCTGGTTACTGTAAGTTGCCCTTTTGCTCAGGTGCATCATTGTCACACCATCACAATCCTTTCCAAAAAACTATTCTTCAGCCTTAAATAATGGCCGATCCGTCCATCTAATGTTCTGTTCCACTTACATGGTGAGAGGAATTAGGGTCAAATAGACAAGATTTATTACCCTTCCATTAATGATAATCAGTTCTGCATTAGATAAGATTTTTTTTCATGGATTTAACTCTCTGTGGTATTTGTGGAATGAACTTGATAAGTATCTATCCAAAATAAAAGTTGGTTTATTAAGTGTGGCAGCAAATTTAGAGCGTAAAAGTAGTCATTAATGTATGGGTAGAGTCGTTTACTAAATACTTGTTCTCATGCACTCACTGTAAAAAAAAGGAAAGCTACTGGAAAATTTTGGGCAGTTGAGCTGCCCAATTTTTAGCCAAACTTTCTGTTTTTAATTCGAAAGAATTAAAAAAAAAGTAAGTATTGACATGCGGTCGATGTCCGTCTGTCTATCTGTCCGTACCCCCCTTCCAAAATCGGTTCTATATATCCAATATTAAAAATTATTTTTTGTTAGAAAGCTATGACTTCAGGTAGCAGTACACATTGGAAATCAAGAATTTCTTCAAAAATACGAATTTTTTTTTATTAGTTCAAAATATTCCTCAATTTATTAGCTTTAAAATGGTACCCACTTTCTAATGAAATTCGCAATACTTTTTAAGATAGAGCAGTTTTTGTACGAGTTGAGGCGAAAAAAATTAGTTTTGGTTTCAAAACATTTTGAAACTTGTTAGGTATTTATAAGAATCTTATTAAGTTTTATATTGTTTAATAATATTTTAACTGCCAATTATATTATACAACTGAACAGCAGCAAGGAATAACTGTGACTTTCACTGACTGAATTTGTTTTGTTTAGCTTTTAAATTTTCAAAACACATGTGCTAAATTTATTCCGCAAGTTTTTTTTGCAAGATATTAGTATTTCAACTACAAAAAAGGGTCGTGTTTGAAGATCAGAGTTAAATAAAAAACGACAATTCCACGGAAACCGATACACAAAGAATGAAGCATCTGCTATTGAGAAATTACAGTGGAAGAAAAGGTTGCTGTTGGCGACGAAGATATTGCTGTAGAAGTTTCAGTTTCATCAGAAAAAGTGATACTGCTTCATTCGTGAAAGTAAATAATATTCCCAATACCATCAAGCCAACAGATGCTACTGAATTTTGTTTTATTATGGACATAAATTGTGGAAGTGCCTTAATTTCGAATCTACACTGCCCATTATGCTGCATGTCTAGCCTGAGTGTAAACAGTGACCCAACAAGAAGGATGGGCTGTTCACTAGAATCGTCTGTCACCTGTGCTGCATGTGGATACACCAGTGAAGGGCAACACACACCCAAGAGGATTGATAAAGTTTTTGAAGTAAATCGCCGCCTGGTTTATGCTATGAGGCAAATTGGATGCAGTTATGAGACTGCGTCTACTTTCCTATCCGCCATGAACTTGCCTCCGCCGCCTAATAAATCGGCCTACAATGGACAAATCTCTTCTCCAAGTTGTTGAGCCATTAGGGGAAGAAATAATAATGGGAGCAGCTCTCAGGGTCCACAAGAAGCTCGACAGTTCAGAATGTGGCGTCTCTGTGCATGGGACTTGGCAGCGACGAGGATATTCATCATTGAATGGAGTCGTCACAACGCTTTCAATGGACACGGGAGAAGCACTGGACGTGGAGGTACTTTCCAAGGAATGTGTTGGTTGCCGCAAATGGGGGACCATTGAGAATGCAGACCTTATATACGCCTCCATGATTGCCAATCACAATTGCTTCATTAACTGGTTCTTCAACAGCTATGGAGGCAGTCGGTGCCGGGAGGATCTTCCTCAGGTCTCAGAAAAAACGTGGCCTGATATATGCCGAGTTCTATGGTGACGGTGATAGCAAGAGCTACGCAGCAGTTAAAAAACTAAATCCGTACCCTGATATCGACATCATAAAGAAGGAGTGCATCGGACATTATCAGAAAAGACTCGGCACAGCCCTGCGCAAATTAAAGAAAGCAAACAAAGGCATCGGTGGTCAAGGGCAACTAACCAATCGGCTTATCAACAAAAAGCAGAACTATTTCAGAATCGCCCTACGTAGCAATACTCAGTCATTGAAGGTTGTGCTCATTGAAGGTAGTGCTCATTGAAGGTAGTGCGTGAAAATCAACACCTGCAGCCAAAACTCAACGAAAGTACCATAGGGGACAGAAAAAAACTCAAGAGGACAAAAATACCAAAGCTGAAGGTCCTACCTATGAACCTGGCAATGGGTTTAATGCCTAATAAAAATGTAGACACTTTTGTAGCTGGTAAGTAACACTTTGTTTTCAAAAATGTCATTTTAAACTTTGAACAGGATTTGTGAAGAACCGATTTTTTCCCATGTGAGACTTAACGTTGCCGGTGATAGCTGTAGTTTAAATTAACCGATTTCAAATATTTTGGTTTTAAATTAAAGAGTATAATACAGGGACAAAACTGAACTAGAATTTTGTGTTTGGGTAAGATATTTAATTTGTAGTTGAACTGCAAACTTGATTTTCATATACAAATTTTTGTAATTTGAGTTTACTTTCAAAACATATTCTACAACTTTTAAAGTATATAAGTTACAAATATAATTCTAGTTTGTTTTATGTATTGCAATCTTGTCTTTAATTTCCAACCAGAATTAATGTTCTACCTAAATTAGAATTTGAGTTATCATCGGTGGCCTGAAACACAATTAATTTAATTAAATATTAATTAATTAATTAAATTTTATTTAATTAAATTTTTTTTTACTTCCAATATGTTAGTTTTTATGAGCTACTAATGAGTGTAAAATTTTATTGGGTTAGCTTGATAATTAAAAAAAAAAAGTTCCAATGTATACTGCCCCCTTCAGAGACCCAACTTCGGTCCGTGCATCAGACGGACATAAATCTACTATTTGTTGACGAATTTCTCATTGAATTCGCATTGAAATTTAATGTCGAGTCATTTAAATCGCTGCTGCCAATTCAACAATGGCATGAGAAACTTTTTTCATCTAAAAATAATATTATTCGAAGCAAAATTTAATTTTGTTAGAAATCAGTGATTTGGTTATCAATGACGTCAGAAATGTGATTTTTTGATTATTTATTATTTTTTACTATGTAAGTGTCAAGGCATATTTTTAGCGTATAATCCTGATTAGTTTTAATTTATATTTCTTACTTTAATAGCATTTTGGAGTAATTTCATGTTTTTTTGTTATAAATAAATATGTAATTATTCGCAGGACTGCAAATAAATCAAGCAGCGGATAAGTAATATTAATTTCATTTGCTAAAGAAAATTAATAAAAATAGATGATTTTGGCTGTAAGAAGTTTAAATTATGGATGGATGCTGTGTTTATTGAAATTTATTCTAACGTTTATAAATTTTATGTAGAAACTTTTGTAGATGACACTTACTGTTACGAACGTAGTTGTTTCCCGATAAGAATTTCAGTATTTAATTAACAGGAAAGTAGGCTATTTTAGTTCGTTTAGAACTTCTTGTTATTAGTAGTGTTCCTAGAATATCTCTGTAACTTTCTCTAAATATTTATAAATAATCCTTTATGAAGCCAGTTAACTTTCTTGAAAATGTCGAAAAATTTCCATTTGGATTCAAAAAGTAGGATAATGAAACTATTTTTCTTCACTCCTTTCTCAACTACGTACTGCTTGGAGTAGTATCTGCCGAATTCGTTCTACCAAACTTTGAGTCCATTTACTAACCCACTTCACTACGCGACACGTATCGGCCGTAATTGTTTCTTGAAACTAGGTTAGTTAGGTTTGAATTATCGTCTTACTAGAGCTACACGAGGGCTATTGGCGACGGGCGTCGTATTTTAGAACCACAGTCAGGTGACGAGCCAACATCTGAATAGGCACCCAACGCAACCGTTAAGGGTGACATCGCACGTAGCGCTAGGACTTTACAGGATATTTAACGTGCACTACTTCACACGGGGTATTATTCGACGGACAATTTTGGTTGCAGGGGCCGTTTATAGGTCGTCAGCTATTTTGGCGATGCCCGGATCCGAACCTGGGACCTCCCGCATGCTAAGCGTGTGCTTAACCGACTGGGCTCCCCAGCCCCTTCTTGAAGCTAGGAATTACATTGAAATGTCCAAACATATGTATATCAAATTATTTTACTTATGTTTTTTAAGAAAAACTGAAAGTCCAAAAGAGCGGTATAACTTTAAAAAAAAATGCGATATATAATCGGATAGTTACGAATATTTTTTTTTTTACAGTTTACTGAAAAGTTACGACAAGTCATAGTTTTTTAGCTGTGGTGCTGGTGAACGCTTCCTTTAATCCTCCCTCTGCAATTTTGTGCCCTTCAGTCTTAGTAAAGCTACTGGTGAGTGTGGGTTGCTATTTTACAACGGTTGTTATGACTCTGCCAACTTTAGTAGAGCAAGTAACAAGCGTCTCTATTTAGAAACTGTGTCCAGAGACCATTCCAACCTATTATATCGAGTTATAACCACGGCCACTTTCAATAACAAGGCCAGAGAAGCTTTCCCAAACATGAGGAGGGCTGGGGAGCCCAGTCGGTTAAGCACTCGCTTAGCATGCGGAAGGTCCCAGGTTCGGGTCCGGGCATCGCCAAAATAGTTGCCGACCTATAAACGGCCCGTGCAGCCAAAAATGTCCGACGAATAATACCCCGTGTGAGGGAGTGCACGTTAAATATCCTTCAAAGTCCTAACGCTGCGTACGATGTCGCCCTTAACGGTTGCGTTGGGTGCCTATTCAGGTGTGGCTCGTCACCTGACTGTGGTTCTAAAATACGAAGCCCGTCGCCAATAGCCCTCGTGTAGCTCTAGTGCGACGATAATTCAAACCAAACCAAACCAAACCCAAACATGAGCGTAGATGGAAATTTCGACGTCACTGTTCCGAGTGCCGAAGATCGGGAAACATGTTCGGGAAACATGTTCGTCAAAATTTCCGTCTCCGATGGTGTTTGGGAGAGCTTCTTCGGCCTTAGTAGTTGAGTAGGTCGTGGCCTATCCCAAATCCAACGCTCTATCCACTAGGATACCCCGTCCCACTTGAATGAGTAAATAAATCTTATAAAATCACAAAACAAATAACTTAAATATTCCACAGCTCAATCACCTCGTTCTCGGCATTCTCCACATTCCAAAACCATTATTAAGAAATCCAGCCAAATAACAATATGATTACTTTAAACTCGATCCTTTTAAAACATTTCCTAACAGAAATGATATCTAATTTAAGAGATACAGCTAAGCGCAATTCAGTTTCTCTCCTCGCGGCCCGGCAATTGTCTAAAAGCAATTTCGTCAATGGCTCCCTCTCTTCCCCATTTCTTCAGCAAAATCAATCAGCAGATTGTTGATTACTTCGTTATCTTGTTCAACTCAAAGCGATAGTTACTTTCATACGACCCCTACTGGAATAAAGCTGGAGCGCTCAGTACAGCCTTGTGTATCATTGCGTTACAGCTAGAGTCCGTTTTACACTTGAAAGTTACGGTAATTTTACCATACAGTTTATCGCATGGACCACAGCGGCAACGTTAAGTCGAGGGGTGTTTTCACATGTGACGGAAAAAATATCAGATCGATGATTTTACCAATGATTTTGTTTTAGTAGGGGGCGATTTTAAGTTAATTTGATCTTTCTCACTAGACTGTAATTGGTTTTGTTCTTAATTTTCAACGTTTCTTCAACAAAATCAATCAGCAGATTACTGATTACTTCGTTATCTTGTTCAACTCAAAGCGATAGTTACTTTCATACGACCCCTACTGGAATAAAGCTGGAGCGCTCAGTACAGCCTTGTGTATCATTGCGTTACAGCTAGAGTCCGTTTTACACTTGAAAGTTACGGTAATTTTACCATACAGTTTATCGCATGGACCACAGCGGCAACGTTAAGTCGAGGGGTGTTTTCACATGTGACGGAAAAAATATCAGATCGATGATTTTACCAATGATTTTGTTTTAGTAGGGGGCGATTTTAAGTTAATTTGATCTTTCTCACTAGACTGTAATTGGTTTTGTTCTTAATTTTCAACGTTTCTTCAACAAAATCAATCAGCAGATTACTGATTACTTCGTTATCTTGTTCAACTCAAAGCCCAAGTTGCTCATACACGCTCCTGAAATGAAGCTGGGGAGCACAGTACCCCCTCTATCAATTACGTTATATCTAGAGTTCACGTGAAAGTTACGTTAATTTTACCGTATTTACGGTGCCGCATGATCCACAATTTTGGTCAATCCGAGTTTTCACACTTAATGGAAAAATATCGTACCTTCGGGCCGCCCCGGTGGCGCAATCGTTAGGATGCTAGCCTTTGGAGCTGCTCGGGTCGGGTTCGAATCCCGGTATAAGGCATGGATGTTTGTGACCTTCAATAAATGTTGCTATTTGTCTATGTGTTTGTGTTGTAATTTCTTTATGTGTCTCTTGTTCTTGTAAAAACTCTGTGTGTCTGTCCCACTTGACAAAAGCTAATAAGCGGTTCTCTGAACAAGCACACAAGCAGGAATATATATGTTTGCCTACCATACTATCGTACCTACGGTTTCACCAACAGTGTTAGTTTAGTGGCAATTTTTTGCCTGGTGTTCGAATCGCGGACTGATAGATCTTTGGTCAATTATTCTCCCAACTGCACGATTTCGGCGCACAGAGATTCAACAAACAGTTTTAAATGCTTGTTCTGTTGCAATCTAGTATTCTTTATACCGTTAAATACAGAAAAAGTGTTTTTACTTTAAATAGTATAGTTTTACAAAAAGAAAAAAACTGTTTAAAGAAAAAAAGACAAATGTCTTTCTGTATATATGAATTTTTCGGTAAAATAATCAGTTTTTGTTTACTGTGTAGTGGCAATTTTAAGGGAATTTGAGCTATTACTTTACAAGTGTGGTACGTTTTTACATCAATGCTTAAATTAGTAACCGTACAATGTACTACTTGGCCAACTATCGTTGATAAATCTAAGTACGACTTTCGTTCCATTACTTTTAAAAAATCCAATCGGTTGTTATCAGCTGCATCATTTGCCACTGCACGTTAAAAATCCACTAATTTTACATACAAACCTTTATATAACCTCTGCCTTGAGGCTGGGGGCACTGAGCACATTGCCTTGTTTCTATCAATCTCGTTATATACGTGCCTACAGGGTCGCGGGCCGTATCTTGCAAGTAATAATTTGTCAGCAGATCGTGATTTATCAGTGATCTTCATATTGAATTGGTGGACAAGCTTATAAGGGGCAAGAATCAAGCTAAAAGAGGATTACTTATGTTTAATACGAAAAAAATGATGTATTGTCTTTTATCAGCTGTTCTTAATAAGAACTAAAAATAGAAATTAAATTATAGCTTTATTACGTAAAAACTTATGATACTCAAAAGTAATACTTTAATATATTTTAGCTTTGGAGAATTGGACAGGCTTTCACAAAAAAATTACTTGAAAGAATAAGATAATTCTTACATAGATGTCCTTCAGAAAAAAAATCAGTTAATAGAACAATAGTTTAATGCCGATAAGCTTTTGCTGACGAATAAAATGAATAAAGTAAAATATTAGGATTTTTAAATCTTTTATTTTATAACATTAGATTTTAATCGGGTGGTTGAGATTTTTGAGGTCTTTGTTAAAAGATTAAAGGATGCATGCAAAGCGATATGTAACATCGATTGAGACGTGACAATTTTTGTAACGAGAACAAAGCTTTTAACCTCTTATGAAAAGTTTATGTAACTTTTGTACTTTTTAGTATTTCTAAAAATCAGATAAAAAGTGAATAGAAAAATGAATAGTGAAGTTTAAATGTCAGATAACAAGAATTTGAATTCAATAATAACGGAACATTTTATTAAGCAAGCGAAATAATGACGATTTTATAGATAATGCACAATCCTAAAGAGATCAAGGTTATTGATTTCTGTGTAGTTAATTTTCCTTTAGTAAGCACTTTTCAGAAACTCTGAACAATAACTATATTAATTGTGTTTTCTCCATACTGGTTGAAGGATCCATTTTAATTTAAATCTCTGGGTTTTTTTATTTACATCACCTCAAATTAACATTTCTTTAATATACAACCTTTTAAAGGGTTGGCGACAGTGGCCACTATTGTTCTAGACCATGCTGTAATAATATCTTCAGAAATTGTTTCATAAACTTCTCCATTCAGGCCTTATTGGCGCAAATATTACAACAAGGTTACTGAAAAGGCCAGGTTGTGCTGAAAAAAAAATTCATGTGTGACATTTATTTGAGAAAGAAAAATTTTTTGGAACTTCTCTCCTTGCAAAATATGTCTTCACTCTCGCCACCAAATTTGCGCCAAGTTTAGAATTTTATCATAATTGAGATTTTGAATTGTAACAAAATTGATTATTTTTATAGTTAAAAAACCCATGACTTCAATATAAAAATAAGCATTTTTACAAATTTAATCATTTGCTTAATAACAATACTAATGCGTTCATGCAGTTTTTAATGAATTACCTATTACTATAAGGAACGATAACAAAAACAGAGTAGTTACTTTTTACGCAGTACAACTTATATTTTAACACAATAATTTGATATCTATTTTCAATCCCGTGCAAAAACCAGTTAATATCTTAAGCTTTTTTTTATAATATATTTCACGAGAAAACACTTAGATGAAAATGTTTGGCATTATTTTATCGAACGAGCTTGAATTTCAATCGTTGGAATTTTCTTAACGACTTTTTAAATTTGAAATCAAGTCGAATGGTCGATGCTATATCATTTTCTAGTTTCTGGTAAAGTCCTAAGTTATATAAATTCAAAATTAAAAAGAATTTCTCTTGAAATAAGTCGCTTTATACTTTTGAAGCATTGGCTAGCAAGATAAACGGCTAAATGTAAGTAACGTTACAAAATCTTTTACATATAAAGCTGTTCAACTAATTTTATAACTGTATTGAAGTGCATATCAAATTCAAAATAAAAATAATATTTTATTTTTTCTTAATAACAAAAATTGCTTAAATTTAAACTCATCCTTAATAATCCAAAATTTATATTCACTTATGATGAATTTTATAATGAGTGAATTTGTATAAATAATACGACAAGGAATTTGCTTTACATAGACTGCGACCATTAAAAATAAGTGATTATCCTTAAATTTTATAACCGTAAAACGCATTACAATAGTAAATTATACCTAGTTTAGTTATTGAACGTAATTTGTAAAAGTAACACTTATAATGGGAATTTGTGCTAAGATTTTGATTTGTGTATTCATGCAGATTTTTAATGCTTGCTTTTTCGAGGTATTAGTAAAATTCCAAGTTATTCTATTTTTGCTCTAATTATTTCAACTGTCTCCATGGCTTAGAAAAATTTCCCAAGACTGTAAATACAAGACATCTTTTAATTTTATGGAACACCTAGCGTATTCGGACCGGAATGCTATTTGGCGACTTATGGTATTCGGTTTGGCTAGTACGTTTTCGTTACTTGGCTGCAAAAGTTAAGCCGCCAAAGCGAGACCGGCCCGAATACACTAGCAGTACCAATTTTATACTACACTAGTATTTCCATAAAGGAGAGTAACGGGAAATTTCGGTTACGTAGAGATGGTATTGTAGAATTGCCAACTTATAATTGCCACTGTTGAAGGCATGTGGAAGACATATCAAATCCTTAGCACAAAAAATTGATAACTAGGATCTGTCATGCCATGTAGTTGGATGCGATCTAAAACCAAGTAACATTTATGCAAGTAATTGATGTTTCATGCCGTTTTCGTTAAGGGTATATGTCGATATGTGCTGGAGTAAAAAACGTTCTTCGGAAATTCAGAATTTATCATATACATTATGAAATTTTTTTCCGACTAGATTATTTAGAAAGTTAATAAAATATAAAAGCAATACGCAATACCTCAATGGAATCAAGACTTAATATAAAAGTAGAATTTTAAAACAAATTTATATTTCATTGTATTTTTTTCTGTAGAAAAATAGTTATGGATCCTGGATCAAATGAAATATATCCTACTGAGAATACGCAAAGTCAAACTGCTGGAACTTTGGCTTTGACTCCGTCCGATTCTGAAACCCCTCTGGGAGGACCACTGGAAATGGACAACCAGCAGCAGCCAGACTTGCAACATCAAGAAAGGGCCATGGAACAGCAACGAAACCGTGGCAGGGAACCCATGCAATTCCAGCTGCCAACTGAGGAAATACCAGAAGCAGAACTCGACATTACGAAGTGCGCCATTTGTCTGAGAAGCGCCAGAGCATTTAAGCAGAACCGTCAACCAGTGGCGAAGACCAGTTGTGGGCACTTTTTCTGTGTTCCGTGCATCTTTCGATGGAAGAAAACTGGTTCCCGAATCTGCCCATCTTGCAGAGAGGCGACACTGATGCCAAGGGGTAGCAGGGAACTGTACATGTTCCACGTCGTTTAATGTACTGGGACTGAATGATTTTACCATGATGACGTTATTATGATGATGGCGTTATGACTTTATTATGATGTTGGCGTTATTTTACCATGATGGCGTTATTATGATGTTCTTTAAAATTCCCTACTTCATATTTTGAAAATTGGCCTGCTAAGAATAGCTTAGAATTGATGAGATTGCGACGTACAGTTAAAATTTTATTTGTAATAAATTGCGAGTTGTTCTATGATTGTGTTACACTGATATATTTCAAATTCACTCTCCCTGGCTTTCGATATTAGGGCAACTGAAATTAATTTAGCATTCATAGGCTTGTAAAAGATGAACTGATATTTTTTTCAATATTTTTTTGATTGAATAAAAAACACTAAATATTCAATATCGCTATATCTTATTTTTTTCCGTATAAAAAAAACCTAAATAATAACCTACTTTACCAAAAGATGCAATTTTAGGAAAAATAGCACATTTTTTTATTTGTTTACAAAAACCGGAGTAGCTGATACATATAATGTGGCACTTTGATGTATTTGGGAAAAATGGGCAAACAAAATAACATTTTGGGGGAGTAGCGTCGGTGGTATAACGGTTAGCATAGCTGCCTTCCAAGCAGTTGACCCGGGTTCGACTCCCGGCCGACGCATGAGATTAAAAAAATCTTTTAGCCGGCCCACTGGCGCAATGGTTAACGTGTTGGCCGTTGGAGCTGGTGGGCTCGGGTTCGAGTCCCGGTCATGACATGGATGTTTGTGTCCGTCAATAAATGTTGTTATGTTGTTGTTATGTATAAATGTTCTGGGGTTACTAAACCCCAGAAATGTACAATAGACTTAAAGTCGCAGTGCTTGGCGATCTTGCCCCCCATCAAGAAAGTCATAACATTTTGGGGGAAATGAACAATATTAAAAGAATTCTAAGATTTTTTGAAAGCAGAAAGCACAAAATTAAAGTTACTTTTTACTCGTGATGTTACTAATTACTAGGGTTGTTTATTATTCACTCTCACAATTGCCATTTTATGTATTTTTAGGCTTGTACTTAAATAATAATTAAAAAAATCCCATCAATGTATTCCATGTCAGGGGTGGTTTGATACACTGAGATGCAAAAGTTAAGGCAATGGCGTAATTTATCTGTAAAATATAAAATTGAAGAGTACACGGGAAGAACCGCTTTATTTCGTAGAAGGGTTTCCTTAATAGCCTCTTTGGGGATGATAGCGAGAAATAGCCTAAACTGGCAAAAATAAACCGGTTACTCGCTTTGTTTATCTTTCGCGGCAACTCTGATTCACGCCAGAGATCAGTGGATACGAGTCACACGTTTGTACCGCACATGAAGAGCCGAAAGAGAAAATGGTTTTCCGTCGCCAATGACCGCCAAGCAGACACAATTACGGAGAGACTCTAAGGAAATCAAGCGGGTCTTCCCGTGTACACGTCAATTGTGATAGTAGAATTACAAAACAACCCTCCACATATTAAATAAATGTTTTGAAATGCTATAGCTGAAATATTATTTTTTATAATCGCGTGAAAAAAAGCCGACTTTTACATTATAATTTCAATATCAGACGCGTGCACAAAGCTAGACTTTTTGAAACAGTGAAAAAAAGTACTTTTTTTCACCCAAAAGCAGTGAAAAAAAGACTTTGTCGCACTCTTTTTATAAGATGCCAACATTTCAAGTAAAATTTCGATTTGATAATACTCATAAAATCCAAAGATTTATCGATCTGCTGTATTTAAAAATATTATGCGCGTGAATTATTTTTGAATCAATGAATTTTTTTTCTCGCGATGGGAATATTTCTTAAGTCACGCCCTTCGAACTGCGAGTTCATTGGTTGCTTTCTTTGACAAAATGTTGAAACACGCTTATTGGTCTTTTATAGCGTCACGCGCTCCGAACTGCGAGATCATTGGTTGTTTTCCTTGACATCTCTTAGTCTATTTTAATCTAATTAGCACGTGAATTATTTTTGAACCAATGAGATTAGATTTTTTCACGCAATTATAAAAAATAGTGTATGAAACACGTGCGAAAAGTAAACTTTTTAAAACACGTGTCTTTATTTCACTCGCTCGTACCTCGCTCGTGAAATAAAATCCACTTGTTTTAAAAAGCATTACTTTTCGCACTAGTTGCATAAATATCTATTTTGATTTGCCATAACAATAATTTTTTCATAAAATATAAATTAGTATGATGCAAAAGTTTCGACACAAATACGAGATTATGCTGCAAAGATGAATTGTATTTTTTATATGATAAATTATAAAATCACGATATCCGGTGAACTTAACGGATTAACTAACAATATTGGTTCAATTTTACACCAAAACAGACAATATAGGCACTTTAAATCTTTATTCAAATCATATTTTCTTCAAGTGAACAATTTATCTCATCTATTATAAATACGAATCTTATGCATACCAGTCTATAACTTAAAGTTTTGGCATGAATTCATGCACATGTGCATGTATTAACCGATTTTCTTGGTGAAAAGTGCAGTTTTTCTCATATTAAATCACAAAATAGCGATATAATGTTATTTTTTATACTTTAGTACAGTGCAGAGAAAGTCACCGCTTCAAAGTGGTTAAACCAAATCGGTCATTTCAACGTAAATTCACTCCACACCATTACGAAAGTTCCTTCTTTATACTGAAGTTTGTAATTTCTTGAGAAAAAACCGGTTTCCTTGAACCGGTTACAATTTAACGGGTATCTTTAGTGCTATTTAATAACGTTCGGCTTAACTAAATATAGAAAAATAAGCTTTCGAAAACACCGGTTTTCCAACTCAAAAACTCTAGCATAAAGGTGGAACATTTGTAATGGTGTGTAGGGAATTACGTTGATAAGACATAATTTCTTGTCGTCTTTGAAGAGGTGACGATCTCTGCATTATACTAAAAGAAAAAAACAATATGTCGCTATTTTGTGATTTTATATGGGAAAGACAACACGTTTCATCAAGAAAATTGGCCAATGTATACCTTCAAATTCACGAATTCATGGCAAAACTATAAAGTGATGGACTGGTAGGCATTCGGTTTGCATTTAGAGATGTTAAATTGTACATTCAAATCAAATATGATTTTTAAAATGGCTATATTGTCTGTGTAGGGTAAAAATTGAAACAAAATGTTATTAAAAATCTGTTTAGTCACAATGTATCGCTTTTTTTAAATTTATAATATAAATATAAAAAATATACAATTTATTAATAAAAATATAAATTTATATTTCGCGAAAAAAATTATCGTTATAGCAAATCAAACACATATGTTTATATTATAGCATTTCAAAGAATTTATTTAATACTAGCAGTATGGTCCCGCCTTGCTGGGAACCCGTTAACTTAATGGAAAATGGGTGTCGTAAAGAATATTGAAAAGTTGTTCTCTGCTTCAATAAGATTGACTACCTGAAATTTAGCAAAACCAGTGGTTTTTCAGATTCGAACATTAATGTAGAAGAACTTGAGGATACAAAATGTTTGCACTCCTTCCGTCATTCTGATAACATATTTGGCGCAAAAATGAAGATTCAACAGTCTTTGATAGTTTGGTACAGCTCTAGAACACGATGACTTGGTAACAGCCAGAAAAAAAAAACCCCAAAAAAAAACTCTTAGGTCAGTGGCACATTTTTGGTAATAATTTGGCGAGAAAATATAGATATAGCTACAAACCCTGACATTTTCAGGTCAATCACGATGATCTTGGAGAAACCAACCAGATTAATTATTTAAACAAAATAAATTTTACCCATCTGGCGCTTTTTTAGGTAACATTTTAGCAAGTTTGGCAATGCATTTGGCGAAAAAATGAAGACATTAAATAATCATAAACAGACCTACCGCGATATCCTTGAATAAATTATTTTTTAAATAAATAATGTAGTTTCTAAATATAATGGCAAAAGAATAAAATAAACATTTCAAATTTGAATTATTTTGAGCTTAATTTAATTTCTTAAGCCAATGACAACGCGAAAGAAAAAAAGCTATCGGATCTGAGCGAAAGTGGTGTATTTTTTTCCAGTTATTTCGAATTTTCTCTAAAAATAGAACAAATATGAAAAAACTAAGCCTCAGGTGCACACGTAGGTATTAAAAGGAATCTATATTAAAAATTTCGAATTTTTTAGAGCATTCTAAGTAGGTGTTTTGCGATCCACAGACATACATACACACAGACAGACTCTTTCTTTTATTATTATAGATGGTATGGTATGATACATATATATTCCAGCATGTGTGCTTGTTCAGACAACCGCTTATAAGCTTTCGTCAAGTGGGACAGACACAGAAAGAAATTTTACAGTCACAAAGAAATGAATAACACATAGACAAATAACAACATTTATTGACTGTCACAAACATCCATGCCTGACCGGGATTCGAATCCGACCCCAGCAGCTCCAATGGCTAGTACACTAACCATTCAGCCACCGGGGTGGCTTTAATATGTTTAGGGGTGTTTTTGAATTTCACTATTTTGTTATCACAATTATAAATTTTGCAGCTAAATTACTTCATTGTCTTAACTTTGGTATCACAGTGCACTCTTCATAGGGATCACTCAGATACCATTAAAAGAAGGGGAAAAATCTAATAGTTGGTATGTTTTTCATAGAAAACCGTTTCATATGCATGTTAAAAAATTCTATTACCGTCAGTTTAAATCAAGGTGCTATCTATATGTAAGGAACAAACTAAAAGAAATTCATAATGATATCTCATATAGTCACTGAAAAACATGTTCCTAAAGTTAGTAAAATAAGAATGGGCGAGGTAGAACTATCAGACTCCTCTAAAAATAAAATTAAAAATAGTTACTAATAGTTTTTCTAGTTACTAAAAATAGAACTTCATTAGAATAAGGTTGGGATACATTTCCTACTTGAAATACATATCAAAAGAAAACGACAAATTTTTTTTTTTTTAAATATTTTGAAAGGTGAACAATTTTAAGATTTTAAAACTGGTGACGCTTTTCAAGATAAAAACTTTTAGCTGTCTCTCGATTTTAGATAGCTCTTTTCTTAATAACCTCCCAAATTTTCCAAAACTTCCCCACCTTTTAAGTTAAGTGTCAACCCCGTCAAAAATTTAAAACTTCCATATTTACTCAACCAATATTTACCCTCATTCCAAACAAATTATCTTCAAAAGCTTAAGCTCAAAAACCAACATTAATTAGCCATCATAACTTAAAAGCTTAAAACATGCTGACGGGAAGTATCAGACGATAATTTAATCATCGATGCGTAAGCCTTATTTATTTCCCACAGGACTTAGGGAACCGTTCTTTTTTCGAACGTTCATTCTGGGCTTGTACAAACAGACGATTCTCATTAATTAGAGTACGATGTCACTACCACCCATGACACCAAAATCGTCTGCTCTCTTACAAGAGTGTTTAAAATTCTATTCCAGAACAACCGTGCAGGGGGAGCGTATAATTTATCGACTAAGTAGGGGGGTGTTTTTTTTTGTGGTGATCTAGATAGAGAAGTTTTTTAAAAAGATTTTTTAATGCTCTTTATACTTAATGTTTTAATATGATTACAAGAAACTTAATTTAAAAAATTACATTAAAATAATATAATTTATTAACATTTTTATCATTAACTTATTAGTATTGTTATTAATATTATCAACATTATAATTAGTATTATTATCATTATTATAATTGTTATTATCATCATCAGTATAATTATTATATTTACTATCATCATCATCATTATAATAATGATTATTATTATTATTATTATTATTATTATTATTGTTGTTATTGTTATTGTTATTGTTATTGCTATTGCTATTGCTATTGCTATTGCTATTGCTATTGCTATTGCTATTGCTATTGCTATTGCTATTGCTATTGCTATTGCTATTGCTATTGTTATTGTTATTGTTATTGTTATTATTATTATTATTATTATTATTATTATTATTATTATTATTATTATTATTATTATTATTATTATTATTATTATTATTATTATTATTATTGTTAGTTCTAATTGTTATTTGTGTAATTATTGTTATTGTTGTTATTATTATTGACTTAAAATGTTATTTTACTGCAATAGAAAGTATTTTATGCCGTAAAAAATTTAAACATTCTTTTTTCGAACGTCTATTCGGGCTTGTATAAACAGACGATTCTCATTAATTAGAGTACGTTGTCACTACCACCCATGACACCAAAATCGTCTGCTTCCTTACAAGGGTGTTTAAAGTCCTATTCTGGAACAACCGCCGTGTAGGGGAAGCCTATAATTAATCGTTTTAGTAGAGGTGGATATTTTTTGTGGTAATTTAGCTGGATAATTTTATTTAAATATATTTTTTATTGCTCTTCACATTTAATTAATGTTTTGATACGATTAAAAGGAAACTTTATTTAAAAAATCGAATAAAATAAGTTTCTGAAATTTAAATGGTTAAATTATTGTTACTATTGTTATTATTATCATCATTGTCCGTATAATCATTATTCAAATAATTGTAATCATTAAATAATAATAATACTAGTAATAAAGTTATTATGGTTGCTATTGCTATTTTTATTTTTATTGTTATTGTTATCATCTTCATCGTCGTCGTCGTCATCATCGACGTTATCACAGGCGCGCAACCACGGGGGGGGGGGGGGGGGGTTAGGGTCAGAACCCCCCCCAGAACCCATATTATAGTCAAATTTTATATTGTTAACAATAAAAATTTAGAAAGTGATAAAAAAAAAATTCCATAGAGAAACACTATTTCGCATTTACTATACTCGCCGCCAACAAAATAAGAAACGGTAGGGCTGGCGGTTTTTCAGAAAAAAAAACCGGTGTTTCAAAAACTGGTTTTTCGGTTTTACTGAACCTTAAGACCGGCCTTATGAAAACCGGTTTTTTGGTCAAGACCGAGTGGGAAAAACGGTTTCTGTTTTCCATCCCTAAAAAGTTTCAAATAAGGGTGGCAGGAAGTAATAAATCTGTGCAAAACAATATTTTGAACGAAACTCTTTTCTAATGAGATAGATTGCAAAAAAAGCTCCAATTGTGATAAAATGACACTTTGGCGTCGCCTTTTCGTTTCTTGGGTTAATTTTCTTTAATAATTATAAATCTGGGAAGGTAATAAATATTGCATAACTATCCTATTCCTCACACCATCGGAATAGTACGAAACGATGACCTTTTTTCAATTTAGGAGTCCATGGAAGCGAAGCTACTTCCACCTCCGGTATGGCAAGAATGTTCGCATAGGACAAAGAATTGATAAAGGACAAACAGATGAACGAAGGACCCTAATGAGAGGCAGAATGCCAATCGTGGCCACTAGGCACCCTCCCGTGGGAGAGGTATAAAAGTAATGGCGGGATAAACGCACTTAGTGCAAAAAGATTATCATGGCAAAGCAACATCATAATAAAATTTTCAATAAAATTGCGCATGAGCAAGAGGTTTCTGCCAAAGAACTTTTTTGGTTTGAAAGGTATTGCTGGAAAACGAATATATAAATACAGACTTCAAATTTGGTACACGTATTACTAGTACCTGTATGGCGTCATATAACGTTTTCGATAAAATTGCGCTTGCGCAAGAGGTAGCGGAGATAGTATTTTTTGGTTTTAAAGGTATTGTTGGAAAACGAAAAGTGATACAGGCTTCAAATTTGGTACACGTACTCCTAGTACCTGTGAGATGTCGTAAGAAGATACTCGAAGAAATTGAAAATGCGCAAGATGTATCTGCGATAGACCCTTTTTTTTGTTTTAAAGTTATTGAAACTACCTTATAAAGTTAATTTTATGTGTTGTCTGGAAGGGCCCGGGGGCCCCTTGACAACCAATATATTTCTGTTAAATAAAAAAGTTTTCTTTCTTTCTTTCAAGTATATTATTACCTAAAAATGTGCGTTAATATTTTTATTTGTAATTGAAAGTCGTGTAGTGTTACACACTCTTAGGTTCCATAAGATAAACGATTCTTTTTTCTCTTTTTTTACAGCAAAATGAATTGCTCGATTGAATCGTGTGTTAATAAAAATTTGTTATATAATTAATGAAATGTTATTTTGTGTTTATTTTTAATGGTTCCATAAAATTATTTTATAGCATAACTTTTTAAAAAAAAGTTCGTTTACTTTTTTAAAAAGTTCTAAATGGGCAGACGATTTTTTATCCTCATTTTACAATAAATGTTCGAATGACTAATTTGTTCTGTTTGTAAGATCTGTTCTACTTCTACTACTGATGCGTCACTGAAGCTCCGATTCTGACTTTTTGGCGCCGCCTCACAAATCACAATTCACAAGTCTGCGATATTGCACGACTATTCTTTTTCTTACCCCCTCGGAATAATTTTCCATCCAATAGAAAGTTAGCGCGGGATTTTGGATGTATTTTTTTAATTATTATTTATTGGGATTTCTATTTTTTATGCAGGCTTTACTGGTTGTTTTTTCTTTCTTTGAGAAAAAAGATGGAAACCAGCGATTGTATAACAAAACTCTCAACAGGAAATGTCAAGAAAAAAATAAAAAATGGACTGATTTATTTGAAGGCACTTATAAGGCATATGCTACCTAAGGATAAGGATTATTATAGAAGTAAAATATAAAATAAGTGTACTAGGGAATTTTTTTTCGCGGCCTGTTCTATCGTCATAAAAGCAAGATTTTAGATTATAATAGCAAGATGATTACTTTCTTCATACAATTAAGTAAGTTCAAATTCATAATATTTTCTTCTTAGGTTTGTGTGTTCATGTTTTATAAAAATTAGATACTTTAGTTTTCGCGATATAAATGTAAACACTTATCAAATTATTTCACATCGGCAATTCGAGCCTTTACAATGTTGTAAGTTTATTTTTTTAAAAAGTATTAATCATCTTGGGTGAAGTTTGAAATAGACTAAACTATTCGGCGCAACAGTCCATTAGTAGGCCAAGGCCAGCTGCGCCCATTTCAGTTTACGTGACCAAGGGCTCTGAGGTGCAAGGCATGAGTCCAGGTTAAGCGGTCAACCTCAAGTGTTAAGTTCCCAAGTATGCTTGGTCCTCATTTTATAGATCCTCTTACGGAATGTAATGTTGAGTCAACCTCTCCCAATCCGTTATTTGAACACCGGACTAGTGGCATGGTAATGCGAAGCACTACCACTAAGCAACTGGACCTTACTAGGAATATAGAAATAATAAAAATAAACCGTTTAATTGTTTTATTGTTGAGCTTTAACTTTTACTTGTTTTTGGCATCGTCGAAAATTTGTATTGAATCAACAATTTGTGTAATCACGTTTTATTACTTTAATTAAAAATTTGCTGATACTCGTTTCGAAATGTATTACATATAAACTTTTTTTTTTAATTTAAAAAAATTGCATTTAATATTAAGAGCTTATTTTCGTTAAAGGACGAAATAATTATATGATTTCGTCATCAAATATTATCACAATGTTACGTATTTTTTTTATTTAGAAACTTTTTAAATGACATTGAGGTATACTCATACCAATATTCTGATCCTAGACTAGATAAAAATAAATTGTATTGTAAAAAACTCAGAAGCAGACGAAAAGTACGTTCATTTTTGAAAATAAAATCGAAACAACCAATGAAATCGCAGTACTTAGAAAACTAAAGACAAGAGCGTTACATCAGCTTAAACAAAAACATTCTCATTTTTCATTATAAATTTGTGTGAAAGCTGTACTAACTATGGGAAATTACATTAAGATATAATTAATTAAAAATAATTAAAATGGGAATATTTCTTATGACGTCACTCTCTCTAAGTTGCGATTTCATTGGTTGTTTTGCTTTCTTTGAAAAAATGTTGAAAAGCTCATTGGTTTAAAAAAAAGGTCACGCGATCCGAACTGCGATGTCATTGGTTGTTTTGTTTTTTGTAGCTTAGTGTTGAAACAAGTTCATTAAAAATAATTTTTATTAATAATTTTAATTAATAATAATTTAATAATAATTTTAATTAATAATAATTTAATAATAATTTTAATTAATAATAATTTAATTATAATTATTTTAATTAACAATAATTTTAAATATAATAATAATTTAATTATAATTATTTTAATTAACAATAATTTTAAATATAATAATAATTTTAATAACAAATAACTTTAATTATAATAATTAGAGTTTTAATTAGAAAAAATTAATAAAAAATATGTGTATGAAAAATATTGAAACTCCCCCCAGAAATTTTTTCTAGTTGCGCCCCAGCGTTATCATCATTATTGTTGTCGTTGTTGTTATTGTTATTACTACTATTTTAATTGTTTTTATAATTGGTATTAATATTATTACTTACACTCTATTGTTACTACTATTGTTATTCGTATTATTTATTTTAGTTCAATGGAAAATATTTCATACCGTAAAAATATTAAATATATTTTATGCATACATACGATTATAAAAACTATTTTACGCTTTTGTTACTTTATTTATTTTCCAATAACGTAACATTTGTATAATTAATTAAATTAGTATTTATATTTTAAAATACAAATTCATGAATAAAAAAGGAAAAATTAATTTTAAAATTTCTTAGACAGTGAGTTAGTAAAAGTTATCATTGTTTAGTCTTACCAAATAAATATTTATTATTTAAATATTCACTGAATTTCTATTACAAAAGTGAACTTGGAAGCTTTTTTAACTGAATTTCTAAGTCATTAAAAAATATCCATTTTCAAGGTGACACAAGAGAAACTCAATTTATCGAAAGAAACCCAAATCAACTATTATTTTCTTAAAAAAATCAAATTAAATAATAAATTTAAGTGATTTATTGGGAATCGTCCCAATTATGTAAAAGTCATACAAGCAAAGAAAAGTAGCAAATTTGAACATTTTCTTGGTAATTTTTCATTTTGGATCAAAATTAATCATTTAAAATCTAAAATGAAATATTTTTGAATTTTTAAACATTTAAAACTGATTAAAAGAGTTACTTAAAATTTTTAAATAAAGATATTTAAAAATTTTCATTCAACGAATGTACCTTTTTTGGTAGATTTAAGTTACATTCTCACCCGACGTAACCTTACATACATTCAAGTATTCTACTGTATTTTCAACAAAATAAAGGTCTTTTTCAGTCTTTGTAACGAAAATCCCTCTTGAGATTCGATTCAACAAAAACATCTCTCCTTACATGGTTGTTGGGCCTTGCTTCATTTGAAATTCTAGTATCTGTTTACTTTTTTTTTATTTTTCAGAAGTTGTTTTGTTCTTTTTTAGACGAAAAAAATATTGAAGCTCGTATAAACTAGGTATGTTACTATTTCCGAATGTAAAGTTCAATGTTTTATTTTATTTTTAAAGTAGAATTTGTTTGGAAAGTGCGTGGGAAATATCGGATTGCGTTCAAAGTTCAGTGCGTATGTTACCGTTAAAACCCGAAATCAGCTAGAACTAGAATTAACTAGTGAAAACTAGTTTTAACTGATGCCCTTAGTTAAAACCAGTTGTTGCCAGTTTATACTAGTTTTGACGAAATAGATTGGTTTAATCTGTAGTTTTAACTATAACACACTTATATTAGACAAAACTACAATTCACGGAGAATAGCAAGATTTTGGATAATAGGTTTGGATTAGTTTAGGTAATTATTGGGCTGAAATACAATGAAAGCGTTTGGATATTGGAAGGCACTCCATTAAGAACCGCACATCGAGTTTTTTAAGGACTTTTCATTGTCGTAATAAGATTATAAAGTTAACTTTCATAATCAATAAAAAGCCAAGAATTTGCAGTTAATTCTAGTTTTATATAAAACATGTCAGATTATTCTAGTTTAGGATAATTACAACTAGTTTTAAAGAAAGCAATTGGTCAAAACCGGTATTAATTGGTGAGATCTAGTTTTAGATCGAGAAAACTAGTTTTCACAAATGACTTCAGTTAAAACAAGATCTCACTACTTAATTCTAGCTTTAGCTGATTCATGGTCATAACGGTAACACGTGTACTGTATAAAATTGCTGTAAAAATACAGAAAAATACATTTGAGATTCTAGTATCTGTTTACTATTTTATTTTTCAGAAGCTGTTTTGTTCTTCGTTTTAGGCGAATAAAATATTGAAGCTTGAATAAACTAGGTATATTACTATTTCCGAATGTAAAGTTGAATGTTTTATTTTATTTTCAAAGTAGAATTTTTTTTGAAAGTGTTTGGGAAAGATCGGATTACGTTCAAAGCTCAGTGCGTACACTGTAGAAAATTTCTGTAAAAATACAGCACATTTGAGGCTTATTCACAGAACATTCTACTGTATTTGATAGGAGCTATTGCTGTAAACACAATTCTAAAGCACAATTCTGAGTTTTCTCAGCTTGAGCACGTGAACATGCTGTAACCTTGGCGAGTGTTCTTTTCTAACAATCGATAAATTCGAACTGAATCTTGGCTAAGGCATTTGTGCATGAAAATTACAGCACCCGTGTGGGACTTACGTTTACCAGCACGGGTTCTCTATTCTAACCGAAATATTGTTCTCAAAACTTATTTGGAAATTTTGTTCTTGAAACTCAATTAATGTTTCTCTCTATATTAATATTTTTTAAAAAATAATGCTTTTGAAAACTCTTCATTTTCATATTCGTTTCTTTCAAGTTTTGGAAGGTTGAAATAAACTCCTTAGAATTTTAGTAAAATACTCGTATTTTCTAAATCTAAATCACAGTTATAGGACAAATCCAATCCCCGTTTTTAAGGCAGACGTTACTGCATTTAACGGCAAATTATTGTTACGTTTTAAAGGGACTGTAAAATGCCGATCATAAGGTAATATGTGTCTCTTGAAAACAATTTTGAACAGTGCGGATCAATGGAACAATCGAAAAATTGAGTAATGGATAATGTTAAATTTACGGTTAAGCCTCTTTTACTCCTAAAGTTTAGATAAAAAAAAACGGGCATGCATCCATGAAGAACATAGTAGTGCCATTGTAAGGTCAGGTAAAATATATAAGTATATTTATAGCCTTATTTCATCGATCCATTGCGCCATTATGCTATTATTCCATCGGTCTGTAGCTACACTCTTAAAACAAACGAGCGAATTTAACTCAATCTGAGTAATTTTCACTCCTCCAGTCTTGAAAATGCACTTCTCCGAAAGGAGTGGATCCTTTTTGTGTTAAACCTCCAATAGGATCAGTCCAAACGAGTGATTTAAACTCAGTCTGGGTTCATATTCACTCCTTTCCAGTGTCGAAAATGCACTTTTCCAACTGGAGTGGATTTCACTCTTTTGATTTAAGAGTGTATACACTCTTAAAACGAACGAGCTATTTTAACTCAATCTGAGTAATTTTCACTCCTCTGGAAAAAGCACTTCTCCCATAGGAGTGTATCCTTTGCGTGTTAAACCTCCGACAGGATCACTCCAAACGAGTGATTTTAACTCAGCCTGAGTTAATATTCACTCCTTTCCAGTGTCGGAAATGCACTTCTCCAACTGGAGTGGATTTCACTTTTTTGGTTTAAGAGTGTACGTAACGTATCCTAGAAATCCGTTTGTAAATAGTATATTTTTTGTAAAGTCAGATGCAATAATCGTGTCATTTGAAGAATCAAATAATGCTGCAGGTAAATGAAAATATGAAAACATGGTAACCATAAAATTCACTCTGGAACAATTTTATGAAGTTAAATTGACCATAAATATACCCTCTACCTAAAACTATAATTAAATTCATCAGAATTTTTTATTTAGTACTTAAAAAGTTGAATAAAATATACAATATTAAGCTTCTTTGGATTTCCCCAAACAACAATTCGTCGCTTAACTTTAAAAAAAAATTAGTTTAATAGCTCATCTTTGGTCCTTAAAATACGAAGTTTAACTGTAATTATGCTATAGTGAAGAAACATTGGTAAATATATATATATATATATAATATATATATATATATATATATATTATATATATATATATATATATATATATATATATATATATATTATATATATATATATATATATATATATATATATATATATATATATATATATATATATATATATATATATATAGTACAAATAAAACAAATAAACATAAAGAACAAAATTTAAAGAAGACAAGTAAACAAACAAAAGAGGTGTTGAAAGTACAGTTAATCATTGTTCGGCGCTGAAGCTGCCTCAACGAATGACAAACATAAATAAATAGATAAAACATACAAAAAAATAAAAAATGAAAGTGAAATTGATGAGTGTGTCACGTTTCATCAGGGGACAAGTAACACAAGTCATCAAAAAGGACAAACGCTGTTTTTCTATTAGGGTAACGACTGAAAAGTCAAGAAATATTACCCTATTGTCCCGAAACAGCGTTAGAAACCATAAAAAGACAGTAAACCAAAAAAATAATGAACAATTAAATGAAATATATGAAAAAATGAAAATAAAACTAACCCCAAGAGTAGCAGCCACACCAAATCCAAAAACAACCGTTAGTTGGTTGGTTGGTAGACAAATATTTTCAGGCATGTATGTATGGAAAACCGTTAGAAAGTAAAAGGTTAATGATGGTCACAGTGAAAAGAGCAATGACAAGTTTTAAGATGGTGACGTCATTGAAGGAGGTAGATATTTATGAATGAATTTTGGGGGATAGTGGTTGTTTGTCAAAGAAATGTAGAAATCCTTGAAGTGAGAAAATTCATGGTTTTTGTTATTGCAGATGGATTTTATTCTGTGAACCTGATTGAGAATGATGTTGCGATAAACTTTAATTGATAAATTGGAGGTCCAAGGAATGAATTTAATAAAATTAAAATTGAAGTCATTACGCTTGTCGTAGATGGAGGTAGTGATAGTAGAGTTGTTGCAAGAGATTTCTAAGTCAAGGAAATGAATTGAAGAATTAGAGCTATTGGTTTTTTTTAGGATGAGCTCATTAGGGTAGATATCATGCCAAATAGTATTAAAATCTGGGTTATTGAAGATAATTAAATCATCAATAAACCTGAAAGCATTAAAGTTAAGGAGTGTATAATTCTTTTCAAACCAATGTAAAAAAAGGTTGGTAAGTAGACTGCTGAAATTACTACCTTGTGGTATGCCTATTGTCTGTAAAAAAAGTTGTTCACCATTAAAAATGAAGTTATTAAAAATACAAAAGTTAACAAGTTTATTCCAGTATTCAGGATTGATATTGAGGATATTGCTGTAATCATTGTAGTAAGAGGTCAGGACATCTTTTAAATGAAAAAGTGGTATACTAGGAAAGAGGTCTTTAAAATCATAAGTATCAATGGAATTGATGGTATTGTTATTTAAAAAATTGATGACGGGAGAATTACTATTGATGATCCATGTAAAGCCTTCATTGGAGATAAAATTATAAAGTTTTTGTAGAAGTTTGAAGAAGATTAAACCAGGTTTGTTAATGTAGGCATTTGAGCCACAGGTAATGAAGCGAAAGGCTAAAGGAGACTTGTGAAATTTGGGAGTAATTGTAATGTATGGAAATTTAATGCAAGAGTTATTTATTTTAAAGTATTTATTGAAGGCAATAATTTTTTTGCAGACACTGGAGTAATTTAATTTGGAAGGTGTGTAAGTAGTAGAGCTATTGAGTTCATTGTCAAGAAGTGACAAGTAGAATTGCTTGCAGATGAATGCATAATTGTTGGAGGCCTTATCAACAGGAGTGATGATGAAATTGTTTTGAAGTGTCTTAATAGCTGATTTTAATTGAATGGGATTGTAATCACAAAATTGAAAGTTTTGAAACTGGTTATCTATGAAATGAGTAAAATGATTATAAAAAAGCCATTTCCAGGAAGTGAAGGATTCCAATGGTACATTGTATTGGTAGGAAATTTTAAGAATGAAGTTGTCAATATTATTGAGAAAAGAAAATATATATTTATGGATTTTGTTGTGGAAAATAGGTCTAAATTTTGTGCCTTTAGAGAGGATGTCTTTTAGTTGAGGGTCTTGGATGAGATTGAGGTCCCCTGTGATAATATGTTCAAAGTTTTTGTCGATAAAAGTATTGTATTTGGGATTTTTGCAGATACAGGGGGCATTATTTCTAAAAGAGTTGGTATTAGAGCAAAATTTATTGTAGTTAAAAATGGATCTGCCAAAGGGAGTGGTGTATTTGAATGCTTTAGTAATATTGAGGTTATTGATGGGGAAGAGATTGTGAAGTTTATTGATAATATCATTGAAGTTGAATTGATCATAGAAGGGATGGAGGAAGTCGAAGGTGAAGAAAATTTTTTCTTTGAAAGTGGGTAAATTCAAATTGGAGGTTTTATATTTGATCAAATCATTAAAAAGAATTTTGAAGTGGATATTACTGAAGAGGAGTGTTTCCAGGGAATTTAAGACAGTGAGCAGATTTCCTTTACTAAGTGAAAAAATAAAATTTTTGACATATTTCCAGTTGAAGTCAGTGATAAATTTTGTTTCCAAAGAATCAATTGTAGTTTGTAGGTTGGTGATAGTGGGTTGTTTAATTTTACGACCACCTCGTTTGCCCCGTGAAGTTTTAGAAGTAGGTGTATGGAAGAGTTTAGAAGTATTGCAGTTGATGTGGTTAATTTGAGAATGATTGAAAGTATCGTTAAGTCCATATGGAATAATAGTCTTGTAGGTGAGCATATAATAGTTTTCTTTGATGAGTCTATGTTCAAGGGAGACGACAATGTCTAAAATACTTATGATGGCATTGGAAAAAGGATGAACAGAGAAATGGTGAAATTCTGCATTGTAGGAGGAAGAGTTAAGGGAGTATTTTTTAATGTCGTTGCGGTGATTATTGATGCGGATATTGAGAGGGCCACTAGTTTGGCCAATATAAGATAGCTCCAATTTATCAATTAAAGTTTATCGCAACATCATTCTCAATCAGGTTCACAGAATAAAATCCATCTGCAATAACAAAAACCATGAATTTTCTCACTTCAAGGATTTCTACATTTCTTTGACAAACAACCACTATCCCCCAAAATTCATTCATAAATATCTACCTCCTTCAATGACGTCACCATCTTAAAACTTGTCATTGCTCTTTTCACTGTGACCATCATTAACCTTTTACTTTCTAACGGTTTTCCATACATACATGCCTGAAAATATTTGTCTACCAACCAACCAACTAACGGTTGTTTTTGGATTTGGTGTGGCTGCTACTCTTGGGGTTAGTTTTATTTTCATTTTTTCATATATTTCATTTAATTGTTCATTATTTTTTTGGTTTACTGTCTTTTTATGGTTTCTAACGCTGTTTCGGGACAATAGGGTAATATTTCTTGACTTTTCAGTCGTTACCCTAATAGAAAAACAGCGTTTGTCCTTTTTGATGACTTGTGTTACTTGTCCCCTGATGAAACGTGACACACTCATCAATTTCACTTTCATTTTTTATTTTTTTGTATGTTTTATCTATTTATATATATATATATATATATATATATATATATATATTATATATATATATATATTATATATATATATATATATATATATATATATATATATATATATATATATATATACTATTCACCATAACTGGCCCCGTGTCCCATTAGCCTTGCATCTCATTAGCCCCTCCCCCACCAATTTTAATCTAATCTTAACAACTATCCTAGGGCCTCCATAACCAGATAAGAGTGGAGGCTTTCCAAAGGTAGTTTTTGTGCTCATTTAAGCAGCGATAAAATTTTACACTTGAAAAACTTGGAATTCAACCATTGTTTGGTTTCGCAAAAGATAGCTTGAAAATTTTTTTAAATAAAGGTTAATGATGTAAATTTTCCTTACGAAAATAACAAAGTAAAACCCTAAAAGTCAATTTCTGAAAAATCCTCAAGATATCCTCAAAATTATCTGGACACCCCCCGGGATGTTTATAGCATAAACAAAATATCCAGAATAATAATTTTATGAATTTCTGAATTTTTTCGGATTTGACTCGATTAATATTGAAAAAAAGAAGCTTTTATCTAGCATTACAAGGACAGGTCCCTTTCTCAAACAAGGATTAAGAATTTGTATCTTTTCTCTCCTGAGGTTTCAGTTCCATTATCTTTTTCACCATTATCGAAATCCCTCTGGAGGGCTTTACATTATCCTTAAGGGTTTGCCTCCGAGCAAACATCTGTTGACAGTAAGTACTTCGCAAAATATTCTCCTTTATTCTGTCGAACGGCTCTTATTTCTTGATGAAAAAACTATTTTATACAATATTTTTGTATTAGTATATCTTAGTAGGAAAAAACACGTATAAAATAATTTGTATACGTTCTCTCTTAGGGTTTAAGTTCTATTATCTTTAATCAAAATTCCACTAAAATGCGTGCGTTACTTTCTTGAAGTTTTTCTTCAGGCAAACATTTTTTGTTAGTTAGAAATTCGAAAAACATTTCATTTTACACTCTCAAATGATTCTTATATCTTGATGGAAAAGCTTTTTTATTCAATACTTTTTGTATTAGAATATCCTAGTAGGGAAGGTCTACAAAGTAAATTGTATATTCTCTCTCCTGGGGTTTAACCTTGTAATGCACGAATTTTTTTCATCCCGAAAAAATATATTTGTATCTTTACTACTCATACATTATGGGAAAAATACCGAAAAAATTTAACTGCATCGGAATTTAAATAATTTCAATTTTTAAAATTGTTGCCATGTGGCAAAAACCAACTACAAAATTCCAATTTTGATAAGAATGACTAGAAAACTACTAAATATATTTCAAAATAACCCTTTTCAACTATAATTAATTTTTCAAAACAATTTTTTTTGTATTTAGTACTAACATTATTACACTTTGAAAATACTACCAAAAACATAATTTCACAGCAGTTAATAACTTCACTCTTTAATTTTAAATACACTTTTACTACTGTCATCTATGAGGATTATTAGTAACTAAAACTTCAAAAGGATTATCTTTTCTACCGTTATCAACATCCCCCATTGAGTTACAACATCCTTGAAGATCTTCAAGCAAACATTTGTTTTTAGTAAGAACTTAAGTAAATGTTTAATTTTTGTCTGTCAAATGATTCTTAATTCTTGGTGGAGAAAATTATTTTATACTTACTAAGAAAAAGTATCATATACTATTTACGATAGTTTTTTATGCTTACTCTCTTGAGCTTTGAGTAAACATTATCATCTTCACCATTATCACAAATTCCATTCCCCTTTGCATTAAACTGAAAAGTTTTTGTTAAGCAAAAAATAATAAACTGCCTTAAGGTTCTTAGTTCCTGGTAAGAAAATCTTCTACAATTTATCGATGAAACAATATACGATGAAGAAGTAAGCGATGGGAAATGCTTAATAGTTTGTTTCTCTAAATCAGCTCTCTCCTATCCAACCAGCAATGCTGAAGTTTGCTTACGGGGATAATTTATACCTTCTCTCTCCCGAGGTTTAGATTCCGTAATCGTTTGCACTGTTATCCCAAATACTTTCTCTTGATTGCTCTCACACTTGAGGTTTTCTTCACGCAAACATCTATTGATAGTATTTACTTTTGCTCCCTCTTGTCTACATACGAAGGAAACTACCAAATGGATTGGATTGGATTGGTTTACATATATTTTCAGGCTTGTGTGCTTGGTCGCAAGGACCCGCTTATAAACCATCGTCAAGTAGGACAAACACAAGACACACACAAACACATATGACTGATGTTGCCATCTGTCGACAGATGGCATCATCTGTCGCCACCTCCACAATTTAGACATGTCCCTGAAGGGGAGGGAAATTTTCTCCAGGAACCTGTACCCATGGTGAACTGCGCAATGACCGACCACAGGACTTTCGGACCCAACAGTTTTACGTGCACGTACTCCGCGTATACTCGGTAAGTCTTCAGTGGCAACCGGGTCTCCAACTCTCAACCTTTCGATTTCAAGTCCGGGGTCCGGACCACTAGGCTCCTTACAGCCCTCTACCAAATGGTTCTAAGTTCTTTATAAAAAAATGGAATGTGTAAAAATGACAAATGACAGTGAGTGCGCCCTCTAGAAGGGAAGAGCATAGGCTTTATAGACCGTTACTCCGCTCGCCAGAAGGGACACAGTCACAAGAGACATACAAAGAAATAAAGACACAAACTTCTTCTTCTTTAACAGCACTACAGCCTGGTGCAGGCCAAGGCTTTCTCAGTCTGCTTTCTCCAGACAGGGCGACTTGCAGCCAGATTTCTCCATCTGGTTATTCCCATCACTTTCAGAAGACACAAACACTTAGACAAATAACAACATTTGTTGACAAATACAAACATCCATGCCTTACCGAGATTCGAACCCGAAACCAGAGGCTCCAAAAAGGCTAGCTCCCTAGCCGTTGTGCTGCCGGGTTGGTAATGGAGTGTGTAACACGTCACGACTTTCAAATACCGGATTAGTCAAAATGAATAGGTCAATAAGAAAACTATTTTTAGACTAATGTATGTTTATTGTAACCAAACTACAGCTAAGTATGGACATATAAACTATCAACTATTTTCCTATTCATTTTGAATAACCCAGTACTACTCAATGAATCAATACCTACATTTAAAGGTAATTATATGCCGTATAAAATAATTTCAATAATTTTACAACCTAAAAGGTTGAATAGCAGCTCTCCTTTGAGCAGATGTTTTTTTTCTTAAAACCTTATTATGAGGCCCAACAGTTACTAGAAAGTCATATGCTAAACAGACAGGTCAATGTTCAAAAACCCCTTTTTTAGAATCAGACATATGAAAAAAAAATTTTTTTTATTCCAATATGATAGAAACTATAAATTATTCATTTTGTTAATTCCCACATGATAAAAAGTTTAAAATATTCGATTCATTTTATTCTAGAATGCATTTATGACCCAGCAGAAATCTGATTAAGAGAAGTAAAATATTCTCTGAAATGAGATTAATAATAAAATACATTTTACTTTATTCAAATATGAAATACTTATTTTATCAAAGGCTTTATACCCCTCTTTTTTCAACAGGTGCGTTATCCCATGCATCTTCTTCGACAATAAAAAATGCCCTCTCATCGCTTTTCTTAAACAAAAGCTGTCGTCTCTTCAAACATAAGAACAAAACTCTCCCGACGCATTAACCGTACACCACTCAGCCCTCTACTTTGTATCCATCCATCCTCATACACGCCAACAAAATCCATTCATAAGACTCGATGGAGCACACGGCTTAACATGCGATCCCACCATGGCAAGGAAATGGCGCCACCTAAACATAATGGGAATGTTTCAGGTGATGTAATGATCTTGTTTCCATTTTTCTAGTATTGCGATTTCATAGCTTGCTTCGGTTTCACTTTACAAATGACCTATATATCTGTAGATGAAAAAAAAAACATTTCTTTCTGCGCAAGCTTTCTGTAACACATATTTTGTACAACCAACATCGCAACAAGAAGTTGGCATGAAAAAATATTATAAGTAAAATATTCTCAGAAAACTCAATTTCGAATACCAAAATATAAGTACCAGACAGACAAAAAATGAAAATAACCGTTAGAGATGTTGACACGACGTGAAACAACCCCATTATTGTACCCATAGATGATGTAATGATCTTGTTTTCATTTTTACAGTACTGCAATTTTATAGGTTGCTCCGGTTTCTCCCTTAAAATGAACGATATAGATGAGAAGAAACTTTTCTTTCCATGCAAGCTTTTTTTAACAAATGTTTTGAATAACCGACAGCACAGCAAGAAGTTGGCATTTAATAATTTTAAAAAGTAAAGTATTCTTAGAAAAAAAATTCGAATACCAAATAAAGTAAAGAAGTAATTCCAGACAATAAGTGAAAACAAACCGATGGATCTGTTGCCATCCACGACGTGAAACAACTCCATCGAAGAGGAAAAAACCCTTCATCGACAGGGAATCTGTCCGTATTGAGGTCTGATTGGCGTGTACTGGCGATCGGAAACCGTTTCTCTTCCAGTTCTTCTTCCGTGGTTCAAGCATCTGACTGTTGCCTTGCATGAATCTCGATCATAGAGCTAGTAAGCCCGTTCGCCGCGTGATAAGAAACAAGGCAAAACTGGGTTTTTTTTACACCAGTTTAGGCAATGAACGAGACTGCTTTCGCCCAGTGGTGCTCGCACTTAAAAATAATAACAGAGCTTCATATCGACATACAATTATGAAACTATCTATTAGCTCCAAAACTAAACCAATGCCTCCTACATAGCAAGTCCCTTCGTGGAATTGGGTGACACAGCACTATAGATCACCGCTCAAGTTCGACAAATATGTGAAATACGCAACTTTAATTATTCAAACTCTTGGCGCATGACTGTTATGAGGCATAATTTTTGGGCTTCCAATTCTTAAAAATACAGTAGAGTCCTGCTTATCCGAAATGTACGGGACCGGAGCACTTTCGGTTAGTCGAGTATCCAAAGGAATTTTCGGATAATCGGGAATCATCCCCTTCATGCCTAGAAAAGCGCTGGCGAAGAAAAAATTATGCGTCATAGAGAGTTCTCCTCGTTACAAAAATCTCAGATTTGCCCCTTGGGTACATAGAAGCTCAAAATGAAGCCAGTACTTCAGACGTTCTCTTGCTTAAAAGGAGGTAGGACAGGGCTGTTTTAAAACGAACCAAAATTGATCAGAAAAAAAGGTTATTGCATATTTTGAGAAATAAATCCGACTTTGCTAAGTACGTCTTTTTTGTGCATATCTTTATTTATGTGTACACTTCATATTTTAGCACAAAAAATAATAATCCGGAGCCTATCGGTTAAGCCGAATTTTGGAAAACCGGGATTCGGATAACGGGGACTCTACTGTGTTAGTGTGTGGCAACCAATGCTTTTCTTCTTGGAGGTATGTCTACGCACTTTCACATTGGTCCCGTTATTGGGATCGAGATTCAAGAGATATTCGCGAGCACATTAGAGGAGAAACCAAGTAGACAGGGAGATGCATCGCGAAGAAAGTGAAGCCGTCAATTACGCCTTCGCCCATAAGGATACATGCATCCGTCAGGGGGATAACGAGGGGAAAAGGGGTGCAACTGCATTTCTACAAATTCACAGGAGGATACCACACTTTTAAAAAGTTTGGTGCAAGATTGTACCGGAGTCCCGGTAAGTACAAAGCAAACTACATCTCTCTATACCACCCCCTCTTAAGACCCGGGCAAAATCCTACACGTATATTCTTAATTTAAACATACTTTTCATGCAAATATATGCTAAAAAGTATGTGTTGCAAAGATTTTTAAAAAAGTTATGTTTATAGTTACTTAGGGACACGCCTTAAACACTAAAAATACAAAATTTTTGTTCTATAAATGCAACATAAAAGGCTGTATCACTTATTTGTACTTAACACATTATTTTAACATTGTTTTTAACGCAAAATGCTTTTAAAATTAACTACTAAAAGAACTTTACTAAAAGTTTGAAAAAAAAAAAAATTTTTTTTAAGAACTCTAATATCGTATTGACCCTCGTTTAACTTCATTTTCGTATTGAAACAAATGACTGATACTTGTAAACAAATTCTGAAAACTGTTTTCGGACTAGGTCAATTTCGGAACTAATTAACGTGTTAATTGTTTGTGGAGAGGATTTAAAAAATGTCCCCAAATGGGGGACCAGGTCGCAAGAGGTTAATGCAGTACATCCAAAACACTGTTGACACCTAAATATCTTTTTCAAGTTACACCATTCCAGCTGCAAAATACGCGTTGATGCGGACCCTCAAAGGGGTTTATTCCAAGCTGTCATCCGCAGGTGGTTCGGTTCCCTCAAGGGGCGGTTGTGAGGGTTAATGATCTATGTGAAACAGTGGGATTGAGGTTGGCTTTCTGGAGGACTTTTGGTCGCGTGTTAGTGGAGAGTTGGATTATTATAGGGCATGGAAGTTTGAGTTATGATATTTAATTATATAATTTCAGTGGAAATTCGGTTGGTGGCGCTAATGTCCCTTTTAAGATTGCGAAGTTCAGACATCTTGATGAATAGCGTTTTAGTGGTCAGGAATGTGTTTCTATTAATGAGGGCACTTGTATTGAATATTAAATTGTACAAAACTTTGTCTAAGGGATGAATGTTATAAAAAACCCGTAAAATAAAGTGTGGTTTATGGATCATGTTACATTAAATCCTTGAAACATTCACAGGTTGCTTTGGGGCCAACTTGGTTGTCTGCTCCGTTACTTGGCTTTGACTATAAACTACTAACACATATCTATAGGTGCTTTTACATGAGCTATCGAATCCATGGAATGCCAAAACCTCCAATAGAGGAAAAAGTGATCGAGCAGGATTTCTAACCCAAATGATAGTCTGTGGCCGAATCCATGGAATGAAACATCAAACCCTCCTCCTTTGGAGGGTTTGCGAAACCCCCCAATGAACCCTGCAATTCCAGTTCTGCATTCGATGGCTCATGTAAACGCGACCTTTGAATAATACTTATGGTGCTTTCAATCCATTTAAAAATCTATAAATTGGAATCAAGAAGGCTTTATAAAGTGTTAAACAGGTTATTATTACGGGTAATGGGTAATGTAATCGTTTCCGGCTGCCTATTTCTAGCCTCCGTCAGGAGCTTTAACACAGCCAATAGTGTCTCGTAATTCAGAACACTGGTCAAGTGACGAGATAGACACCTAAGCGGGCACCCACCGGAAACTTCGAGCGAAATCGTACGCTGGCGCCGTCGGGACTTTGGACTCCACAGATTTAACGAGCACGTCTGTCCCAGTGTACTCGGGTCCATCCGTCACGAGTTGGATTTTTCTACTCTTTCCAGTACAGATATCCGATTTATAGGATGGCTGGTAGTAAGTGGGATTCGAACCTGAGAAGTTTGAATCCTGTGGCTCATGCCTTACGGTTCAGCATTGTTTATAAGTAAGTAAGGTAAGGTAATCGTTTCCGGCTACATATTTCTAGCCTTCTTTTGGAGCTTTAACACAGCCAATAACGCCTCGTAACTTAGAACCCAAGTGACGGAATAGACACCAGAGCGGGCACCCAACGGAACTTCAAGCGACATTGTACGCTAAGGCATTCGGGACTTAATACTCCACAGATTTAACGAGCACGTCTGTCCCATGTACTCGGGCCCATTCATTATGAATTGATGATTTTTCTGCTATTTCCAGCGCAGATCCGATTTATAGGATGACTGGAAGTAGGTGGGATGCGAACTGTTTTTATGTAATTAAGGGTCGTCAACATAGTCCAGACAAATACTTAAATTAGCATTGTATTCAGATAAAATTATACTGTCAGTTGTTCCATCATACACAATCAAAATTAAAATCTTACCATCAAGAATTTATTCAAATTTATGTTAAACAAAGCTAAACAACCTTCGAAAAAATAAAATCCTCAATTTCCAAGTTGGTAACTAGAAGTTTTATTTTCATAAAATATTTAGGAAGAAGATTCCAAAGGCGTTCGATGTACAGCTGTGGAAATAAAAAAGTACCCACTTGAGGTTATTTCATCCGTTAGTCCCCCTATAGAATCGGACCTTTTTGAGATTGTGAACAATTAACATTCTGAGTTAATTGCACGATACAAAATTTGCATAAGGGGCCGTCTTCATATTAAAAATATGACGATCTTTGAAATTTACAATAGCAACACCCAATTTTAATAACTTAGAAATGTTAAGCACTCTTGAAAACCCTTAAATCTAAGTTTTTGTTACATTGGGATGAATATTTGACGAGTTTTTCAATCGAATCACTTGTGGACCTTTTGGGGACCATCTCTAAAATGACAAGCAAGCATGCATGCAAAGCCGTCTTTATTTATCAATTGCACACGTAGTCTTATACACAGTCCCCTAAAGGGTAATTAAAAGGTATTTTGTGATTTACTCAGAAAATTATGAATTAATTTTTTTAAAAATTGGGATTTCGCTTAAACTTCCTGTCTTAAATTTATTTCTTTAAAAATATTAAGGGGTTTCTATTCATAATTTTTTAAAAAATTAATATAATAATTATTTAAAAATATAAAATTGTTTTAAATACCCCAATAATGAATGCATTTTGTTTGGGTTATTATAATTTCTTTTCAGTAAAAAATTCGTTTCATTATCTTAATTATTTATAGATCGGGATAGTTTTTTTATGTGCACCTCATTTAACATTATGGGACCTAAATTTTGCACGTCTCTAACTCCTCTTATAATGCTTAAAAACTAACAAAATTTGGCATTTCGTATTAACATAGGTCAAAGATTTGAAATATGGATTCAAAAAGGGGGAAAAGGGGGCTATTGGAAATTTTAAAGTTAGTAACATTTTTAATATGAAGGCGGCCCTTTGTGCAAATTTTGTGTCATGCAATTAACTCATAATGTTAATTGTTCACAATGTCAAAAAGGTCCGATTCTATAGGATGACTAACGGCCAAAATAATCACTAGTGTTTACTTTTTTATTTCCACAGCTGTACCTAGCTTGAGAATACACTCATTTGAGAACGTTTTATCGAAACATATTTTTCTGATTTTTAAAGCAACTAAAACCAATTATTCGCCGACCCGGCAGCACAACGGTTAGGGATCTAGCCTTTTTAGATTCTGGGTTCGGGTTCGAATCCCGGTAAGGCATGGATGTTTGTCTTTGTCAATAAATTTTGCTATTTGTCTATGTGTTTGCGTCGTCCTTCATAATATGTGTGTCTCTTGTGTCTGCGTCACTTCTGGCGAGTGGTGCAATGGGCTATAAAGTCCATGCTCCTCCCTTCTAGATGGCGCATTCCAAGTTATGTTATGTTATAACCCAATTATTCAGAAACTAAAAACTAAATTTAAATCAAAACCGTGAGTTGCCATTTTACAATTTATGTCAAGACTCAGTATACTTTAGTAAATCTAGTATCTATAAACTCTATTCACATGACGTATTTAGACACCCTCCCCTATTGTCAACCACTACATCCATCAAAACACACTACGGCACAACAAAACACAAACATTTCCAAACATGTTACATAAAATGAAAAATGATTCCTTTACTTATGAGACGTGACACAAAAATCCATTTTCTGTCAAAACGAAAAAAGTAATTCTGTATCCAATAACCCCTTTTCCAAACTTCAAAATAATAATAATAAAAAATATCAAGGAATGCGTGTCTGTCTTTCAGAAATATTAAGTATTTCTCGCGTAAGACTCTTGACTTGAAACCGTAACGGAAAAAGACTCAAAACAAAATCGGGCGGCGTAACGTATATTGGCAAGAAAACACTCCACTGAATTTCGTCCTTTTTACCCCTCTGGGTTTGCCAGGTTTTTAAAGAAAAAACATGCCAAGCCAAAAATAAATTGCTGATAGAAGCAAGTGAGTTGGCATCATATCTGCAGGTGCGCTATCATTTGAAACTCAAGTTGTTCAGAATATTTTCTATAGCAGATTCCTTCTGTTGCATCATTTTGTACGTGAAAGCTTACAAAAAGGGAAATTTGTAAATGCTTTCAGGGACATATACTAAAGTAGAGGAATCGCAAACGAAGATATGCTCTCCTCATCCTTAAACATATAAAAAACACTTATTTTAAATATTTCGTTCAAGTAGTAATTGCAGAAGCACGACTTGACTATTTTTAAACCCTTTCAGTCCCAATGACAATTTGGCACCATCATTTTAGAATTTTTTTTCTGATCATCTATAGAAATTTATGATGTCAAAAAGCACATCATTCGATAAAAAGAATTCTGCAAGAAATTTTTCTATAATATATATTGGTTGGTTGACACATATATTTAGGTTTGTGTGGTATGCCAGAGACCCGCTTATAAACCTTCGTCAAGTAAGACAGACACAACACACACATAAGAGTATCCATCTAATTTTTAGAGATCGAGGCCGACTAGAGAATCCCCAGAATTGACTTGTCACCTCCAGAGGTACTGGTTTGGTATGGAAACTAGGAGGACTTTGTAACCACGACGGATGTAACTTGCACCAGTCAGCATTAGCGGGGGTCTTCGGAACGCGGGGGTCACGGGTGTCTTCTGATGGCAGCGGGGCTCGAACTCGTAACCATTGAGATGAAAGTCCCAGACCTTACCGATCAGGCTATCCCGGCCCCATAATATATATTTAGTCACATCGCCTTCTCTATTGCATCATATATAACATCATAGAGATAGGCAGTGGTAGAATAAACACTACACAAAAATAGTCTGGGGATCCCTATCGGTAAAGTGCTTGCTAAAAGTCCCAGGCTCGGGCCCAGTCATTACTAAACCACCGCCAAAATTGAAATCGTTTGTGCGTCCCCAAAGTCTGACGAACATCCCCTCTTGTAGAGGTAGTGCACTTTAAATATGCTCCAAAGCATCGACGCCGCGAAAGACGTCATTCCTAAAAGTTGCGTTGGGTGCCTAGTCAAGTGTCGACTGTTCACTTGATTGTGGTTCTAAACCAGCCTTAGTATAGCTTTTGTTTGAATTATCGTCGCATTAGAGCTGAGCTACACGAGGGCTATTGGCAACGGGCGTCGTATTTTAGAATCACAATGAAGTGACGATCAGACACCTGAGTAGGCCCCTAACGCAACCGCTAAGGGCAACATCAAACGCAGCGTTAGAACTTTGAAGGATATATAACGTGCATTCCCTCCACACAGGCTATTATTTGTCAGACATTTTTGGCTGCGCGGACCGTTTATAGGCAATACCACCTAGATTAGAAGGCCGGCGAACTAAATGCTTGACGTCATATAAGTGGACCGATAGTGTGGTTTTGACCAATGATCATTCGTGACTAGATCTTGTATTTGAATACATTTTTAAGATAAGATGAATCAAGATGCGACGTCATCTTAAGATACGACGTTATTGGTCAACAAATTGAAATGGGTCAACTAGTGTGACGTTGTGTTGCTTAGTTCTTCGGCCTTCTAATCTAGGTGGTATTGTTATGGGTCGGCAGTTATTTTGGTGATGCCCTGACTCGAACAGGGGACCTTCCGCATGCTAGGCGAATGTCTAACCGACTGGGCTTCCCAGCACTGTAAAGCTCTAGTGGGACGTAAATTCAACTCAACTACATAAAAACCTGCCAAATCATTCATAACTCGCCAAAAACGGTGCCAGTGTTTACTTCGAGCAGGGAAGAGGATTTCAATTTTCCCCACGGATATTTGTTACACTGCCACCACACCCCTCTACCCCTCCCCCCTTTTCAGGCTGGTGTGAGGTGATAGGGTTTTAGTCGGATGAAATCATAGGATTCTTAAAAAAAAAAGGAAAAAAGAACTTTTTTCTGGGCTTTAGTTCAAAAGAAACTCATCGGATCAAGTTTTTGTTTAGATATTTTTTATGTTTGATGTTTTTTCTGTGTATCTTTTAGACGATCTACGTCCTTTTATAGGATAAAAAGGTGTATTTTTGTGATTAGTTTATTTTTTTGTTGGAGTAAGAAGTATTCGGTTTCAATTCCACGTCTTATGTGGTAGTTAAGATTTCGGTTTATAAGACTGAAATATTTATTTTATCTTGGGATCACGAAATCTAGGGAGATTCTAGAAATTTTTATTATTGTTTATTCTATCTTATTGTACGAATTGTATTTTATATTTTTAAAATTAATTCCAAATCTTGGTTACAAAACTATGTTCTCATAAACCCTGTTCAAATTTTTTTTTTTATTTGAATTCTCTATATGTAGAAATATTTTTATCAAAATGGTGTATTTTAAAAGAATAAACGGGTAGCCGTTAACAATATGTCATAATATGGTTTAAGACAGTGAAAACAGACATTCTACCTTTAAAGTCTTCTAGTTGTACTTTTATTCAAAATATTTTTTGCTCTATCCAGTCGAAATAAATCGCCGCTACAATTTAAAAGTTTGTTGTTTTCTAAATGCTTCACTCTTAAAACAAACGAGCTATTTTAACTCAGTCTGAGTTAATTTTCACTTCTCCAGTGTTGAAAATGCACTTCTCCTACAGGAGTGGATCCTTTGCATGTTGAAACTGCGACAAGATCACTCCAAACGAGTGATTTTAACTCGGTCTGAGTTAATATTCACTCCTTTTCAGTGTCGAAAATGCACTTCCCCGAAAGGAGTGGATTTCACTCCTTTGTTTTAAAAGTGCTCATATAACTGGAAAATAACGATAAATTCACAAAAAGGTTAGGTTTGAAATATCGTCGCACTAGAGCTACACGAGGGCTATTGGCGACAGGCGTCGTATTTTAGAACCACAGTCAAATGACGAGCCAACACCTATGTAGGCACCCAATGCAACCGTTAGCGGCGAGATCGTACGCAGCGTTAGGACTTTGATGGATATTTAACGTGCACTCCCTTACACGGGGTATTATTCGTCGGACATTTCTTGCTGTACGGGCCTTTTATAGGTCGGCAGTTTTTTTTGGCGATGCCCGGGCTCGAACCTGGGACCTTTCGCATGCTAGGCGAGTGTCTAAACGACTGATCTCCCCAGCCCTCACAAAAAGAGTAATCATGACAAGTTTAAAGGGAAAAACTCCTTCATCAAATTTTAAGTCTATAGCTTATTTTGTTTTTCAGCAATATCTCTAAACTGAAACACTTTTATCGATGCTCCCTTTGCGCATGCGCGAATTTCTCAAACACCTTATAAACCTTTAACAGATACTAGAAACTCGTGCATTAAATTTAAAATCTACTGCTCTTTTTTTTAAACTGTTCTTAGAGACATTATGGCGCCAACCCAGCAGCACAACTGTTAGGGAGCTAGCCTTTGGAGCTTCTGGGTTCGGGTTCGATTCCCGATAAGGCATGGATATATGTGTGCGTAAATAAATGTTGTTATTGTTCCATAGGCGCGTGAACATGAGTTACAGAATCCTTGGATTGAAGAGCAAACCCAGCAATTTTTCCCTCTTGAGGATTTCTCCCAGACAGAACCGGAATTGCAAGGTTCATTGGGGGGATTCGAAAACAATCATATGAAGGAGGGTTTGATATTTCATACCATGGATTCGGCCACAATCTATCATTTGGGTTAGAAATCCTGCTCGACCCCTTTTTCCCTTAATGGGGATTTTGTCATTTCATGGATTCGATGGCCCATGTAAACGCGCTTTATGTGTTTGTGTCGTCATTTCTTTGTGTATCTCCTGTGACTGTGTCACTTCTGGCGAGTAGGGTAACGTACTATAAAGCCTGTGCTGATCCCTGCTAGAGGGCGCATCCATTGTCATTTGTCATAGAGACATTCTGGCAGACAGACAGTCTAAGAGATGGACCAATGTTCGAAACTTACTCTTTCGTAATCCAGCACCCTCTAAAACCTATTTTTTAAAAAAAAAAAACAGTGTCTCCTGTTTGAATTTTTGACCCCCATCGCAATACTGTTATCTTACACTGCTCAAAACAATTAGGGGAATGCATGGTTTAAACCATTTCGCCCCTAATGATTCCATTTGGTATCATCAGCTTCCGCTTTTTTTCTCACTAAGTTGAACTCGTACTTATTTATCGTTAGATGGAAGAATCGTGTCCTTTGAAGAATTAAATAATGTTCGTTTTAATTGAATGAAAATATGAAAAACTTGTTAAAATAGAATTCACTCCCAAAAAATTTTATGAAATAAATTAATTCCAAATTCTTCACGCTTACATTCTTAGACGTCTAAAATTTGATTTTACCATTTTTACAATTAAATTTTTTGAAAAATGTATTGCTATAATTCATTCAAAAGTTATGATTCCAATTTTTTTGCTTCTGAAATTTAAGCTAAAAAAAATTAAGATTTATTTCCCTGTGTTTTACCATTTCAATCCGGAGGCATAAGGAATCTATTTCACAAATTTTAGATTTTTATAATAACAAATAAGAAGTTGGAACTGGAAGGGCAAGCAAAAGAACGCTAAGTGCTCCCCTAATTGTTTTGAGCATTGCATTTTAAATTGCATTGGTAGGTTTACGTTAAATTGAAAGTAAGAGATATAATATCGACAATAAATAGTGCCGTGTGTGTGGATATGCTTCATGCTAAGTCTTCCGTATAAGTTCTGGCGGCTGTAAGGAGCCTAGTGGTCCGGACCCCGGACTTGAGATCGAAAGGTTGAGAGTTCGAGACCCGGTTGCAACTGAAGACTTACCGAGTATACGCGGAGTACGTGCTCGTAAAATCTGTTGGGTCCGAAAGTCCTGTGGTCGGTCATTGCGCAGTTCACCATGGGTACAGGTTCCTGGAGAAAATTTCCCTCCCCTTCAGGGACATGTCTAAATTGTGGAGGTGGCGACAGATGTTGCCATCTGTCGACAGATGGCAACATCAGTCATATGTGTTTGTGTGTGTCTTGTGTTGTTCTACTTGACGATGGTTTATAAGCGGGTCCTTGCGACCAAGCACACAAGCCTGAAAATATATGTAAACCAATCCAATCCAAGTTCTGGGGCCAACACGATTCATTATAAACGTGAGCTCATAACCAAAATCCAGCTAAGTTGTTTGCCTAGTAACATGATCGTTTGAAGTTGATAAGAGCATTCGGTTAGACATTCGCCTAGCATGCGAAAGGTCCCAGGTTCGGGTCCCGGCATCACCAAAATAACTGCCCACCTAAAAATGGAGCCTATTTTGCAGTAAAACATTTCCGACGAATAATATCCCGTGTAGAGGGAGTGCACGTTAAATATCCTTCAAAGTCCTAAGCTGCGTACGATGTCGCCCTTAACGTTGCGTTGTGTGCCTACTCAGGTGTAGGCTCGTTACTTAACTGTGGTTCTAAAATACGACGCCCGTCACCAATAGCCCTCGCTCAGCTCTTTTGGGACGTTCTTTCAACCAAAAATATTGCAACTAAACCCATTTCGCTAACAACCATATTGAGAAAACAAAATTTAAAATGGTTTATAAGCGGGTCCTTGCGACCAAGCAAAAAAGCCTGAAAATATATGTCTACCAACCAACCAACCAACCAACAAATTCTAATTAAAACTCTTAATCAAAAACTCAACACCATCTACTATTCAAACACTTATTACTTTCATACCCAGGCATAAAAACCATATCGGTCTCATTACACTTGATCGTGGTTGAAAATTACGAAGATTGGCATATAGCCCTCATGTAGCTCTAGTGGACCGTTCTTCTAACCAAAGCAATTTCAATTATATATATATTTCACCAACAACCATATTAATAAAAACAGAAAATTTAATTAAAACTCTTAATCAAAAACTCAACACCATCTGCTATTCCAAACACATATTACTTTCCTACCCGGGCATAAAACTCATCGGTCCATGCTTCACCTGCGTAGGGAATAAAATATTTTTTCCCTACGATTTCCCCCTGGCCGAAATCCCTCCCACTCAGTGGCAGCAACTGTTGCTTAATGGTACGATCTGGTTGCTATGGTTACCTGAAGCGAACATCGATTTTGGAGGGCCTTTTGCTAGCCAGCTAGCCCTCCCCCCTCCCCCCCTACTTCACAAGATGTCGCTGTGGATGTGGTGCGGCTGTGGGTATCTTGGATAACAGTTGTTTGATTGGTAGGTTAGTTTTTGGGAAGGATTTGGTTAATTTTATTTTAAGGCAAATACAAGAATTTATTATGTATATTTATTACTTACCATAGCTTCTACTGAGGTGTTTTACATTTCAGTTATAGAATTCGCTAGAAATGTTTTCCGTTTAAGGATTACTTTTGGAAGCATACATTTTATTGGTTAATTTTCCTCTGCTAATTTAATTAACAGATAAACACTTTTTTTGTTTAAAAATTAAAACCATTTTTGTCTAAATTTAAAAAAAAGAACAGTTTAAATTATTTTCTTCAGATACTTTAATTAACAGATAAACACATTTTTGTTTAAAAATTAAAATAATTTTTTGTTTACATTTTTTTGAAAAAAAATACACAATTCAAAGTCTTTTAATTGGATCTTTTATATTGATAATCTCTTATTTTGATAATTAAATTTTTTTTTCTCATAATTTGTCTTTTCCGTTATATATTGGCAGTACAAGTTTGATATGGGTGATTATGATAAACTGTACAAGTTGTTTTTCCTAGCATATTGTTTTTCAGCAGAAAAGAAATTTGAAAAAAAAAATATATATATAATAATAGTAATCATCGAAAATAGTAATTCGATTTTAGTGTTATTTTGTGTGTTAACAGGTTAAATGTTTCGTTGATTTTATTTAAAGGATAAGCAAGCAATTTTGTAATAGTATGTGTCTGTGTCAAGTGGAAAAACTTTTATTTTTACTTAGTTTACTGATTCAATATTTCGATAAAATATTGTCACAAACAACGTTTTAAAATAAGTAAAGTTGTTTTTACAAGCCAAAATGTCTCTTTTTACTAAATTTATGGTAGTATTTCAATAAAAAAAAAGGTTTATAAATGTTTATAATAGGAAAATCATGAGTATATAAATAAAACTAATGTTCTTGAATTATTACCTTGCCAAAAAAGTCTTCTTTCTATGAAAATATTTATTTTTTGCCTGCTATTATTCCATAACAGTTTTATTTCGAAGGAAAATCTTCTTAAATTGTAGCAAAAATTTATTTTTAAATACAATAGTAATGTAGTTGATTTAAATAATTTATTCTTATTTAAAGATTGGTCAGGTTTATTTTCCATACATTTATGCTTATTAATATAAGATAATTTTACAATATACGTAGGTCTTCAAAAGTTTAGCAGACAATACTGTGAAAAGCAGACTGTGTATGGAAGAATTTTACACTTATCAGCTGCATAAATGCGAATTGGCACTTTGTTTGACGAATAGCAAAAAAAATTTTGAAGAAAAAAAACTTACTTCGAGGCAAGTAACTAGGAGATAATACAAATTTAAAAACAAAATTAATTAAAAAAATATTTATTAGTTTTCCACTAAGGTATTCTTAATTTTAGGATAAGTTTGTTTTTAGTAGCAATTTCTCACACTGTAAAAGTTGTTTTTCCTTGCATGTTCTTTACCAGCAGCAAAGGCTTAAACCAGAGTTTCTAATTTACTCGAAAATTAAAAATATATAAATCAGCCTTTTTGCAATAGAGCATTTGCCCGCGTTGAAAAATTCTTTTTTAAAAGTTATAATAATTTAGAAAATAATTTTTAAAAAAATATAAAGTTTATCGCCTGCCATTTTTCGCATTTGAGTTAAGTATCCATTTATAGATCGGTAGTTCTTTGAAAACAAACCTGGGTCTTTTCGCAAGGAAAATGCAAGCGCCTTCCCGAGCAGCACAACAATTTTGGCCAATGTCGCATGAATATCAGCCAAACTTGTAGAATATTGGAGGAAATCGATCATTTTCTACCGATTTCAACCAGATTCCCCGGTTCTTTAAGGGAAATTACGAACAGTGCAATACTTAATTTTACTGCAATCTTATAGTATTTTGCAAGCGTAATATTATGGCAAATATTATGTTTCCCAATATTTTTCAATCAAGAATTTGAAATTATGATTTTTTTTTTCAAATAACATTCAAACCAATATTGCACCCCGATATTGCCTAGTGTCGGTTAACGTTGTCCATTATGCATTGGGCAATGGGTATGAGTCGAGATTAGCCATTACTGCTTACCGACTGTGCTCTCAGCCCCGTTAGTTGTTTTAGTCCCACCAGTCCAAAAGAACAAGTAAAATAGCATATGTATATCTCCGTTCCACACCCCTTATGTCGTTGTAGAAGTTATTAACTCCCTTTTCTTTCGGCCCCCTGTTATTTAGGAGATTCCGAAGATGCCGTTTTCCCGAAAATGTCGTCTGTATGCATTCCAGGGGCACGACATTCCATTAAAAGGAAAAATGTTTGAGAAAGGAAAAAAAATATGGGGATTTTTGGGGATTTTATGTGCGTTACAGTTAAAGGTATGATGCGGGTACAGGGGAAGTTTAAAAGGTCCTTCGATTTTGGAATTCTTATTCTGCCGAAAAGAAACTTAAATGGGGAAATCGTCTTCTTTAAAAGTGCTGTTCCTAGTTTTTAAATTCTCATTTTATTTTTGTAACTGTTATACTTTTCCACTGGCCAAATTTATTAACATTGTTAAAACTTTATTTTAATCTTTAATTCGAAATATCTTTTTCTTTTCAATTTATCTTCCATGGTGATATCATCTTTTTCAAAAGTGGTTTCCTCAATTTCGCATTTATCGTTGTAACTATTATGCTTTTCCATTGATTAAATTTTTTTATATCATTAATATTTTTTTCTTTTAATTCGAAACAACTTTTTTTCAATTTATGGTATCTTTATATAGACTAATTCCATGTTACTGTAGTGTAAGTCGCAATTTAAGAGGAGATTAAATGCTTTTTTAATTTTAAAAATAAATCAGATTAAATAAAGTACATTACATTATTTAGCTAAAATAAGTGTAGGTATACAATTCCACAGTGTTTTTTCTTCATTTAACGTTAAATTTGCAGTGATAATCACTTTTTACAAACGTAACTTACACTACAGACTGGATAATTTTGCATGGAATTACCATCTAGTAGTAGAAATGGTTTCGAATTATAAATTACGCTGACTTAGCTTTTTACTATGTCGTTACCATTACTTGATAACCATTATCCTTGCACAAAAATACCATTTAATTTACTTTTGTGGTAATTACTTATGTCGGAATTTGCAAAAAAAAAAATTATCTAGCATTTAATTTATATTGCATCAAAGTCAGAAATGACGTAAATACTAAAAAAATGGCCCAACAAATTATTCACAACTTAAATTATTTTAGGATTAAATTTTAATCAACTCATAAACACATAAAGTCTATTAAAATTAGCTTAGTTTGTTTGGAAATTTTCGTGGTTCATTCTTCATTTATTTTATTAGTATACACTACGTGCCACCCTAACTTGGGTAAAAACAAAGAGTCAAAAGGCAGGGGGGAAAGCGCGATTGGTCCGTTAGTTGGAAACTCTTGTAAGGTAATATTTACATACAATGTGATCCGAATACAGCTTAACCAAAATACAATTTTCATTCTGATAAAATTGCCAAATTTTCTAAAATAGTATTGAAATCAGTTAGACCTTAAACGAAATTAATGTTTTAAACATATTTTCTGGATGGATTCACAAAAAATAAATGGAACTCTTTACGTGCGCGGAAGGATCTTCTCCATAGCATATATCTATTTACCCAACTTAGGTTGGCAAGGAGTATAAGTTTGTTTTCGCATTAACGAGTGTTCTGTAAAAGTTGTTTTTCCTTGCATATTGTTTCCTAGCAGTAAAAACTACCATTCCTCTCCTGACGCAAGCATTGTTTAATTTTTCTCCATTATTTTGATAAGTTAATTAACGAAACTTTTTGAAATTAAGGGTTTTTTGCTTTAATAAAACCCATAGACAAATTATTGTCACTTATAAGGATTCTTTTTGTTGTAACCAATTGGAAGGACGTTATACATGCACCAATTTTTCGTCCTATGAATTCGACGGATTTTTTTTTAATGATTAAAAAAAACACAGGTTAATAAGAATCGATTCTTTTATTTGCAAGTACAAATAAATTAAATTGGAAGCTGCAAAATTTTAAAATAAGGTATAATTTTGAACTTTTTTTAATCTGTGAAAGTTAAGTTCCATTTCAAACTTTTCAACTAGAACACTAACATAGTTTCAGTTACGCTTATTAGTTATGTAACAATTATATTGTTCATCTATTTATTAAGTATATCAATTGTTTATTTCATTGCTATTTCATTTTTTTTTAAATAAAAGAATCGTTTTACAATTTTTATGTTTTTAATGCTTAACATTATTATTTTGCAAAATATTTAGCTTTTTGCGATTTAAATTAGTAATAGGATTTTTAAATGCAAAGCGAATCAAGCTCTTATTAAAAATTTTAAATTTTAAAATTTACGAAAATGAAAAAGAAACGTGTTTACGTATATAATTAGAAAATTCTCTTAGTTTATTATAAGTTATTCAACATAATTAAATTAAATTATTTGATTTGTGTGTTTGTGCTGTGGAATTGTCTTGTAAATTTAATGTAAGATATTATCTCTTATTATCTTAATATAAGAAAATTTAACAAATATTGTCTGTGATAACTGTAATGAATGATTCAATTTGGACAGATAATTAACCCTAATCATTCGCTTAAAATACCCTAACAAAAAACACCACCCAATGCTTGGTTTTAATCACCATCATTATTATTCGCAACATGCATACACAAAAACTGCACAAATAAATAGTAAATCGAATTACCCTCCATACAAAAGAAGATATTCTCTCATAGAAAGAAGCAAAGGACAAAATAATAAAAAAGAGCTATTAAATACAGCCGGTGGCAACAAAGGAGAGATTCCAACGTTGCCAGGCAACGTTATTTTACAATGGTGGGCTGACAAAATGCTAACCTTCATGAATTTTTTTTTTATGTTGAACGATGGGAATTTAGAGAAATCATGGTAACTGTAGAAAAATCATTTTTAGATTCTATTCTAAAAACAACTACATTTAAATATTCCCGAGTATATAGAAAACTTATATCTGGTTCCAAAGTATGAGGATTCAATTCACGCTTCTAGCTTAAATATAAGTACTGTAGAGTTCCGCTTATCCGAAAAGTACGGGACAGGAGCACTTTCGGTTAAACGAGATTCCTTAGGAAATTTAGAATAATCGGGAATCATTCACTCCACGCCTAGAAAAACGCTGGCGAAGAGAAAATTTGACGTCATAGAGTGTTCGCCTCATTACAAAATTCTTAGATCAGGCCCTTACCTTAAGCCTTGGTTTCCTCGGAGTCTGTAGCCGGAAAAATGGAGACCGCTATTTTACGTGGATGACGTCACTCTACCGGCCTCCGCTTCATCGGAACGTTACGTTGACACGAAACTGGAAACATAGCGAACTCACTCAACTTAACTTTGTTGTCGTTTTGGTTTTCGTCTTTGCATGTCAAAAATGGAAAATTTAGGCTATTCGTGATTTAACACAAAATCAATTAGCATTTCTTCCTCGGCAAGCGTAAAAAAACTCTCGCCTTCCATCATTTCCTCCAATTTTTAATTTTTGGCAAGCACACCACACAACAGACAACAGCAAAAAACGTTGTCATCAGGATTTCCCTTAACGCACTCAACAGCAACTCAATCTAGCGGTCGTCGGCAACGCTCCCGAGGAAACCACTCTAGCGTAATCAATGTCAATAGTTTGTATGATGTCACTTACAGCATTTGTCTGACCGCTTAAATCTGTTGACGGACTCCGAGGAAACCAAGGCTTCAGATAAATAGAAGCGCAAAATGAAGTCAGTACTTTAGACGTTCTCTTGTTTAAAAGGAGGTAGGACAGGGCTGTTTTAAAGCGAACCAAAATTGTTCGGTTAAAAAAAAGGATTATAGCGTATTTTGATAAATAAATTGAACTTTGTAAGTACGCAGTGCGGTCGTTACCCTGTGTTGTGAATTGAAAATGATGCAAGCTTTATTGTGTTATACTGCCGAAAACGTTTGCTTTACTGGCACTGATTTAATACATTTACAGGGTGAGGCAAACAGAAGTGGCCCCGGTCTAGAGATAAGAATACGACATAAATGTTGTCAAGTGTAAAACCAATACAGAAACAGGTTTGCTAACTGAAGCTATTGATCTCTTCAATATTAAGCCCAAACAAAAGCTTGGCGACTTATTTGCCGGCAACTACGCTACGGTTTTAGAAGCTAGATGAAATGCAATATGAAAAAGGTTTGTAGAGCTGATCAAGAAAAGTTCCCACATGTGATTATTTGACTGTCTCGTTCGTTATTTATCCTAGAGAATAGGACTTTTTTTGTTGGTAATATAAAACATTCTAAATTGATAGCAAGACACAAAATTTGCATAATGGGACGTCTTCATACAATACGAACCAAGATCTTAACTCACCACTAGTCTGTGAGTAGCTCTAATGTGAAGCTAATCCGATCCAACCAATGCAAAAACAGGTTTCAGGCTGCTTCAAGAGTTTTTCTCGCCAAGCATTTCAACTTATTCCTATCTGTAGACCGAAGCCACTTTTGTTTGCCTCACCCTGTATTTCTCTGTTTAAACGCTATTGCAGTTAGTTGACCATACGACTCTGTTTCTTTTACCGTGTATAATCTCTAGGGGGAAGGGTACAAATTGCTTCAACAAGCTTCAAGTTGGTTCTAGCATAGAAAGCCTTTAGTTACCGTCTTAAAGTTTTGTCAGAAAAACCATAAAAACACCAGTACAAATTTTATCTCCCAACCATATCTAAAATGTCACATACAGCTATTTCAACCTAGAGCAGTGATCTTTTTGGACTCTTTATTTATCATTCTCTGTTACGTGGCTGTAATGATTCTTAATACGATCGAGTGGGCCGAAGTTACCTTTAATGCCGTAAGAGCTTTTCTCGGGGCTCCTGTCTCAAGAAATTCGGCATCTTCCGCTAAACCGATTTTGAAGTGATGAATGGGATCTAAATGATTTTCATTGAAGTTGTGCAGCTCGCAATGGTTGAAATTGTGTTTGATGGTTTATTCTGGAAACAAGCGTAATGCATTTTTACGACAGGCTATGTTTTTGGCGGTAATCAGATTTATGGCAGTGTGGTTAAATTGATGTGACTTCGGTTTTTACTGTTTTGAAATAAATCAGTTTTGAGAACTTGGGCCTTTAAGATAGTTTTACTTTGTTTGGTAAGCTGTGTTTTGTAGTAATTACATTAGGGTTAGTGGTTAAAGTGATATGATTGAGGTGTTTGGAAACCTTTCAAATAGCTTGAAAATGGGAAAAATGTACTTTTTTCGCTGCGTAAATTTGTAATTTTTTTTTAAAATTTGATATTTGTTTAAATATATACGAATTTGATTTCGTTCTGAAGAGACGTTTCCAAAATCATTTCCAAATAAAAGAAGTAGAAAATCAAGAAAAATGTATTGTTTATAAAATATTGAAATTTATGTTGCTAGAAAGCCAGTGTTGAATAAAATACTGCAAATGCTTGGTCTAATGCCTGATTGCGCAGTTTTCAACGGGTACAGGTCCCTGGAGACTACCCCACCCCCTTCAGGGACATGTCTAAATTGTGGAGGTGGTGCGCGATAGATGGCAGCATCTGTCACGTTAATGTGTGTTGTGTCTGTCTTACTTGATGGGTCTCTGACCAAGCATACAAGCCTGAAAATTTATGTCTACCAACCAACCAAGAAAGGTGCCGAAACCCCAGCTAGGCCAAAGCGCACAACCTCACATACCGAAGTCTAATGAAGAAGTGTTTATATTTTCAATGGTTGTGAGAAGAGTGAACTAGGAAGTTAAATGTATTCTGCTGCTTTTGAAATTTCTCTGGCAACAAATGTCATCACGCACCATAAGATGATAAGAACTGTTTGACGAATCGACAAGGCATTAACTGGAAATTATTTAAGAAATAACTTTTCTTTTAACCCTTTCAGTCCCAGTGATGCCATTTGGCATCATCATTTTCAATATTTTTTTTTCTAACTGTTTATGCCCCGTTTGACATCCAAACACACATTATTCGATTCTTCATCCTCTGTTCTATTAGACAATATTTTACTTTAATCTCAATAGAAATCAGAACTACTATTTTTTTTTATTCAGAAAATAGCTAACAAGCGTTTCACCTGATTTTTGAAAAGTTCACTTCAGTTTCTCATATTTAAAACACAATTTAAACTATTTCGGTTAAAATAATTATTGATTTTTTTAATAATATGGTCAGATACCTTAAAATATATAACTCGAAGGGTTTTTAGGTAATATATATATTTTTATTTCGTTGTTTTCCACAGTTAAAAAATTTTGGCATTATTTCAAAAACCACATACAAATTTAAACGAATTTTTTTTTCTTATGGAAATCTCATATTTGACCTAAAATAAGCTTATTTTGTGAATATCATATGTTTCTGTAGTGTAGTAAATTTTTGGGACTGAAAGGGTTAATGACATAACGAGAAAAACAATGTTTAACCTGCAACAAGTGTTACCTAAATCACCCTCTCCGGAGTATATCCTAGACTGCCATCCTAGGTATAGGATACCGTACACTCTTAAAACAAACGTGTGAATTTAACTCAGTCAGAGTTAATTTTTACTCTTTACAGTGTCAAAAATGCACTTATCCTATTGGAGTGGATTTCACTCTTTTTTTTAGTTAAAACTCCAACAGGATCACTCCAAACGAGTGATTTTAACTCGGCCTGAGTTAATTTTCACTCTTTATAGTGTCAAAAATGCACTTATCTTATTGGAGTGGGTTTCACTCCTTTGTTTAGCTAAAACTCCAACAGGATCACTCCAAACGAGTGATTATAACTCAGTCTGAGTTAATTTTCACTCCTTTCCAGTGTCGAAAATGAACTTCTCCTATATGAGTGGATTTCACTATTTTGTTTGAAGAGTGTAATAATCATCTCCACTTCTTGTTATTGACTTTGCAAGTATACATTGACTCATGTACCAGATCTAGCTGTTGCTAGGTCACGAAGGTTTAGAAACATCAACAACAACTTTTATTAAAACATTATAGAAGTGTGCTATGTATTACTTACTATGTACAGAGTGGTTATAAAATAACGCTCGCTATCGGAGAGGTTTGTAGCTTGAATAAATAATCTTATTGCAACAAAAATCGAGGAACTTACTAATCAAGAAGGGGGGAAAAGCATGGAATCATAAAAAATAAACTCGTCTCTTGATCAAGGTTCTGAATTACGAGGCGTAATTGGCTGTGTTGGCCGTAATTGGCCCTTATTGGCTGCGCCTCGAAATCTAGAACCCCTGTCAAGAGACGAGTTTCTTTTTTATTTTATTTTTTACTTATTAAAATATTACTTTCTTATAATCCATTATTTTCCTCCCTTCTTGATTAGTAAGTGTCTCGATGATTTTTGCATTCGGATTATTCATTCAAGCTACAGACCACTCCGAATAGCAAGCGTTATTTTACCACACGGTTTTTATTTCTACCGGAATGTAAATGATTTTAGAGCAATTTCAACTCACCTTCCACCAGCAACTGTCCTGAGGCCATATCCTGCCCAGCCTTGTTGGTCACCTCACACGTGTAATTCCCCACGTTCTCCGCCTTCAGACTCTCCATGAGATAGACGGACGACCTGACGTCGTACGACGCCACTTTGCCGAGTTTCTCGTCCTCTATGGGCCGGTTGTTGAAGAACCACCTGAAGGTCACCGGAAGGTCACCGCGTCTCAACGTGCAGATGACGTCAGCCCTCTCCCCGAGTCTTAGTTCGGATGGGATCATAAGGGGTTTCTGGAGGACGGGGGGTTCTGGAAAAGAAAATTTTGTTGAGTTCGAACGTAGACTACTGATATCCCAGAAAACATATTTATTTTATATAAACATATTTTTTAAAGAAATGTATGTCGAACAGCTATACCATTTCTAGCCAGAATGTAAGCTTCGAAAAGACTTTCGTCCCCCCATCATTTCACTGGGTTTTCTACGAAAAGAGGAGAACATGGCTTATCTAATCCTAGCGCATTTGAGGTTTACAATCAAAACAATTAGTATTTCCCCATGTATTGTGGGGGAAAAACCGAAACGGCTGTAAATCACCCCGTTTCAAGAAAACCGCACTAGTGGACTATAGTATAGTGGCACTATAGTGTAGCGGTTTCGACCCTTGCATGCCAAGCTAGTGGGCCCGGGTTTGAATCCCGGGTAAGGCATGGATATTTGTGTTGTCCTGAGTACATGCAGAGAACGTGCTCGTTAAAAGTGTGGGTCCGAAAGAACTGTGGTCGGTCATAGCGCAGTTTCACATGAGTGCAGGTCGTCTGGAGAAAATTGTCCCTTCCCTCCACAGCGTCATGCCGAAATTGAGGGGGTGGTGCCATCTCGTAGTAGAAGTCAGACATCCACCTTTTCATGGGTACTCGAAGCCTTTTACAACGAATGCTACTGCAACCCTCTTGACACGACAACAGCAAAGAAATTTATGGTAGGGTGGGGGCCAGAAAAAAAACTAAATTTTTGAGTACAAACTTCTAACCATCTGAAGGATAAGCAAATTGGCTAACGAGTAAGCTTGTTTTTACAGAATGAGATTTCAATTGAAATTGTTGACTTAAAAATTAATTTCTTAAATTAAAAAAATAATATTTCTGTAGCAGATTATTATAAATGGCTCCTCTATGCTTTAAGTTTTAAAATACAATAAAATTATTAAATTTTAAAATTCGAAAAAATTATTAAATTTATAAATTAAAAAAAAAAGTATGTGTGTTGCTAGAAAACTTTACTGCCAGGTGACGGGCTTAAATGTCTCGATGGCCAATAGGGCGCAAAAGTTGCGTATTGTTATGCTGATTATTGGGAAAATAATATTCATAATAAATTTCTCAGTTAATATTAAGGCTTGCCTCAAAGCGGTTGAAGTTTTAAAAAATGCAAAAAATCACATAATTCTTAATTTTACGATCAGACGCAATCGGCCCGAAGACCCGATCGGCCCACTCGCTTGGTTACATTTCATGCCTTATAAAAATATAGATTATTCAAGCATATGATATTATATCATTAAAAAAATAATAGAACAACTTTGTTTAAAAAATATTACAATTAATAATTGCAGAGTGGCAAATTAAACAAATTAAGCAAAATTATCTCTAACAATTTTGATAACTTTAAATTCAAATTCACCACACTTACATACCAATAAACGGTCAGCCGTTAACTATATTCGTTAATTTAATCCAATTTAAATTACATTTATTGGCTGAGAATTATAAAGTAGCAATAAATAATTGCATGATGAAAGTTTTTGAAGTAATGATAAAAATCTAGTCACCCCACATTTATCATCAAAACAATCATGGCTCAACACATTAAAACACCAAGCAATTAAAGAAAAAACTTGTGCTACAAATCAAACTACTCATTTCAAACTTTAAACACATTTTAAAACACGTTCCCCCATATTTCTTTTTATTAAAGAGGAGTGAAAACGAACAAGTAAGAAAAAAAATTCGAAATGGAGTTTCGTTGTATTCAATTACACCGCCAAACGATATTTCTTTTCAGAGAAAAACGGAAACACGAAAAAAAGTTCTAAACTGCTGCAATTTGCCACGCTTTTCGCGGCATCAGCACTTATTCTAGAGAGTTCGTTTTCGAATATATTTAATCGTTCTGTATGTAAGGAAGGGTGGGTAATGTTCTCCCCCCCCCCCCCCTAGAAGAAGTTTTTGGTTCGAAGGCAAATTTCAATTAATTTTCCCGCTTGTGTGTTGACAGGTTTTCTTTCCCACTTAGGTTTTGGAATGTTCGGGGGTTGGAAGTGTGGCTTGACAACTTCCGGTGTTGGGGTTATTTCGTTTTGGGGTTCTTAAAAATTGTCTTATTTGAATAGTGGTGAAAGTTTTCTCTTAAGGGGGACCCAGATCCCGTAAAATTTTCAGAAGTAACATTTCAATGTTCTTAGTGTTTCTTAACATACGAAACCTTAGCTTTTCAACGATATCTTACATTAGAAGTTTCGCGTACTGGAATTATTTCTTATATTTTTTTAATATGATGTTTAGGTACCTTCCAGTCATATTGTTTACTTTAAACGCTTATATATCAAAACTTACTTTTTCAATGTTCATGTACCTTTTTCTTGAAATCTACTGTAAGTATAAGCCTGAAATGTTTTAAACGTATTTAAGAAGTTGGTTTCCAAAAAACGCTGGAAGGATTTGACTATAATTATCTTCCTTTTTTTTCTAATCAATGTTATTGATGTTTTTCGGTAAAAAAAAATATGTAGTTTTACTCAAAAAATTATAATTGAAAAACAAAACAAAAATTTTGAAAATGCTTAAAGTAAAGTATACTTAGACATCCATTTAACAACCATTAAAAATTTCATTTTAACAAGGGCTTCAATGGAGGGTTCCGGTTCCCTTTAAAATGAAATGCATCATTTGGGTTTCTACACTCTTAAAACAAAAGAGTGAAATCCACTCCAGTTGGAGAAGTGCATTTTCGACACCGTAAAGGCATGCATATTTACTCAGACTGAGTTAAAATCACTCGTTTGGAGTGATCCTGTCGGAGATTTAACACACAAAGGATCCACTCCAAAAGGAGAAGTGCATTTTCCAGTCTGGAGGAGTGAAATCCACTCAGACTGAGTTAAAATTAGGAGTGTTTGTTTTAAGAGTGTATACTTTTGCATTCCATGTTGAGCAAAAACTATAAAAAAGAATACACAGTGAAACCTTAAAACGAGAGACGAGAGGGAAGAAAACCTTAGGCTTGTAGCAAAAAATGTCATTTTTATCCTCGTCCACACAAAATTCATGCGCCTAAAAATAACTCCAACCCTATCCTTTAGTTCTACATTAAAATTCTAAACGTCAAATTTAAACAACTATTTTTCTACAAAAATATAATAGTTAGTTATATTTATTTGTATTTTGAAAAGAAATATGTAATATTACTAACACTTAAAAAGAAAGAAACAAAACATTTCAACTAAACGAATTTATTTTTAAATAAAATTTAGAAAACAAAAGACGTTTAAAAACTTAACAAAAAAAGAAGTATTAGTATTAAGATGCCATTATTCATTATTGATTGATTCATTGTAAATGAAAAATTACGTATTATAAAATTACGAAAAATACGGCATGGATGTTTGTGACCATCAATAAATGTTGTTATTTGTCTATGTGTTTGTGTCGTACTTCTTTGTGTGTCTCTTGTGACTGTCTCTTCTGGCGATCTGGGTAATGGACTGTAAAGCCTACACTCTCCCTTCTAGAGGGCGCAATCTCTGTCATTTGTCATTGTCATATTATCTGTGAATTCAAAAACGAACATGTCATTTCAATGGTTACAAAAAAGTTTCAGACAGTCCCGACAACGTGCCTACTGTCATTTTTGACGTCATATTAACGTCACGGGATAATATTGGCCAGACGTCATGTAGGCTGGCGAAAGGTTCTATTCTTATGATAGTTGGCAAACGTTTTTTGCAGCTTGGGAATGTTTCCTGCTCTGAACAAACACAATTTAACAATAAGCAAAATTTTAAAAAGATCTAAGAAGTTATTTTTTCCATAATATAAAATGGATTTTGTATTCGTTTAATTTTTTTCACCTACTACTCATCAATCTTGAATCTGCGTTTAAATTGTACTAACAATTCAGCATGAAGTTACATACAATTTCAACCTACGAAATTCACTCCAAGCTTGCAATTTACTCTTTTTCGCAATTTATTCATGTTTGTTACCAGTATAAATCTTAACAAAGAGTGGCAAAAACGCCTTGTGGTATTAAATCAATTTTCAGAAACAAATCATTTAGTTTTTTTTACAATACATTATTCATCCGCTTGTGATAACTACATCAAATAAACTAATTAAATGCGTTTTCTATACCAAAAAAAACCTACCAGAAGTAATTACAGTTCAAATCTAAATGGCAATAAATTCATTAATTCTCCGAATTCTTCATTAATTCTCTGTATCACGAAATTAGCATTAGTACAATTATACCATTATGACTATCATTTACAGAACAAAGAACTGCTGCATTCTTGTACTGAGTGTTTAGGATTTGTTCGTTCGATAATTAGAATTTGTTCCTCTGTTTTGTAGTAGAATTGAATTCTGTGGTTGCGAATAACTACGTTAAAATGGAAAAGAATATGGTTAATTGGGGCAGGAGGACAACCATAGATACTTTCAGGGTAACAATAAAATGAGTCTTGATCGAATCGATAATAAAATGGTTTGACACATGTTAGAAATTAGCAATTTTTTTTAAACGTAGTTGTTTCTGGTGTGTCTGTGTTATAGTATAACTATAGATTTATTGGTATATCAATGAACATTTTTACCACGCACATGAGGTTATGAAGTTTAGAATTTTATTCTAATTTATTTATTCGGTTATTATTTATAGAATGTTTAGTTTACGCCTTCACTGCCTAAGAATCTTTAAAAAAATAACTTAATTGTTTTGCGTGAATTAAATTAAGGATGTGAAATATTTATTAATAGCTTTAGCAAAGTTCAAAATTATATGCGACAGTTAGCTAGAATGAATTAACTAGTTATTTAAATTTTGTTTTAATTAATTAAGTTGAGCACACATGATGTTAGAAAGATTTGTTAAATTATATGATTTGTATATAATAAGGAAGTTATTTATATCGTGTTTGTTTTACTGCTACATTGACTAAAAATATTCAAAGAAGATAACTCAATTGTTTTTCGTGAATGAAATTAAGAATATGCCCTAATTACTAATTGCTTTCAAGGATGTTCAATAAATTACGTTACAGTTAGCAAAAGGGAATTAATTTAGTTTATTTTATTTGTTTAAATGAACTAAAATTTATTAATGTCTGTAGTAATTGCATTGCAATTCTCTTTTAGACGAGAATCTTTTATTTAGACAACACAAAGTACCAGACACTATACACGTAGAAATTCAGGAGCTTTTACCAAGATGCTTCTAGCAGTCACCTTTTTTTAGTTCTGACAAAACGCGTCGCCAAAACGAACGCCCGAATTCTTTTTCACTCTCTTCAGTTCAGTTTTTGCAAAACAAAATAAATCATACGAAAATTAATTATACAAGAAATATGCACGTCACTACAATTACATTAAGCCAATTTTTTTTACCATAACTTGCTTACTTGATAAAAAAATTACAAAATATATAGAATTTAGTTTTGATTTTCCAACCAAAATACAGTAATATCTAAAAAAATGAAGCTTTTCCATTCATATATTTTTAATAAAAAAATATTTTTTTTAAATAGAATTATTTTAGTGAAATAAAACTTTAACTCGGTAGAGTTCGAATTAGTAAATAAAAAGGAATTATATTTCCCTGTATTTTATTCCATTAAAGTTATAATAAAAAGTTAACGAATTTATTTTGCCATAGCGGACTTTCAAATTTGCTTTTAAGTCATCAAATATTGCATAAAAACTAACTAAAATTAATGATTGGTGGTATTTTAATGTTATTTAATTTTTAATGCAAAAAAGTACCTTTGAATTTTAATGAAGTTGCGTGTTTTAATGTGTAAACGACCCCTCAAGAAAATTTTGATGCTTAAAATAAACTTTGCACTCTTTAGCTTAAGTACTGGCAGCCCTCCGAAAACTGTTTAATAGCAGTCAAGTAAACATGAATGTAGCGTTTTTTTTCCTGCCAAAATATACCACAAGGATTACTAAATTATGCTAATAATAACTTACCTAATTTTTAATTAATTAACTTTAAGTTGGCTGTTAGTTAAATCATTTTGAATCGATTAATATGTTCTACTCAATTACATTTATTTTATAACCATATAAAAAAAATTCCCTTCAATTGCTGTAGTTGACCCTGTAAAAGTTGTTTTTCTACTAGGGTATAGTCGTTGGGGAAAGCCTGATTCCAGGGTGAAAGCTATCTAATTTCACTTTCAACAATGTTAGAATATCTTTCACATACATCTTGCATAATTTTATGGATTATTTTTTATCCATCCTGATATGTATCCTGATGTAAAAAAAAAAAGAAACGTTCAGGGAGGAATGGGAGACGCAGGTGGGTATCCAAACCAGTTGTTCTCTCCGTGTTAATCCAATGGAAAAAATAAAAAAAAAATTTAAGAAAAATTACTCCAACTGTATTGAATATTTTCAGAAACTGTTTGTTTTATATGATAAAATGTAAGCTGAATTATAGAGCTCTATAATACCATTAACCATTAACCATTACCATTAACCATTTTTTAAAATAGGTTCGAATACTTTTTATTTTATTTTCAATTAATGATTGTGCAACAAAATATTCGAACCAATTTCAGAAAATTAAGTTATGCAGCCCTGAAAGCCAGCGACATGCCACTTATAAAAAAATTCAAATAATTAAAAGATATTTAATTGATCTTAGAATTTTTTATTGAAATAAAATATCGAGCATAATTTGGTTTTTGGGACCGTCTATATTTCTCCATTCCCCCTTAGGCCCTTGAGCCATTTTCTTTTCAATTTAACCTATCAGATTCATAGCCATAATGCTTTTGTGACGCTCTAATACGGCATATTCTACACCCAACATTGTCAACGTCAAATAACAATATGACGCACACCATAATCGCACCTACAAATAAGATAACTCATCATAAATAACTCGCACATCACCATTGAACACCTTTAGAATGGATTCTTTTGATAAATTTTAAATGTGACTATAAAAAATCTTATCGTCTTTAAAGCAACAAAACACATCACCTTAATACTCTATTCGTTACAGTCATTTAAGCCCCTAAAGATAGTAAAAAGTAAAGTAAAAGTGCTGGAAAACGTGATCCTTTACGAGATAACCGCGATATGGGGGAGCAAGTCCCCAGAGGTTATATAGGAGGAGATCTTGGAGGTATACCATTAGTAATGGAGAACTTATATCTTAAAAGATAGGTGTCTGATGGTGTCTTACCTATAAAACAAGAAATAGGGTGGTTGGAACGGAATTTTAAAAAGGGTTTGCTTTGGATTATCGTCGCACTAGAGCTACACGAGGGCCATTGGTGGCGGGTATCGTATTTAAGAACCACAGTCAAGTGACGAGCCGACACCTGATTAGGCACCTAACGCAACCGTCAAGGTCGATATATTACGCAGCGTTAGGACTTTGAAGGATATTTAACGGGCACTCCCTTACACGGGGTATTATTCGTCGGACATTTTTGGCTGCACGGGCCGTTTATAGGTCGGCAGTTGTTTTTGTTTTGGCGATGCCCGGACCCGAACCTGGGACCTTCCGCATGCTAAGCGAGTGCCTGACCGACTGGGATCCCAAGACCCACAGTGGATTTCGTATAAGCTAACTTAATCAACTTAGAAATTTTTAACTCTGTAATAAAAACTATAATTACACCTGATTTTCTTTTCTTATCTGTGAAGCTAACGAGAATATTTCTTATGATGTCACGCTCTCCAAACTGTGATTTCATTGGTTATTTTCTTTTCTATTCTTACTACTTGAAACAAGATCATTGGTTTCTTATGATGTCATGGGCTCTGAACTGCGATTTCATTGGTTGTTTGTTTTCATTCCGTACTACGTGAAAGAAGCCCATTACTACCATCTAGTGTAAATTCAGATCTCGTGCTACAGTCAACAAATGTGCAAATGTGCTTTTCGATTTTCAATTAACGCTTCTTAAAATAATTTTTTTTCGATTGGGACTACAACATTGGCGGTAAAGCCTTTGCATATTCCTCATAACTGAGAGCCATTTTTTGTGGCACCATCTAGGCGACTCTCTCCACCAATTTTGACACCCATATTAAAATGAATCTTAGTTCTCTGTGGGTACTAAAGCATGCCGAGAGAATCCAAGCCAAATTGGCCCTCCAGGGATCTTTTAAATGCCTCATAATCATATGACATGCGTGTCCACGATTTTCCCCATGAAATCCGACGACTCAGCCGGGAATCGAACCCGCGATCCTAGGCTTGGGAGACAGACACGTTTAACCTCTCAGCCACTGTTATCGGCTTTTAAAGGAATAAATACAGGGTGGTTATAAAATAACGCTCCCCATTTAGAGTGGTCTGTAGCTTTAATGAGTAATCCAAATGCAAAAAACTTTGAGGCACTTACTAATCAAGAAGGGGGACAAAGAATGGAATCATAAAAAACAAGCTCGTCACTTGACTAGGGTTCTAAATTACGAGGTGTAATTGGATGTGTTGGCCGTAATAAGCCCTAATTGGCTATGCCTCGTAATTTAGAACCTTGGTCAGGAGACGAGTTTCTTTTTTGTGATTCCATTCCTTTTGAAAAAAAAGAAACTCGTTTCTTGACAGGGTTCTAAATTACGAGGCGTAATTAACTGTGTTGACCGTAATTGGCCATATTTGACGTCGCCTCGTAATTTAAAACCCGGTCAAGAGACGAGGTTGTTTTTATGATGATTCTTTTTTATGATTCTTTTTTAGGATTCTATCTTTTTTTATGATTCCATTCTTTTCCCCCCTTCTTGATTAGTAAGTGTCCCAATTATTGATGCATTTGGATTATTCATTCAAGCTACAGACCACTCCGAATAGGGAGCGTTATTTTATAACCACCCTGTATATGCGGTTTAGCATGAACTAATAACATGGAATGAGCAATTTTTTTTTATAGATTTAGACTTTTTAGGCTTCCTAGGGTTGCTTGGCGACTTTCTGGCAGCTTCGCTTTTTTTTGGCGCAAAGCATCTCCATCGTCTTCTTAAGGGGTCACAGGAGTCTTAAAAATGTGCAAAGAAGGTACTACAAAACATAGTTTGATCTTTCATATCATTTTTTAACTACTCAATGTATAAGTATAATTTTCTTATATGTAATTCTACAAGATTCATTTATTATAAAACAAGTTTTAAAATTTATGAAACTTTAGCCAAAACTAAAATAAATGATATTAAACATGAAGCTATTTGAACACATTGGGATTAGGCTTGCGCGGCAAATTGTGAGGTCAAAATTGAAAAAATGACCAAGAAAATGACTTTATATTGTACAAATATGTACAAACAAAGACTTATACCTAAATTCTCAGCTCAATTTTAATTAGAAAGATCAAACTATGCTTTGTAGTATCTTCTTTGCACGTTTTTAAGACTCCTGTGACCCCTTAACTCAATGAAGAGATCTGAGTAAAAGTGTTGCCAAACGAGCCCTGTTAAAAGATAACCGCGATAACAGGGAGCAAGTCCCCAGAGGTAACATGAGAACGAGTCTTTTTGAGTTTAGCTCGGAGGTCCAGGATCGATTTTTACCCAGAGTGTCAAATTGCCAGAGTTTTTAAAAACTTTTTGCGAGCTGCTGCTTGCGATAAAATGAGTGTTTTGTTGGAATTTGATCTATGGTGCATTTAAAAGTCTTGTCGATGTTCATTAATTTAAAGGTTAATGTAGCGGGAAATGCTGTTTAAAGAAAGTTTTCATTTTTAAATAAGTATAAGTAATTGCTTTGTATTATTGGGTTTCAGCTAAAGGTTTTGAGAAAATGCACAGTAAGAAATTAATAAAAATTTATGGAACAGAAAAGCATTTTTAAGAATGGGATTAGGTTCCATTATTTAAAAGACATTAGTGTAGGAAATATGAAACGAAGGGCTTTTCCATTTTTACGGATGCAAAGTAAATTTGAGGCATAGTTATTTAAATATTCTTAGTCAATAAGCCTTTCTTCCAAGCTTTTCTGTCTTGCATTTTTAAGATTCGATAATTACCGAGTCAGACAAAAATTTTGCAACTCAATAAAGAATATACATACCTCGTAAACAAAACAAAAACATCTGGACTACAAAATAATTAAACGACTTACACGTTAACTAAAAATAATTTTACTTCAGTCCCAACAACAAATCTTCATTTTTAGAATCCTTTTCGTTCGATTTCGTTATTCTTTTGAGACAAATCTTTCATAATTAGATCCAAACCCCTGCCAAGTTAATCAACGATTTCTCTCATTCAATTCAAACACTGAATGCGTTTTTTATTCAAAACTACAATTCCTTAATTAAATTTTTAATGATATTTCCGAAATTATAATCGTCGTACAAGTACAGGTGTAATCGATCGACGCTTGGTAGTTTGCCTGGAATTGACGAATAAAATGTATTAAAGATTTTTTTGTTACCGTTACCGTCCCTCTTTTTTTTCTTGCTACATGTGAGCTACATTGTAAAAACAGCAAGAGAAGGTTGCTCAAAAAGATTAAAGAGAGATACTTATTTTAAGAAAATATTTCTTATTTATTTAAGTAACCTCCTTACTTCACTTCTGGCGAGTGGTGTAACGGGCTATAAAGCCTATGCTCCTCCCTTCTAGAGGGCACATTCCAAGACAAGTCAAGTCAACCTGCTTGATTATTTAACTATCCTTCCGATTTTTTTTAACTAATAGACCCTTCTCTTTCTTATTTAAGCAACTTTCTTACCTATTTAAGTAACGTTACGAAAAAAGGAACTGCCAAACTATAGTTACAAATACAAGTAAAGCTTCCTGTGAAATATGCCTAGGCTCAAGTGCAGCCATTCCAAGCAATTTCATATAATCATCATTCTGAAACACGAATAATAACGCAAATAAAGAAGGATATAAAAATGTTGACAGATCTAAATATCCAGATCGTAGTCCAGTGGATATCGTAGTCCAGTGGATACCTTCACATGTCGGCATATATGGAAATGAGGAGACAGACCTCTTTGCAAAAACAGGAAACCAAGAAACAAGTGATCAAACTTTAATTCCTCCTGATTCAATTAAAAAGTATATTCATAGAAATATAGAAAACTCCTGCAGAGACAACTTAAAAGCCACAAGTAATAACAAGAAATGGCAAAACATCCATAACACCTGGAACAAGTATAATTTAAGGCCAAGCAAAGAAGCAGTCGCCCATTTTAGACTAACTACAGGCCACGACTGCATGGGAGAACATCTTGGGATCTACAAGATTGGGATCATGGACACCAATGTATGCAAATCTGCAACTCTGGAGTTATGAACTCCGACCATCTACTAGACTGTGCAGGACATAATGAAACTTCACAAGAACAGAGAGACTTTGCCACGCTGTAACGGATATCAGGCAACGGATATCATAGACAAATAAGAGACGACCATCTCTTCCGCATTCATCGTCCACCCTTATTCCTTGGGATTTGTTTGTTATTATTTTTTTTGCATTTTTGTTCTATTGTTGTCCTCCTATGTCATCGTCTGATGTTTATATTATCTGTGATGGGATCCTGTATACTTTGTGGATTAAATTCCAATAAAGTTGCCATATGTCAAAAAAGTATGCCTAGGTAAATTTGCAATAGCTTTGCCATCAAACCCAGAAAGCAAGAAAACCATAGACCAAACCCCCTTACCTACTTTTATCCATCTATCACAACAATATTTTACTCTACAGCAACTGCTTAGTACTCTTAAGTCTTAAATCATTTATTAAAAAAATGTTCTTATACCCCTTTAGGCTCCTTAATTAAACTCCATAACTTAAACAAATCATTTGAGTGTTATTTTTGGCATCGTATATGCATAACTTTGGAATCCACACATTACAGAAGTAGCGCACATAATCTATCTTTGTGCATATAGTAATTAGTTTAGTATTGATGAATACCTCTCTCAGAGAAGTAACTTTAGTGAGGGAATGACATTATGATCAGCTTGGTTGAGACACTAATTGACCCATTGATTTACAACATCTTAGGAAGCAAGTGATAGCCACTGGTAAATGAGTCATCTAATCAAGTCATTTGGTGGCATTGTCGAAGTTTGTGGTCCATAAAATTGAAATAGTTATTAGATAAATGATCCCTATATTACGGGAATAAGTGGGTATTGAATTACGCCATTTATAATGTCGTCGTACTAATGAAGTTCAACAAATTAAATTCAAACAAAGTCACTAGTTGGAAAGTAAAATTATAGAAATAGTAAGGAACTATAGTTGGAAAGTAAAATTATAGAAATTATAAGGAACTATATTTGAAAAGTAAAACTATAGAAATATTAAGGAACTATATAGTTGGAAAGTAAAATTATGGAAATAATAAGGAACTATATAGTTGGAAAGTAAAATTATGGAAATAATAAGGAACTATAGTTAGAAAGTAAAAGTATCGAAATAACATTTAGCATTTCAGCAATGATGACTGAAAGTTATGATGCTCGTATAATTTTGGTTTCTCATTTATGGAATTAAAAGAAGCCAAACTATTTGAAGAGGATAGTTTCAAAACTCACATTAACCAAATATAACTAATATACAGGGTCCCGCCCGTACATTGGCGACTTTTGCTAATAAGAAATTCTATTGGACAAAGTCGTACATGAACGGGTCGGACCCTATATCTTAGTTATACTTTAAAAAATGAGTTTTTAGACTCCACCCTTCATTAGTACACTCCTAATTTTAGCGCAAAAACCCACTATTCAGAACACATTTTGCACCCCAATATCAAAACACATGCTTCCTTAAAATTCCAATAAATTACAATCGATAAAAATCTGAGTATAGTTCCCAAATTCATATTCTCCAAAGTATAACTAAGATATAGGGCCCAGCCGGTTGGCGGTTTTCGATAATGTTAAATTCAATTGGACGAATTCGCCATTTTCGGAGCTGGACCCTATACCTTAGTTCTGGCTTGAAGAATGGGCAATTTCCTACTACACCCTTCATTAGTATTCTCCTACTTTTAACACAAAATCTCAAAAATTTCAGAATAAACCAATATCAAAACCCATTCCTCTTTAAGATTCCCAATAAATTACAATCGATAAAATCCGCACCACCGAGCATAAAGATCTCCAGGGACTCTACCATTAGCAAGGCCCTGACAGTAATTGCCCCCTTACATCCAGATTTATAACCTCGTTTTCTTGAGAATTTCTTGAAGGAATCTCAGAAGGAAGTGTTGGGAGTTCCTCCTTGGATTTGTTTTCGCTTCTGTACTTTAAAATTGATGTCGGGTTCGTTGGTAAGTGGATTGTAGTGGATTCGGAAGACGGGGTTTTGGAGTGTTAAATAAGTGGATTGCCGGTGGATTGGATGTTTAGTGGGAATAAAAGTTTTATTGTTTTCTATGGGAAAAGAATGGTAATATATGAACTGTTTAATAACTTCTCCCCCACACTCACTGAGTAATCAATGTGTTGTTGATTATCTCTATATAATATAAAACTGAAATTGTCGGACGCTTGAAAGATACGTGACTTACTCGGCTTCAGCCAGTCAGAAACGCTGAAAGTAAGCTAGAGAGTTTGACGTCATCGCATCGACCGACCAGTCAAATCGTTTTTCACTGATGGTGAATAACTTCTGTTTACTGGTACGACAACAGGACACTCAAACTTTTTTAATGTTTTGTGTTTTGAGACGTAATTCTATTTATTACATTCCAAGAGCGATGTAACGAAGGATTTACTGTACTTAATAAAAATTGGTATTTCGAGTAAATAATGAATAATGGTACAGCTATAATGTAATGTAATGCTTAGTGACTGCAGACTGTTAGTGAATGTAATGTAATGCTTAGTGACTGCAGACTGTTAGTGAAAATGAAAATGTAATGGTTTGCCATACTTATCGAGTTGTATGAAATATGAAGTGGAATGTTTTGGATAATTGTGCATTTTCGCTGTTTGGCAACGAAATTTAAAACTAGGCTTTGCCCCCTAGTATCCACATAATGTTGAGCTAGTAGAGCCATGGCTCCTGTTTCTGTCGAGCAAAACTAGCAAGATTTATCTTACTCTATCTTACATTTATATTACCCTTAAATTCCGTAAATTGTTTGTATTGAAAATATTATTTTAATAAAAAAATCAAGCTAGCATATTTTTTAATGAAAAATAATAATTCCTCAATATGATTCGCAATTTCTAAATACTTAGTTTTTTTTTTTTTAATTGATGTCAGGTTTTGTGGAGTTGGATTGGTAAGTGGGTTGCGAGTGAATTGGATGATTAGTGAGAATAAAAATTGTGTTGTTTTCTAATAGAAAGAATTATAATATATAGGTTGATATTAGGAAAGTGGTTAATTTGCGTCCCGAGAGATTTTGTGATATTATTTTTAACAAATAGTTTCTTAAACTATTTTTTTAAAATTTATTAAGAACTGTTTGCTTTAAGTCCTGATAAAATTTTTATGTCAAGTTACCGGGAAAGGCGTCAGTTATCAGATCGGCAACTTAGAGAAAAATTTCCATTTCTTATCGAAGTGCGATTCTTTAATCAAGGCTTGCTGTGACCATTTCAGCTCGCGAAAGTGGTGTGCGGGCTCCAAGCCTTTTATTTGCCTAAGGGTAAGAATGTGTTTAGAAATGTATATAATTAAGCGTATCCTAATATTCAAAATCTACTTTTAGAGCGACTAAAAAAATTCTTTGAATCTGTTTATTGATTTTGATTAATAAGTAATGTTAAACAATATCATTTAAACTAGGGTTAAGGTTTCAGATCAGAATCAGTCTTAATTTTAAAAATATCATTGTTATTTTTAGTGGGTTTATCATCTATGAGATCAATTAAATTTTAGCACACAAAAACATATTTAAACATAAGTCATTTAATATTCACTTCTATAATTATATTTTAAGTCCAAATCTTTTAAATAAACTCACAATACGTATTAATAATTTTTATGAATTATCACTAAAGTACTTCTTCCCAACATTATATCCAATTAAACTAGAGCTTTTAGAAATAAATCACTTTAAAACAACGACCGCAAACTTCATTAAAGTAGCCAAGTACTCCCTTCACTCAAGATCAAGAAACTCGTATCTTCCAGAACCATTATACAAGTTCTAATCCAATTTTAATTGCGACACATGCTACAGGACTCATGATTTCAAAGCTCGGTTTCAATATTCCCGAGAGTATGTTTCAAGTGAAGGTGATGTGTACTTAATTCTCAGATTGCAACATTCTCATTTGCCGATTAAACCTAGTGGAATGGAGTGTGTGAGTGCAGAGCTGTTCCGCTTTTAGAATGTAAAACTGGTTTGTTACTTTAATTTGTTTGAGTGTAAAATGTGAACTGTTGTAAAAACTGTTTATTGCTTTAAGTTTTAACTATATAAAAGGTTTGAGTTCTCAATAAGTATTTTTTTTGCTGCAACAAAATAAAGGAACAAGGAATTGACTCTTAAAATTCTGATTTAGAATCTGCTTTTTCCCAACATCATATCCAAATAAACCAGAGCTTTTAGGAGCAAAATCACTTTTAAACAACGACCGCAAACTCCATTAAAGTAGCCAAGTACTCCCTTCACTTTAGGTAACAAGAAACTCGTATCTTCGAGAACCATTATACAAGTTTTAATCCAATTTTAATTGCGACGCGTTCTACAAGGACTGATGGTTTCAAAGCTTGGTTTCAATATTCCCGAGAGTATGTTTCAAGTGAAAGTGATGTGTACTTAATTCTCAGATTGCAACATTTCCATTTGCCGATTAAACCTAGTGGAACGAAGTGTGTGAATGCAGAGCTGTTCCGCTTTTGGAATGTAAATCAGTTTTGTTATTTTAATTCGTTTGCGTGTAAAATGTGAACTGTTGTAAAAATTGTTTATTGTTTTAACTATATAAAATATTTAGGTTCTCAATAAGTATTTTTTTTCCGCAACAGAATGAAGGAACAAGGAATTCCCTCCTAAAATTCTGATTTAGAACGGTCAAAATTAAACATTCCAGAAAGGTATTGAAAACTATGTTAAAGTACTTAGGGAAGAGGGGCCCGAATGGCCGAGTGGTTTGAATCGCAGACCATTACGCTAGCAGTCTGCGCACTGTAACAGGTACGCTTCCCGCCTTCTCCTGGGTGTACTTAATTTCTCTGTGACTCTAAAAATTATTTCTATGTCTGATGTACTTCCTTTCTCTATGACTTTAAAAATTATTTCTATGTCTGTCCTACTTGACGAAGGCTTATAAGCGGGTCTCTGATCAAGCACACAAGTCGGAATATATATGTACCCTACCCTACTAAGGGAACTTGAATTTTTTTTATTGAAATTCATTGATTTTTTTTAAAAAATCAAATCGACTAAACAATGAATGGATGTTCGAATATAAGAAAACGTAGTTTATTTGCACTTAAAAAGTTAATAAGATCTAAAATAATTACCCGAAAAAAAAATGGAATAACGAATATATATGAAACTTTGATCACACTAATTATTATATATGGGAAAGAGACCTGGACCTTAAAACAAAAACTACTGAAGAATCAAATAACTTGAAAGAGAAAGATTTCAAGAGCCATATTTGGACCCATTAGAAAAGGTATTGTTTGGAGAAGGTTATGCAATTATGAAGAGGCTAGACTGTTTGGAGAGAAAGACATTATTGATATAATAAAGGCGAAAATACTTCAATGGGTGGGACAGATGGAAAACAAATGGACAATGGCGGAGGTACAAAGAGGATGTTCGAAATACGTTATTTAGGAGAAAGGAAAAGAGAAAGGCCAATAAAAAGGTGGATGGATAAAATGGAGGAGAATCTAAAGACCATGAAGATCAAAAATTGCGAAAGAGGAAAGACTTGGTAGTCGCATTGTAAGGGAGTGCTATGGTTTAATTTAGACTGTAGTACACTGTAAAAAATAACACTTTCATTTTTGACGATTCGCGAATCCTCAAGCCTCATTTCGTTAATTTTGAGGATTGTTTCGTCAAACTATCACGTGACTTTTGAGTGAACGCGAATCCTCACTTTTACGATCGTGATTTGACGATTCTGTATCTTGATTTTGAGGACACCGAATCTCATTGTTGTACTCACATGCTCAAAAATGACGAAATATTTCTTTAGATTAGACGACATTCAAATCCTCATAAAAATGACGAAACAAATTTCCTCACTTTGAGGAAACGAAAACTCCGAGCATTTGCCGGTAATGGAATCGTCAAAATTAAGAAACATTTCGTCGTTTTTGAGCATTCATTTTTAAGAGTGTACCAGAGAGTTAACTTTATGACTTACAATAAAGTACAAACGCTTTACGCCAATGCATAACAGAAGATCAACATTACAAACGCAAAAAATATAAAGTATGTTAAAAATATTTATCTATTTAGGTAAATAAAAAGCAAGTCTAGGCATTACCAGATAGTCCCGTATCCTCTACACTCCTTGCCAACCTAACTTGGGGAAATAGAGATATGCTATGGAGAAGATCCTTCTGCGGATGTAAAGAGTTCCATACATTATTTGTGAATCTATCCAGAAAACATGTTTAAGACATTAATTTCATTTAAGGTCTAACAGATTTGAATATTATTTAAGAAAATTTTGCAATTTTATCACAATGAAAAGTATATTGTGGTTAAATTGTATTAAGATCATTTTGTATGTAGATATTACCTTACAAGAGTTCCTAACTAACGAACCAATCGCGCTTTCCTCCCTGCCATTTTACTATTTGTTTTTACCAAAGTTAGGTTGGCACGGAGTGTAGTGCTTAAAAATGCGTGGAACCAAAAAAGACGAAACACGATTACCTGTAAAGTTCAAAGTTACCAGAAATAAAATCGATTGAATGGTCTTCCCTGCATAAGCCCATAAATGAGCAAACTTTTGAAACTCAACTTCTTTCAATCCTGAATTATTTGGAGCGCGGCCAAAGTGATTCCGCAGCATTTTAAAGACTATGGAAAGCATTTGAATTTTAAATCATTGGCATGAAGACAGAAAAAACTTGTGTTGAAACCAGCACAAGAGGAACACAAGTATTATGTAAAGATGGCAACTTTGTAATGTTCTGTTTTAATATAAAAATTGTGTTAATGATAGACGAACACAAATTTGTGTTGTTCCAATAAAACTGACTAGAAGAGACGATTATTAGGACAAGTGAAAAAAAAACTGCTGACTACATTGTTTTCTAAAATAGGAATATAAAATTATAGCATTCATTTTAAAGTAATATAATAAATATATTTTAAACTTTAGTATAGCAATTTATCGATACATTGAAAGTAAAATGCTGATCTATGTTTCAGAAAGATAAAAAAGTTAATAATTCACAGTACTGTGATCAGAATCCCTGCTTGTTATAAGGGTGACCGTGAGTACTATTTCCTGATAAGGAGACATAGTTTTTTGCTTCTTTACAATTTGTAGGTTGAAAAGAAGATTTCGCGTTAAACTTACAAACTATAAATTAAACAGATTAATTACTTTGTTAAGTATGCAGTATTTTTTTTAGACAAAACCAGCTGGCGCTATTTTTTCGATAAAAAATACAGACAGTAACAACAACTGAACAGTAACAGAGAGTTTTAACTCCGAACAAAGTAGTAAGAAAAGTTACACAGAGTATACTCCTTGCCAACCTAAGTTGGGTAAATTGAAATATGCTATGGAGAAGATCCTTCCACGGATGTAAAGAGTTTCATAAATAATTTGTTAATCCATCCAGAGAACATATTTAAAACATTAATTTCGTTTAAAGTCTAACAGATTTGAATAAAAAATTTGGCAATTTCATCAGAATGAAAAGTGTATTTTGTTTAATTGTATTCAGATCATTTTGTATGTATATATTAATTTACAAGAGTTTCCAACTGACGGACCCCAATCGCGCTTTTCCCTCTTTCCTTTCACTCTTTGTTTTTACCCAAGTTTGGTTGGCACGGAGTGTAGCAGCAAATCTCTACACTGTTAAAAAATTTCAGTTAAACGTTGAACCAAATATTGGTGAAAAAATAAGAACTTCTGGCTGATGCACCATAAAATGGTTCAACCAAATATCACATTCTTTAATTAGACCTGCTTTCACGAAAAATTGGTTCGACTACTTACGAAAGTTCGGTTCAACTTCTACTAACTGCAAATGACAATTTAACTGCTTACACAAATGGAGGTGCCATGAGTAGTACTGTTTCTGCTTGCTAATCGGTCAAGTGTCCGTGGCCGAGTGGTAATTTCATCAGCCTAGAGATTCAACCATATCAGGAGAGTGGGGGTTCGAATCCCACCTACTGCCTGTCATCCTTTAAAAAGGATATCTTTACTAGAAATAGTAGAAATAATCATCAATGCACCACGGATGGGCCCGAGTACACTGGGACAGACGTTCTCGTTAAGTATGTGGGGTCCAAAGTTCCGAAGGCGTTAACTTACGAAATACCGTTTTTTTTTCTCCACCTTTCACTATTGTTATGCATTGGGAGAACCTTTTTATGGTTCAACCTCTCACCATAGTTACGCAATTTGAAAATACCATTTTATGGTTCAACATTCTACCAAATCATGGTTGCAGCAAATTTGAACCATATTTTGGTTCAACCTTGAACTTATATTTTTAACAGTGTACCAGCCCAAATAACTACAAACACATAGCGATTGACTTCTGGGAATTACATTGCCCGGAATTACACACCCATCCCAAGACAATCCACTAAGTCAGTAATCTCATTATGTGAGGGACGCAAAACAGGGAACAGATTTCCATCATGGCTGCGATGATCATCAACAGTGCACTTCTCTGTTGTTGTTGTAAGCGGCTTACAGATAGCGCTCGGTGGGTATTATTTGGCTATTTCAGAACCTAAACGGTATAAGAGTTTTCGAATAAACGAATGTGTTAGATGTATAGAGTAAAATAATCAAGTAGATTTGTAACGGAATCTGTCACTTAACCCGCTTCTACACAACAGTTGTGTTTAACAAGTAAAAAAGGCTCCAAACATAGCATTAATTCTATATTAAACATTTTCATACCAAATTTTGTCTAGTTTAATTTTTTTTTGTCTCGAAAATTCAATAATTATTATTTGTCGTTTGCAAAAATCAAAATTCAAAGAGTATTTCAAAGAATAAATGTGTACTATTTCCTCGCTTTTAAATGGAACGAAAACATTTCATTTCAACAAACAAAGTATCTCGTAGTGATATATATTTTACGTCATTTCAAACTGATCGATGTCGTAATAATACATTTATTTTAATTTATTGTCTAAAAAGAATTAAAGTTTCTCGATCGCGATTGCTGCAAATGGCAATGGTGATTTAAATCTAATTCAATGGCTTCCTATGTTTCTTATGCGTGCCCGTAGCATTTGTAATTTGAGCTATGAAAGTGGGTGACGGACAGACAGACAGATGGACTGAACGATCATAATAATTTCAACTTTTGACGCTATATACGTAGTGTGGAAGCTAAAATGAGTTTTAAAGAGAAAGTAACGTTTCATAACTGAAGGAAAATTAGGAAGAAAACTTGAAGTGTTACATCATTTTAGCTTCAACACTACGTTTTTATAACGTTAAAAAGTGGAAGGTATCATAATCGTTCATTCCATTTGTCTGTCTGTCCCTCACTTTCACGGAACGAAACACTGTTCTCACAAACAAGGGAAACGTCAAATGGAAGGAAAATATCATGCAAGGCTATATTCTAATGCAGAAAATTCTAATGTTTTGATGGCGAAAACAGAAGAACATATCTTAAAAGGGTAAAGGGTTAGGTTGAAATATCGTCGCACTAGAGTTGCATGAGGCCGTCTTGCCCCGGACATCAGAATTTCTGCTCAAAATGGGTTATTATCCTAGAAGAGAAATCGACATAAACTGATTATTTTTTGCCAAACGATTTTTTGGAGTGGTATTTTAGTTATGTAATTATTTGACGTATTTAATTTAAGTGCCCAAACAGCAACGGCAAAAGGGCTAATTCCATGTAAGTGTAGTGTAAGTCACTATTTAAGAGGAGATTAAAAACATTTTAAATTTAAAATATAAATCAAATTATCTAAAGTACATTACATGATAATAAGTGAAGATAAACTGTTTCACAATTTTTCCTCCCTTTCATGTTAAAAGTTATAGTGATAATCACTTTTTACAAACGTGACTTACACTACAGACAGGATAATTTTGCATGGAATTATCCGAGAGGTTAAAAAAAATTGGGTGTTTTAGACTAGGACTCATATCATTGTGACTCCTCAAACAAGCAAATATCCCTAAACCGTCAGTGGCGCAGTGCAGCAAAGGGGCGCGTGGGAGGGATCACGCCACTAGTTAGTGCGGTCGGGAGGGCATTTGGCAGTGGAATAGGCCGCGATTAAGAAGGGCTTAGGCCTCCATTTGCAGATGCCTCACGTTTATTGATTAGGGATTCCAGGTACTTTATGGGACTGATTAGAGAGTGGGTTGAGGGTAAAGGTCAATAGAGCTCCGTAATGGGCAGTTGGATTCCGAAGGGTATCTAGAAAGAATTTCTACCCATTCATAGGGGAGCCTGGGTTACGGTTGTGACAGTCGCCATATTAGCGAAACCATAAGGAATACTGGGTTGGCGTGTAAAGCCCTTATCAGACGATACGGACATCCTTCGTCAAAAAACTTTTGGGACAGCAAACGCGTCATCCAGAGACCGGATACGACATGCGTGACATCACAGGAGGAGGGTCGATCATGACGTCACGACTGAACTTCGTTTTTGATTGGAGCAGCCGTTCGCTCAGCGAAAAAGTAGAGGATTTTTCACGTCGACTCGAAAAAACTCAGCCAGCAAAAGCTGCTCGAAAAATCAGTTTTTGAAATGGCGTAGGGACATCGCTGAACGAACGAGCTCTCGTGTGATAAGGCCTTAAGGGGTAAGGGGCAGCTTGCCTGCCTGAACATGTGCCACAGTATACCAACAGTCATCGCGCGACATTAACCCTACCAGAGGCCTCTATTACACTGGTCAACAGTGAAAATGCGAATGAGATGAAAGTACCCAATTCTGAATGATTTCGACGTGCTAAACACGAATATCACCTTAAAAAATGAAAGTTAGCTCTTGTTTTTGAGTTACGGTCGTTTTTCCATTGCATAGGATACAGCGAAATGCAGGAGCGCACCAAACGCAAAATTAATTAAAGTCAATTTTGTTTACAGAAAACCTCCGAATTTGAGGCTTATACAGATTTTATTTTATATTATCAACCTGAGAGTGGGAAGAAATGATAACTTTCAAGGTTTTTGCAACCATATTAGCAGCTAAATAACCCTTCAAGCAACGTAATTGTTCTCATCTCAAGAGGTGCAGAATAAAAAGCAATAAATTCCTTGTATTTCGCACTTGGTTGTTTTAGAAGCTGTAGAATATCAAAACTTAGTATTGGTTATAATAATATTTATTATGACACACAGCCTAACAGATTTACACCCAATTACAAGACTGAGATGAGTACAATTTACAACCACGCCTTACCCGGGAATCGAACCCAGACCCCCAGCTCTGCAGTCCAGAGCTATAACCGTTACACTACGAGGGCGACGTTATTATAGTTATAAATCTATAACTGTAATGCCTTGTAAATGCATTAATAGAGCTAATAACCTCTGTTATATTTGCGACAAAGTGCAATTTTTTGAACACAAAAAGGGTCATCACTGCAAAAGTAAAGAAAGCTTATCATTTGTATTTTGGTTTCAAGATGGGAGACTGGGAATAATTTCGGGACTCCTCACTTGTGTAGTTAAACTTGTGTAGCAAATTTGTCACTTTGACTTCATCTGGGACAATAGATAGTGCCGTATGCAAAATAAAATTTAATGGAAAAAAACAACGGAATATCATTTTCTGATTAAAATGGAACAAACAAATCAGATTAATGACTTTTTTCTGCATCATCTCATCAGTTAAATGAGGTGTTATTTAGAAAAAGATAAATGTTAAATAGCCTAACATTCCTTCAACCCTGTGTCCGGTCCAACACGACACTATTTACTAAAAAGTCTCCTATATTTTTTATAGTTTTAACGAGGATAATAGCCATAGGTCTGCTAAATATGCTACAGCTTCTAAAAACAACCACGAAGAAATGTGATGAATTTAGTGCTCTTTTTTTTCTGCACCTTTTAAAGTGAGAACAATTATGTTGTGTAGTGGGGTATTAAGCTGCGAATGTGTGTAAAAATTCTTGTAAATTATCATCTCTTACCAGCCCCATGTTGATAATATTAAATTAAACCTGTATGAGCAAAAATTAGGAGGGTTTCTGTAAACAAAATGGACTTTAAAAAATTTTGTGTCTGGTGCGCTCATGCATTTCGCCGTATCCTATGCAATGAAGAAAACGACCGTAACTCAAAAACAAGAGCTAACTTTTATTTTTTAATGTGATATTCGAGTTTAGCACGTTGAAATCATTCAGAATTGGGTACTTTCATCTGATTCGCAGAAATTTTTTCAAATTTTGTTGTCCAGTGTTACTTTCTGACTGCCAAAAGTAAGTATTTTTATTCCACATTTCTTTTCATAACTGTTATTATATGTGTACAGATAGAGCAATGAATTTTTTCCTAGTTATAAGTTAGTTTTAACAATGAAATACCAGGGATTACTTTGAATGTATATTATTTTGTATTGTCATGGCAATTGTTTTTTTTTTTTTTTTTTTTTTTTTTTTGCAAAAGAGTGTGCTGGGTTCGGTTGCGACAACACAGTAAAAGAAAAAGAAAGAAGAAGAAGAAAACTTAGTAAATGTATTTATGTAAAAAATGTATTTATTTTTCTTTTAGATGCCTATGAAACGCCTAATCAATGCAGAATGGGCACAGTGTGACCTAAGGAAATATGAAGAAGCTTCTATAGAAGTCAAACGCAGGATTTCATTACGAAGAGCTGCGAAAAATTAACCAAATTAATCGTATGTTTTTGTTACGGTACATTTGTATCGATACAAGCTTCTATAAAACAAATGTGCAATATTTTTATGACAATATTGCAAATTTTTATGTACATACACCTATGAGCTACAGATATCCATTGTTGACGAAACAGGTGTAACTCAAAAAGATTTATTTGTGTTATATAACAAAATGTATATTTTTAAGATATTTTGTGCATTAAAAAAAAAACATTTCTATTTATTTGTTTTGTATTTTGACATGGTTACAGTAATGTATAATTATAAATATTTGGTTAAGTTTTTTGATGATTGTGATAATACGAAGAGTTTGTATTAATGATTATAAATTTATTTATAATTATTAAATTTAATAATTAAATATTATTATTATAAATATTGAATTTATAATAACTAAAAATGCTGAAAAAAGAGTGAATTTATACCATTTTGGTGTTATTTTTGAACATGTCACAACCGACCCCAAGGTGGGGTTGGTTGTAACACCACTTCCTCTTTTTTCTAATTTGCTCATATAAGTTAACTATGGTACTTATGAACAAAATTTTTTATTTATACGAAGTCCAATGTTGCACTTAACTATTAATGCAGCTTTCTTCCAGTTACCAGACATACTAAAGAATTTAAGAAGCGATTAAATGAAAACTGTCACAACCATACCCAGGCTCCCCTACTCTTAAGAAAAAGTTGCACTTCAGTCTGAAAATATATGTAAATCAACCAACCAACCACGTTGCACTGTAGCAAATTAATAGGGTTCCTTGTAGCTGAAGCGGCTGTGTAGAAAATGTTTCTGTTGCTTGGTTGGTTGGTTAGTAGACAGATATTTTCAGCCTTGTGTGCTTGGTCAGTGACCCGCATAGAGTTAGGAAAGAGATTAGAGCAGCCCATGTATATGCACAGTAACGCACAAAAGAAGCAGGTTAGAGCGATGCATCTTTGGCAGCACGGGCCGTGTTTTAATGGCTGGCAGTTATTTTGGCGCCACCGAAAGGGCTTTCGGACCCACAGATTTAACGAACACGTTCTCCGCATGTACTCAGTACAATACAAATGTCCATGTCGTATCCGAAGTTCGAAAGCGGGCCCTCTCTCATGACAAACCAGGATCGAAACCATCATACCGGCACGGTGACGCGTGGTAAAATGTTTCACCATATCTTCTAACCGATTTCAAACAATAGGATTTTTAAGAGAGTTCTTAAGCCACAGATGCATTTATCATGTAAAAAATGTTTGTTAAAATACTTAAGGTAGGCGAATACCCAAAATTCCTCAAAATTCTAAAATTTTTACTATTACTTTAATCTTTTCCAAATTTGCCGTAGTGATTTCAAATATAATGAATAATACTATTTTGGCATTTTTTTTATTTAAATATAATTTATTTATTTTAAACGGTGTTTTTCTACTAAAAAAAGAGGTTCACGCTAACAAGTCCACCATATTGAATTTTCATTATATGTATAAACATTAATTATGTGTTAAATTCTTCGTTTTGAACTGAGGCATGCAATGACCCTCTAGAGTTACATACAAATTACAAGAAAAGAAGTTATTAAGAAAAATGTTATAAATTAACCACACAAAAAAAAAGATATTTTTCGATTAACTTTCACATTGGACATTTAAAAAAAAAAAACTTGTATATTTACACCCGATGTTAGAGGTTCATGGCACAGATATATATTGAAGCATCAGTAAAAAATTTCAGGTTAATTAATGTAAAACTTTTTATGCTAGAAGTTTTAGCGTAAACCCCTTTTTTTATTTGAAAAACACCGTCTAAAATAAATCAATTATATTTAAATAAAAACAATTGCCCAAAAAGCATTGTTCATTATATTTGAAATCACTATGCCAAATTTGGAAAAGTCTAAAGTAATAGTAAAAATTTTAGAATTTGGGGTACTCGAATACCTTAATAAAGCCGGAGCTATGTGGCTTAGAATTTTTTTCTATTAACCCTTTCAGTCCAAATGACAATTTGGCATCATCATTTTAAAATCTTTTTTCTGATCATCTATAGCCATTTATAATACGAAAAAGCACATCATTCGATTCTTCAAACTTTTTTTAAATATTTTTTATTAATTCCAATGGATGTCAGCCCTATTGTATTTTTTTTTAAATTATGATCAGAAACATGATGATGCCAATTAGCATCACTGGGACTGAAAGGGTTAAATTAACCAATTCCAAGGAGAAACTTCAATTTGGAGACACATTCCCCCTTAAGTCCTAAAAATAAACAATTTTGTGCCATGAATGCACGAACAAGTTTTGTCTGTTTAATGTAATAAATAATCCATTCTAATGTATGTGTTTTCATGTCAAATGTTTAAAATTTACTGATGATATTAGATCGAAATTTTACAATAAGTTTTAAAATATTCAAAATAAAAAAAGCAAAAACTAGAATCCAAAGATTACTTTATGAACTCTCTAATAGTTGATTAATTTAAATTTAAAGGAAGGGTTATAAATGAACAAGAATCATTGAGTATATATGTAGCAATAAAAATATTACTTAAATATGATAAAAAACTGTTTATACTAATTTTTAAAAAAAAGAACTGAATGCAGATTTTTTTTTGTTTAAATTGCCCTTAGTAAAAACTATTTAACTTTATAATAAGTTTACAACTTGTTAATAGTCATAGTGCATTGATAAAAAAAGTTATTTGGTGTTGTTACGTCAAATCAAAATGAGTAATTGAATTTGAAGTTCAATCGGAAGATGTCAGGTTGCTCTTGAAGATATACGCTTGGCACAAATCTAGACCAATAAAATTAATGGAATGTCAAAATTTCTTTAAGAAAAGTTTTCCAACTATACTTTACGATTTCTCAGTATATTATAAATCATCATCGAAAATATAAAAATGCATGGCCGTATAACTCTTGATTCTTTTTAGATAGTAAAAATATATTTATGGTACAGCTATGATATATCGGCCGGTGTGCTCGTTGCCGAATTAAGGGGGTTTCAAATTTAATGTAGGGTTGCTATACCTATAGATTTGAGTGAAATACAAGGTAGAATGTTTACCACACTTGGGTATTTTCTTTGATTGGGAAAAATACAATTTGTACTGTACAGTTCATTATACAATGTTATACAGCTCTATTACAATGGAAATTATCCCGTTCCGGCGATGCGTCAATTTTTAGTGCGCACAAAAAACCAATTTCGACCAATTTTAATGGGAAAATTCTGTGTAGTGTTACGCGGAAAAAAGATCGAAACGTACGGATTAAAAGTAAGAATTACTCAAACTTTTCTTGAAATCAAAGTTCTAACACATTTTTTATTGCAATGAAAAAATTTATTTTCAAAGCCACATTTCTCCAGCTGTATTAAATATTTATATAAATAGTTTTTTTATATGATAATTGTAGCTGATTTGCATGTCTTCATAGAAACACTTTTTTAAAAAGGGATTCGAATAATTTTTGTAAATTTTTTTACTGAAAATTTATAAATAAATTCAAGCCAATTTCAAAAAGTGGGATGAGTGGGATGATAAAGACTTGTAAGTCAGCCACATTTATCAAAAAAAAATGTTAGGTTACGTTTGAATTATCGTCGCACTATAGCTATACTAGGGCTATTCGGGCGTATTTTAGAACCACAGTCGACGAGCCACATGACGAGCCGACACCTGAATAGGCCCCCATCGCAACCGTTAAGGGTGACATCGTACGCAGCGTTAGGACTTTGAAGGATATTTAACGTGCACTCCCTTACACGGGGTATTACTCGTCGGACTTTTTTGGCTGTACGGGCCGTTTATAGATCGGCAGATATTTTTGGCGATGCCCGGACCCGAACCTGGGACCTTTCGCATGCTAAGCGAGTGCCTAACCGACTGGGCTCTCCAGCCCGCAAAAAAAAAAAAAAAAAAAAAACATTTGTAAAAACATTCAATAGAGTCGTGAAAATGTGGTTTAGAAAAATAAAAATTCTAATGTTTTGGAGCCCTGTGGTTACTCGGTCTCATCGCATTGGCGATCGAAAATATTTGTTCATATGCCTAGCAGCAGCTTTGGCGGGAATAGATTTGAAGTTGTCACACACACACTAGTTTAATAGAACATACCAAGGTCAAACAAAAGCCTTCATAGATGACCTCGTCGCCATTGTTTCCGGTACGAAGAATTATTTAATTAGAATCGGATACGAATTTTTTACTGGGTTTTATTTCCGATGAACTGAATTCTCTTGGTTTTGCGTGGCTATCAACAAAGTTAATTTATAGATTTTTATCCAAAGAGGAGTTGAAATTTTTAGAACCAAAATAGATGAGCTAGACAAATGACAGTGGTTGCGCCCTCTAGAAGGGAGAATGTATGCTTTATAGCCCATTACCAAGGCCACCTAGAAGAACAGGCCAGGACAGCTGTCGAACTTTGCCGAGTCACGTGACCAAAGGATCCCTCCTTTGGTCACCTGACTCGGCAAAGTTCTACAGCTTCACGTGACCAAAGGAGGGATCTTTGGTCACGTGACTCGGCAAAATTCGACAGCTGTCCTGGCCTGTTCTTCTAGGTGGCCTTGCCATTACCCAGCTCGCCAGAAGAGACAGTCACAAGAGACACACAAAGAAGGAAAACACAAACACCTAGACAAATAACAACAGTTCTTGACAAGCACAGACATCCATGCCTTTACCGGGATTCGAACCCGAGCCCAGCAGCTCCGAAGGCTAGTACAGTAACCACTGCGCCGACTGGCCGGCACAGATTAGCTTAGTCGTAACTCTATTTTTGGACTTAACGGGAAATCAAGTTCATTGATCAACTGTAATATTTATGTTATTTTTTAATGACCCTCTATCAATTGCTCAGTATATTAAATTCGAAAATAATAAATCTTTTCCCAAGACTTCCAATAGAGTTACTTGGTTTAACTGGGGTTGGGGGCTAAAAGATCTTTTTTGAAAATTTGGAATTTAATTGTTGTGGGAACATTAAAAAAAAAAACATTTCTATTTATTTGTTTTGTATTTTGACATGGTTACAGTAATGTATAATTATAAATATTTGGTTAAGTTTTTTGATGATTGTGATAATACGAAGAGTTTGTATTAATGATTATAAATTTATTTATAATTATTAAATTTAATAATTAAATATTATTATTATAAATATTGAATTTATAATAACTAAAAATGCTGAAAAAAGAGTGAATTTATACCATTTTGGTGTTATTTTTGAACATGTCACAACCGACCCCAAGGTGGGGTTGGTTGTAACACCACTTCCTCTTTTTTCTAATTTGCTCATATAAGTTAACTATGGTACTTATGAACAAAATTTTTTATTTATACGAAGTCCAATGTTGCACTTAACTATTAATGCAGCTTTCTTCCAGTTACCAGACATACTAAAGAATTTAAGAAGCGATTAAATGAAAACTGTCACAACCATACCCAGGCTCCCCTACTCTTAAGAAAAAGTTGCACTTCAGTCTGAAAATATATGTAAATCAACCAACCAACCACGTTGCACTGTAGCAAATTAATAGGGTTCCTTGTAGCTGAAGCGGCTGTGTAGAAAATGTTTCTGTTGCTTGGTTGGTTGGTTAGTAGACAGATATTTTCAGCCTTGTGTGCTTGGTCAGTGACCCGCATAGAGTTAGGAAAGAGATTAGAGCAGCCCATGTATATGCACAGTAACGCACAAAAGAAGCAGGTTAGAGCGATGCATCTTTGGCAGCACGGGCCGTGTTTTAATGGCTGGCAGTTATTTTGGCGCCACCGAAAGGGCTTTCGGACCCACAGATTTAACGAACACGTTCTCCGCATGTACTCAGTACAATACAAATGTCCATGTCGTATCCGAAGTTCGAAAGCGGGCCCTCTCTCATGACAAACCAGGATCGAAACCATCATACCGGCACGGTGACGCGTGGTAAAATGTTTCACCATATCTTCTAACCGATTTCAAACAATAGGATTTTTAAGAGAGTTCTTAAGCCACAGATGCATTTATCATGTAAAAAATGTTTGTTAAAATACTTAAGGTAGGCGAATACCCAAAATTCCTCAAAATTCTAAAATTTTTACTATTACTTTAATCTTTTCCAAATTTGCCGTAGTGATTTCAAATATAATGAATAATACTATTTTGGCATTTTTTTTATTTAAATATAATTTATTTATTTTAAACGGTGTTTTTCTACTAAAAAAAGAGGTTCACGCTAACAAGTCCACCATATTGAATTGTCATTATATGTATAAACATTAATTATGTGTTAAATTCTTCGTTTTGAACTGAGGCATGCAATGACCCTCTAGAGTTACATACAAATTACAAGAAAAGAAGTTATTTTATTAAGAAAAATGTTATAAATTAACCACACAAAAAAAAAAGATATTTTTCGATTAACTTTCACATTGGACATTTAAAAAAAAAAAAACTTGTATATTTACACCCGATGTTAGAGGTTCATGGCACAGATATATATTGAAGCATCAGTAAAAAATTTCAGGTTAATTAATGTAAAACTTTTTATGCTAGAAGTTTTAGCGTAAACCCCTTTTTTTATTTGAAAAACACCGTCTAAAATAAATCAATTATATTTAAATAAAAACAATTGCCCAAAAAGCATTGTTCATTATATTTGAAATCACTATGCCAAATTTGGAAAAGTCTAAAGTAATAGTAAAAATTTTAGAATTTGGGGTACTCGAATACCTTAATAAAGCCGGAGCTATGTGGCTTAGAATTTTTTTCTATTAACCCTTTCAGTCCAAATGACAATTTGGCATCATCATTTTAAAATCTTTTTTCTGATCATCTATAGCCATTTATAATACGAAAAAGCACATCATTCGATTCTTCAAACTTTTTTTAAATATTTTTTATTAATTCCAATGGATGTCAGCCCTATTGTATTTTTTTTTAAATTATGATCAGAAACATGATGATGCCAATTAGCATCACTGGGACTGAAAGGTTAAATTAACCAATTCCAAGGAGAAACTTCAATTTGGAGACACATTCCCCCTTAAGTCCTAAAAATAAACAATTTTGTGCCATGAATGCACGAACAAGTTTTGTCTGTTTAATGTAATAAATAATCCATTCTAATGTATGTGTTTTCATGTCAAATGTTTAAAATTTACTGATGATATTAGATCGAAATTTTACAATAAGTTTTAAAATATTCAAAATAAAAAAAGCAAAAACTAGAATCCAAAGATTACTTTATGAACTCTCTAATAGTTGATTAATTTAAATTTAAAGGAAGGGTTATAAATGAACAAGAATCATTGAGTATATATGTAGCAATAAAAATATTACTTAAATATGATAAAAAACTGTTTATACTAATTTTTAAAAAAAAGAACTGAATGCAGATTTTTTTTTGTTTAAATTGCCCTTAGTAAAAACTATTTAACTTTATAATAAGTTTACAACTTGTTAATAGTCATAGTGCATTGATAAAAAAAGTTATTTGGTGTTGTTACGTCAAATCAAAATGAGTAATTGAATTTGAAGTTCAATCGGAAGATGTCAGGTTGCTCTTGAAGATATACGCTTGGCACAAATCTAGACCAATAAAATTAATGGAATGTCAAAATTTCTTTAAGAAAAGTTTTCCAACTATACTTTACGATTTCTCAGTATATTATAAATCATCATCGAAAATATAAAAATGCATGGCCGTATAACTCTTGATTCTTTTTAGATAGTAAAAATATATTTATGGTACAGCTATGATATATCGGCCGGTGTGCTCGTTGCCGAATTAAGGGGGTTTCAAATTTAATGTAGGGTTGCTATACCTATAGATTTGAGTGAAATACAAGGTAGAATGTTTACCACACTTGGGTATTTTCTTTGATTGGGAAAAATACAATTTGTACTGTACAGTTCATTATACAATGTTATACAGCTCTATTACAATGGAAATTATCCCGTTCCGGCGATGCGTCAATTTTTAGTGCGCACAAAAAACCAATTTCGACCAATTTTAATGGGAAAATTCTGTGTAGTGTTACGCGGAAAAAAGATCGAAACGTACGGATTAAAAGTAAGAATTACTCAAACTTTTCTTGAAATCAAAGTTCTAACACATTTTTTATTGCAATGAAAAAATTTATTTTCAAAGCCACATTTCTCCAGCTGTATTAAATATTTATATAAATAGTTTTTTTATATGATAATTGTAGCTGATTTGCATGTCTTCATAGAAACACTTTTTTAAAAAGGGATTCGAATAATTTTTGTAAATTTTTTTACTGAAAATTTATAAATAAATTCAAGCCAATTTCAAAAAGTGGGATGAGTGGGATGATAAAGACTTGTAAGTCAGCCACATTTATCAAAAAAAAATGTTAGGTTACGTTTGAATTATCGTCGCACTATAGCTATACTAGGGCTATTCGGGCGTATTTTAGAACCACAGTCGACGAGCCACATGACGAGCCGACACCTGAATAGGCCCCCATCGCAACCGTTAAGGGTGACATCGTACGCAGCGTTAGGACTTTGAAGGATATTTAACGTGCACTCCCTTACACGGGGTATTACTCGTCGGACTTTTTTGGCTGTACGGGCCGTTTATAGATCGGCAGATATTTTTGGCGATGCCCGGACCCGAACCTGGGACCTTTCGCATGCTAAGCGAGTGCCTAACCGACTGGGCTCTCCAGCCCGCAAAAAAAAAAAAAAAAAAAAAAAAAACATTTGTAAAAACATTCAATAGAGTCGTGAAAATGTGGTTTAGAAAAATAAAAATTCTAATGTTTTGGAGCCCTGTGGTTACTCGGTCTCATCGCATTGGCGATCGAAAATATTTGTTCATATGCCTAGCAGCAGCTTTGGCGGGAATAGATTTGAAGTTGTCACACACACACTAGTTTAATAGAACATACCAAGGTCAAACAAAAGCCTTCATAGATGACCTCGTCGCCATTGTTTCCGGTACGAAGAATTATTTAATTAGAATCGGATACGAATTTTTTTACTGGGTTTTATTTCCGATGAACTGAATTCTCTTGGTTTTGCGTGGCTATCAACAAAGTTAATTTATAGATTTTTATCCAAAGAGGAGTTGAAATTTTTAGAACCAAAATAGATGAGCTAGACAAATGACAGTGGTTGCGCCCTCTAGAAGGGAGAATGTATGCTTTATAGCCCATTACCAAGGCCACCTAGAAGAACAGGCCAGGACAGCTGTCGAACTTTGCCGAGTCACGTGACCAAAGGATCCCTCCTTTGGTCACCTGACTCGGCAAAGTTCTACAGCTTCACGTGACCAAAGGAGGGATCTTTGGTCACGTGACTCGGCAAAATTCGACAGCTGTCCTGGCCTGTTCTTCTAGGTGGCCTTGCCATTACCCAGCTCGCCAGAAGAGACAGTCACAAGAGACACACAAAGAAGGAAAACACAAACACCTAGACAAATAACAACAGTTCTTGACAAGCACAGACATCCATGCCTTTACCGGGATTCGAACCCGAGCCCAGCAGCTCCGAAGGCTAGTACAGTAACCACTGCGCCGACTGGCCGGCACAGATTAGCTTAGTCGTAACTCTATTTTTGGACTTAACGGGAAATCAAGTTCATTGATCAACTGTAATATTTATGTTATTTTTTAATGACCCTCTATCAATTGCTCAGTATATTAAATTCGAAAATAATAAATCTTTTCCCAAGACTTCCAATAGAGTTACTTGGTTTAACTGGGGTTGGGGGCTAAAAGATCTTTTTTGAAAATTTGGAATTTAATTGTTGTGGGAAAAATCTTTCCTTTCAAGTGGGGTAGGTATATATTCAGGCTTGTGTGCTTGTTCAGAGACCCGCTTATAAAGCCTTCGTAACGAAAGACAGACACAGAAATTTTTTTTACTGTCACAAAGAAAGGAATATACACCCATGGCGAAGGCGGAAATCGAACCCGCACCCGTTAGAGCGCGCAGTCTGGCGTAAGGGTCCACACCACTCGGCCATTCGGGCCACTCCTGTCAGGTGAATGGGTATTTTTCTGAGTGACAGTGTAAATGAATGATAACAAATTATTTCATATGGTGCTTAAAGTTTGGGCTGGTTCACTGACTAAAGCACAGCTTAATATTTCCCCTTAACTTTCAACTATGGTAGTATATTTTCCAAGTTGAAAATACTAAAGAATTACAAGAGTTACAATGTCAGGAGTTCTTACATTTATCCTGCAGATCCGGCGTCATAGTGGTTAAGGCATTGGCCTCTGGAGCTGCTGGGTCCGGGCTCGAATCCCATTCAGGCATGGATGTTTGTGTTTGTCGAGTATATGCGGAGTACGTGCTCGTAAAATCTGTTGGGTCCTAAAGTCCTGTGGGCGGTCATTGCGCAGTTTCCCATGGGTACAGGTCCCTGGAGAAAATATTCCTCCCCTTCAGGGACATGTCTAAATTGCAGAGGTGGAGACAGATGGCAACATCTGTCATATGTGTTTGTGTGTGTCTTGTGTTGTCCTACTTGACGATGCTTTATAAGCGGGTCCTTGCGACCAAGCACACAAGCCTGAAAATATATGTCTACCAACCAACCAACAACATTTAACCTCTTGCGACCTGACGTAACCCTTGGGGATATTTTTTTAAACCTCCCCACAAACAATTAACGCGTTGATAAGTTCCGAAATCGACCTGTTCTGATAGAAGAAGATCCGAATATCAGTTTTCTGCCTTATATTACAGGTATCAGTCATTTATTTCTATAAAAAAAAAATGAAGTTGAACAAGGGTCAATACGATATTAGAGTCCTCAAAAAAATTATTTAAAAAAAAAATTCAAACTTTTTAAAAGTTCTTTTAGCAGTTAATTTAAAGGCATTTCGCATTAAAAACAATGTCAAAATAATCTGTTAACTACAAATAAGTGATACGGCCTTTTTTGTTGCATTTATAACACAAAAAATTATTTTTAGAGTTTAAGGCGTGTCCCTTATAATATAATTTTTTTTTAATTTCTTTGAAAAACATACTTTTTAGCATACATTTTGCTCGGGTCTTAAGATAAGATCTAAGATAAAAGAAATCTCCAATTATTTTTATTGTGGCACTTCTTAGTTCTTGACATTTTTACGCGCTAGCAGGCGAACACTATTTTCTCCCAAATATTAACTACGATAAAATACGGAGACAGCCAAGTGCTATCGCCTCCTCTGCAATCAGAAGAAACAAATCTAAGAAAAAGACAAAAACGAAGAAAACTCTTCTGTCTGCGATAGGTTATTGATTGCATACAGAAATTAATAAAGGATATTGCCCGGTAGATAAAATATCGCTGATGGCAAAAGAAATGGGCAAAGAGAAAATGCCCTGTTAATAGAAAAGAACAACGTATATTGTAGAAGGGTTTTATGGAATAAATATTATATATTGTTTATGTGGTATAAAAAAGTGCAATTTTTATATAAAATAATGAAGCTACACTCCTTGCCAACCTAAGTTGGGTGAACAGAAATATGCTTTGGAGAAGATCCTTCCACGGATGTAAAGAGTTACATAAGTAACTTGTGAACCCACACTCATAAAACAAACGAGTGAAATCCACTCCAGTTGGAGAAGTGCATTTTCGACACTGGAAAGGAGTGAATATTAAATCAGACTGAGTTAAAATCACTCGTTTGGAGTGATACTGTCGGAGGTTTAACACACAAAGGATCCACTCCAAGAGGAGAAGTGCATTTTCCAGACTGGAGGAGTGAAAATTACTCAGACTGAGTTAAAATCGCTCGTTCGTTTTAAGAGTGCATCCAGAAAACATGTTTTAAACATCAATTTCGTTTAAAGAGTAACATATTTGAATATTATTTGAGAAATTTCGCAATTTTATCGGAATGAAAAGTGTATTTTGGTTAAATTGTATTCAGATCATTTTGTATGTAAATATTACCTTACAAGAGTTTCCATCTAACGGACCAATCGCGCTTTTCTCTCTGCCGTTTTACTCTTTGTTTTTTACCCAAGTTAGCTTGGCACGGAGTGTTACTCCACATTGTATGCATGAATTGTAATAAATATCTAGTTTTATTCAATAAAAAAACAATGTTGCTATTTACATGTTTCAAGTTTTGGGTGGCAACAGTTCGAAATAAACGAAAATAAAGTTTCGATTGGCTAATCAATGTAATGGGGTGGAGGTTGACGTGTCAAACTTTCAATCACCGAAACCACAAATGAAATCAATCCAATGGATTTTAATAAATATGTAGATTTATGGAGTAAAAAAATCACACACATTTATTTCACAATGTATATGATTTTTTTTTCATCCCGAAAAAATATATTTGTATCTTTAATGCTCATACATTATAGGAAAAATACTGAAAAAAAATAACTGCATTGGAATTTAAATAATTTCACTTTTTAAAATTTTTGCCATATGACAAAAACCAATTATTAAATTCCAATTTTGATAAGAATTATTAGAGAAACTACTAATTATATTTTATTAACTACTAACCCTCTTGAACTATAATTATTTTTTAAAAACAATTTATTTGTATTTAGTACTAATATTTTTATACATTTAATACGGCAAAAGACGTAATTTCGCATTAGGTAATAACTTCACACTTTAATTTTGAATACACTTTTACTTCTGTCTTCTATGAGGGTTATTATTAACAAAAACTTCAAAATGGAATGTAATAGATGAAAAAACACAGATTTGTCAAGAGGGTGCTCTACTTTAATATAATAAAAGGGATTGTGTTACTTGTTGAAAAATGGCAACAGTATGCATTAGAGGGTAAAATAGTTGCGATGGACATGTTTCTTGTCTTGAATGACAACAGTTACGGGGAAATAAAAGAAAGTCTTAATTTATAAATCAATGTGGTGAGCGGATTTTACTATGCCAAACGACCAATCACCAAAGCCGCCAATGATATCTAGGAATAAAAGCTAAAAATTATATACGTCGCGTAAAACAAGCCAATTTTCTTTAAATGTTGCAATTATAAGATAAGGTTTGCAAATGTAAATGCAATGGGGTTGTTTCACGGAGGATCTGACATGGCTCCGCTGTCTTGTTTTCCTTTCAATCGAATTACATTTGTTTCGGTTAATTGGGTGGTTGGTAGACCTATGTTCAGGTTAGTTGGTTGGTCAGCACACAAACCTATTATATCTACCAACCAACCAAAACAAAAGAAATTCGAGGGGGTAGGGTAGTGTTGATACATGTATATTCCAGCTTGTGTGCTGGATCAAAGACCCGCTTATGAACCTTCATCAAGTTAAGAACACAGAAAGAATTTTAGCTGTCACATAGAGAGAAATTACATCCAGAGCAAAAGCGGGTATCGAACCCGCACCCAGTACAGTGCGCAGACTGTTAGCGGAGGTAGCTATCTTAACTACTCGGCCATCCGGGTCCCAAGTAATTCGAGAGAAAGGAAAACAAGACCGCGGGGCTTTTGTGAGATCCTCCATAAAACCACCCCATATAGAGCACGTTTTATGTACGAGAAAAATTGTAGGAATGCGTCGTAACATGGAAAATACGAAAGCCAAAAAACTAGATTCTATTTATTATTATTATTCTCAACTCTACTAGCCAAAAAAAAAAAATAATAATAATATTTTGATACCGGAGGAAAATAAAAAATAAAAAAATTAAATTGTTGTTTCGCATTTCCGTTCAATTCTTCTGTAGTTTATCTTAAACTTTTATTTAAAGAACAAGGAACATTACATTTTTAATAAAAAAGCAAACCAGAAAAACATAAATGTAATCTGTATCCACTTTTAAACTGCAACTGAAAAACAAGAACTAGAATAACAAATTGTGTTTAAGCGGAATTTTCCCAGTTAAGAACAAAAGAGTTATCATTTTTTATTCTAAAACGCTTCGGGCAGTGCTACCTGACACTAATGAAAAAATCGCAAAAATGTATTCAACCGCAGATATACATTTACATATTCATTGGTGGCAACGCTAACAAATAGCAAAAGATGTTCTACACTGAATTCGAAATTCTAAAAATAGATATATGAAAAATATTCATTTCTCATACATTTGCTTTTAGTTTTTTTTATTATGTTTTTTGTTTGCTTTTTGTAAAATTCCATTTACATTTTACATCATGTTTTTTTTCTTCATCGTCTGATGGAATTGTTTAGAAATCTTTATTTATGCATTGTTTGCAGCTTGTCAACAAATGTTGGAAAATTCAAATGGATTTTATTCTATTTATATTTTATTTTTACAATTAAATTTTTTTTGTTAGAGAAATGCAGATTTATTTCTTATTAGGTAGAAGAACATTTTTGTTCATTTGTCATATTTGTTTTCATTAAAATATTTATTCAGGAACTTGTTAAATGTTACAAGACACATGCACTTAAGAATTTAATTTAAAAAATTCTAAAATTAGTAAGTGAGTAAGTTTAAGTTATATAAACTATCAGTTCAAAATATAGTTTTTTTTTTTTTAAATACAATCTTAATATCGAAAAGAACTGAATTGCAACTTCGAAGTTCTAATATAAATGCAATCTATTTTAATAGAAAATTAAAGTCTAAAATTACCAAGTATGCATCTGAAGCTCAAGTATGGTATGAGTAAATTTATGATGGATTAATTTTACAAATATAAACTTGATAAAAAGATAATATGCATTTTAATGATAGAATTACTTTATAAAATAGGAAGTAATTCTTAAAAATATATACAAAAAGTATATAAGAAAAAAAAAAAGAAGTAAATTATAGTTAGTGAAACTCAGGACTAAAGGTGAGTATAACCTTAAATTAAATTATTAATGCGAATACTTGAAACATAAACTATAAGCTTAAAAAATATAGCATTCTACTAATGTTTTTTAATAAATAGAGTATTAAGGAATAACATAGAAAAGTTTAACTTTGAATAAAAGGCAATCTATGTATAAAATCTTCGATTTAAAGAAAACAAAAAGTAATAAAATAATACAAAACTTATAAAAACCATATAGTATTTATAATTTGTTATCTCTTCAAGCTGGTTTAATCGAAATTGTTTGAAAAGATTTTAATTAATAAGTTAAAAGAAAATGTCAGAGTTACGTGAGATATGGTATATAGTATTTGGTTGCTGTAATAAAAGTTAAAAAGTAAAAATATCATTTTGGGAAAAAAAAATTAACAAATCATCAAGTTAGCAATCTCTATAAACATAAATCATTAAAATATTCAAACTTTTACATTGTATACTTTAAAATAGTTAAGAGTTGCCAAAGATATGGAATCGAACACGTATTACTATTTTCACAGACAATGACATTGACATTTTACATACAAAAAAGTTATGTTAAAGTTGACAATACAATGACATTTTACGTACAAAAAAGTTATGTTAAAGTTGCAAGAATATCTATTCAAATTTAACCAATATCCACTTATTATTCAAATAATATTTAAAAGTTACCGTTTGAAAATGCAATTTTGCAAAGGGATATTTGAATTATTTCCCATGTCTTGCTTTTTAAGTTTATATTTTTTCTTCCTTCACCATCTTATAAAAATATGATATTATGCGCCATACAATTAACACGAAATCCGTTCCGAAAAATATATGTTTGAAAAATCCCAAACTGTGAGGCAAATTATTTTAATAAGGTTATTTTGTTTAATATATATTTATAATTTGTTGACGTCTTTTTTTTGTTAATTTGTAAAGTGATACATTTACTATATGCAAAAAAACATAGAATCATATTCAAAATAGTAACAATTCTGTTCAACTTCTTACCTATAGCAATAGTTACAGTACAGAAGCACAACACAACCAAAATACACAGCTTAATCATCTTCTTCAACTTTCAACAAATCCAAAAGCACCCAATAAGTTTTATAAATGTTGAAATCCAACGCCTAACTAAACATTCCACTTTTATAACAAAAACATACAATATTCTTCAATAAATTTACCGGAGTTTATATAAATTTACCGGCGATTCCTAATATTTACCGGAAACTCTAACCGGCGAAACGTGTTCGATTTCCCAAAGATGTGGAGAAAACGTCCGTATTCACCGGAAAACCGGATCTAGTCTGGGACATCGCAATATTTGGAGAAAAGGAGGTTGCCGAAACACCCAACAGAGGGCGCCACAACAGTTTATCCGCGAGTATTGGATGGTTTCTCACGATGTCAAAGAATATACTTTCTCCTTTCTTGGTATCCTGTTCTTTTCGGCGAATGCGACAGAATGACGCGGGTCTCCAAAACAAAGTCCCTTTGTGTTAATCCAATGGAAAAAGGGATTTTTTAAGCTTCATTAGGAGCTTCAACACGGCCAAATAAAGCCTCGTAATTTAGAACCCTGGTCAAGTGACGAGGTCGAGCGACATCGTACTCTGACGCCGTCGGGACTTTGGACTCCACAGATTTAACGAACACGTCTGTCCCAGCGTACTCGGGCCCATCCGTCACGAGATGGATTTTTCCACTCTTTCCAGTACAGATATCCGATATATAGGAAGACTGGCAGTAGGTGGGATTCGAGCCCCCGCACTCCTGTGATGGCTTCCAATTCTGAGGCGGATGCCTTAACCACTCGGCCACGGACGGGCCTGGACAAGGTGACTCCAGTTTGTACAAACATAACTATACAAAACCCAAACGAACTTAACTACACAAACTGCAAACTGAAAATATTGGGTTGGCTGGTTTCTGTTATCTTCTATTTAAAGAAATAATACAAATATGTTTTTAAGAAATGTTTAAAAAAAATTAATTTTGATGCAGTCTACTTTATACACCTATACAGTCAAAAACATAGTGCTAATAAACTGCTGCTTTCTTTACTACTGAGAGAATGTCTGTTTTTTGTCATTTTTACGTTTAAGGGGACCGGGGAGACAAAAAATGTCAAAAATATCGATTTTGTTATTTTAATAAAAAGTTATAGTTTGAACTTTTATCTTTAAGAACATATCTTACTTTTAACGATCCGAAAAGAATTCGAAATACAGTTGGAGTTTTCGTAAACACCGAAATCCGAAAATCGTCCGTTTAGTGGAAGTTATTATTTTCTTTACTTGCCTTTTTCTCCATAAGTGTTTTTAAGGGTTTGTCGTACATTTGAATTGTTCCTTGCGTTTCAAAAATTTGTGTATTGCTTTGAAATTGTGAAAAATTGTTAATGATAATCTTTCAAACATAATTGTGCATGGATTTTCAAATCTGATAACATTTCTTAATATTTTACTCAGTTTTACTTTTAGCATAACACGAAAAAAATCAAAAATTTCCAAGTAACATAAATTTTTAATTTTAATTAACTACCCAATAGGACAAATAAAAAATTCATGAACGATTTTGTCAACACATATTTAAATATCTTATATAAAAGAAATTAGACATTTTAGAAAAAAATTGAATCGCAAGGAGCATTTTTAAAAAAAGTTTTTTAAAATTATTTTTTTGCATATTTTTCTTTTATTATTTTGTATTTTCATTACATTTTATGATCCTGATCTATAAAAAAAATTTCAGCCATTTCGGTCTGTAACTTTAAAAAAAAAATTAATTTTCCTCTCCGGTCCCCTTAAAGTAAAATTTATTTGATTTGCATCCGTGTCTTTTCAAAAGATCGAAAATTCGTATATTTGGAAAAAAACGATATACATATTTTAAGTATTTACTTAAGGTAGGCGAATACCCAAAATTCTAAAAAAGTTTACTATTACTTTAATCTTTTCCAAATTTGGCATAGTGATTTCAAATATAATGAACAATGCTTTTTGGGCAATTTTTTTTATTTAAATATAATTGATTTATTTTAAACGGTGTTTTTCAACTAAAAAAAGGGGCTTACGCCAACACTTCTGGCATAAAAAGTTTTACATTAATTTACCTGAAATTTTTCACAGATGCTATTTCAATATTATATCTGTGCCATGAACCTCTAACATTTGGTGTAAGTATACAAGTTTTTTTTTAAATGTCCAAGTGTAAGTTCGTCGAAAAAATTCCTTTTTTTGTGGTTAATTTTTAACATTTTTCTAAATAACTTTTTTTCTTGTCTTGTAATTTGTATGTAACTCTAGAGGGTCATTGGATGTATCAGTTCAAAACGAAGAATTTAACACATAATAAATGTTCATAGGATGAAAATTCAATGTGGTAGACTTGTTGGCGTAAACCTCTTTTTTTAGTAGAAAAACACCGTTTAAAATAAATAAATTATATTTAAATAAAAATAAAAGCCTAAATAGTTTTATTCATTATATTTGAAATCACTCTACCAAATTTGGAATAGATTAAAGCAATAGTAAAAATTTTAGAATTTTGGGAAATTTTGGGTATTCGCCTACCTTAAAGTAGGTTGAAAATGGAAGATATAATTATTTTTTTAGGATAAAGTGCTTTGAATTAAATGGAAAGGCAACAACAATGCGTAGGAGAAAAACAATATCATTGGAATTTGGATAGTCAGAGTTCGAACAATTGAAACTCTACTATTCCTGAAAAACTTGGTTTCATTTTAATTTTCAGTTGAATGCTTGAAAATAATTTGAAGACTAATTATTAGTTTAGTTGTCATCGTTATATATTTTGTATGTTATGTATATTTTATTTGTTATGAATATATTTCATTTGTTATGTATATTTATTTGTTACTAGCTGTTATACCCGACGTTGCACGGGTAGAGGTGAAAAAATAATTTAATAGTCGATTTAACTTTTTTATATTTCATTTGAGTTTCATAAGATAGGAAGATTACCCAGCAATTTTCCATTTAATTACCCATCTTGGATATAGTAATGATTAATATTAATTTTAAAAACACCTTTGATAAGAAGCTCAAAATAAAAAAAAATACATATTTAAGTAAAAAATAATCAGTAAGAATTAAAAATAAACCACTCCAGCAAACAGCAAACGATTTTCATTTTTTATATAGGTCAGTTCCCTTCATCTATCATTTAATCCGTTATAGAATTATACGCTTACATTGCTGTTACCGTTCGTTAGGAAGTACAGAATCCTGCTACTTATATTACCTTAAAAATTCAAAATTTTAAAAACGCTATAAAATTCACTAATTAAGTCATCGTAACTTAATAAAAATTTCGAAATTCATAAAAATCATAAAAAAATTTAGCTTATTTGGCTCAAAAGGAAAGACATAAAAACCTTAATATGCAGCTCTAGTGCGATGGCCCTCAAAGGCCAACATAGTTCATTATTATCCTAAAATACATTTAAAAATTTGAATAATTCAAATTAAATAAACAATAAATCCAAGAAAGGATATTGGTTGGATTACGTCACTTGAAACGTATCAATTATGGAAAGTGGTGTATTTTTTCCTTTAAAACGTTCGAAAATGATAGAAGGCATGGTCTGATTTGAAAAATTCTTTGGTCTATGTTTGTTTCGGAGATTATATGAATTTTTGTGCCAAATTTCATGACGATCTGATGCGCGGTTCTTAAGATTTCGCGTCTATATACAAACAAACAGAAGTCGCTTTTTATGTATATAGATAAATATATATTTCATTTGTTATGTATATTCTACTTGTTATGTTAGACTACTTCAATTATTAACTAGTACACATTTTATAATGGTTAGAACAAAGTCATGTGTAAATATTTTCTAAGTTGTATTATATAAGTGGTACATATTACCAAGAAATCTCCACTATCTCCTTTGCATACATATTACACATATTTACCTTCAATTACGTAAAAGTTATTCGTATATTTTTCGAACTCAGTTTCATTAAAAAATACAGTAACAGATAATAACTATACTCAAGCATGGCTCCCTTCTAGAAGAATATTATCGAAATTCCAATGCAAATAAATGCTAATTAAGTTGCACCGGGTGGCAATTAATTCTTTTTTGAGAGGATACAGTTAATGTGAGGTCGAAAAATTTGACTGGATAATTTCGGAAGAGATTAAGGAAGACGTGTTAAGGAATGAAATGTTAGCAATTCACGTGAAAAGATGCCACTTTAATCTTGAATGTCAAAAACGAATTAAAGCATTCTAAAAAATGACTTGCGAGTTAAATAAATGAATTAGTTATATTGGTTGTTGAAATCTTTCCATTTAATAGATGATAGATAAAGAGATTTATTGATGTATAAAAATCGCGAACGGCACAACTCAGAATAGTCATTAATCCTGTAATGCAAGATTTATTTTTCATCCCAAAAAATATATTTCTATCTTTAATACTCATATATAATGGGGAAAATACTGAAAAAATTAACTGCAATGGAATTTGAATAATTTCAATGTTTTAAATTGTTGCCATGTGGCAAAAAACAACCACAAAATTCCAATTTGATAAGAATGATAAGAAAACTACTAAATAAGTTTTAAAATAACCCTCTTGAACTATAATTATTTTTAAAAACAATTTATTGGTATATAGTACTATTAAATTTAATGTTAATACATTTGCATGAACAAAAGTCTAACAGCATATAATCTTTTTCCCTATTAAGGAATTAAGGGGATGGGCCGGGGGGTCTCCAAACTCAAGTGCCTCAATGCTAATATAATGGGGAAAAAAACTATTTTCTCTGCCACATTTCTCCGGCTGTATTGAATATTTTTACAAACTTTTTTTTAGCGTCCCACTATTTATAATTGCTTCGAATACTTTTTGTAAAATTATTTATTGAAAACTTTTTTAAAAAATCGAACCAATTTCAAAAATTGGGATATGCGGGACGCATATAGCATAAAGTAAAAATAACTTCCCTAGAAAAGAAGAGTTTTCTTGAAAGATTAAAAAATTTTAAATTTAATAAAAGACATAGGAAAGGCCAGAAACCGAAAAATCTCAATTTGCTTACTAAATAGTGTCCATAGAGCCCACTACTTATGTCGCTATTGGCAGGTAACTGCAATACAGTAACCCATAGCCGGATTGAAAGATTTGCCGCCTGTAGGCAACAATTGATTAGCCGCACATGTCAAAATACTTTCCCCCTTTGGGGAAAGATATAGCTGGTTAGCTGCAAAATGGGGTGTTATGTGCTGTTTTAAATAGATACACATATTAAAATCATCTATGTATACCTTTACACACTAAATTGAAATAGGCGAATTCTTTAAACTGTTTTACTATTTTTTTTTTCAACTTTGAAATCCGTAGTACAATCCTCCCAAAGACCATGCTTGAAAAGAAATGTTAATACTTTATATACGTTTACAGTTTACCCATTAATGTAAATTATTTGTTTTTTTCCTCAAAAACATTCGTATTTTTATATTAATTTTTAATGCCGAATGACTCCTTAATTTGTCGCAAAATTTGCCGCTCCAAAAAATTCGCCGCTCTAGGCTACAACCTACTTACCCTATAAAAATCCGGCTATGCAGTAACCCCTAGCAGTATCGCGCCTCGTTACAACGCCAATCGGATATATCTCGCCTTGTATCATGTATCCCAATTTTTCATCCGTTTTTTTTTATGCACTTTCCCTAAAATCGACATGAGACACATTGTAAATTTTTTAGAAATGAAAAAAAAAAAAAAAAATCAAAGGAAAACAGGTTTTACCAAAAAAAATCAAAGTTGCTAACTTTGGATGGATTTTTTACTAGAAAATTAGTGACATATGTATAGTATAACCTGTATAATAATGTGTTATGTTCATTGTAATTAATGATAATAAGTCCTTTTTAAATTTATGTTTTCTTTATTGAAGAAATATAATATTAAAAATTATTTAGTTTTATCTTCAAAAAACATACTGTACTCAGTCTTATGTCACAGACACATGAGTGACAGATGCTGCCATCTATCGCATTCTACTTCCACATTTTAGACATGTCCCTTAAGGGGTGGGAAATAGTCTCCGGGGACCTGTACCCGTGGTAAACTGCGCAATAACAGCCCACAGGACTTTTGGACCTAACAGTTTAAGGAGCACGTACTCCGCATACACTCGACTAACACAAATATTCATGCCTTATCGGTATCCGAACCCGGACCCAGAAGCTCCAAAGGCTAACACACTAACCATTGCGCCACCGGGTCGGCATATATATGAAGAGTACACGGGAAGAACCGATTGATTTATTAGGCGCAATTGTCTGCTTGGTGGACATTGGCGGCAGAAAACCGGTTTCCCTCTTTCTTCTTCGCTTGGTAAAAACGCCTAGATCGTCAATCGCCTCAATATTGGTAGCTAGGAACCACAGAGATAGTAGTTAAAGTATTAGAGTGGAAGATCACGTGACCTACAACACTGGCTTCATTGGTGCTCTTTTGGGAGCTCCCTGCGCGTCCCGCATTGGATTTCGCGTGATCTGCCATTCTATTACTTCAACTATGATCTCTGTGGTAGGAAGTGGTTTCCTTACACAAGTTTAGGCGATCACTCGCTATCATCGCCAAAATGTCCTGCTAAGGAAACTTCTCTGCAAAATCTATCGGTTTTTTCCGTAGTGATGATTTCAAGGACAGACGGCGGAAAGCGAGTAGCTACACTGTAAAAAATAAGTATGTAGCTTAATGGGAAGTAATATCTCTATTCAATATGAACAAAGCTTCTTTATTTTAAAGTTTTAATATAAATATTGTTTTGGGTGGCAAAAGTTGAATTTTGCAAAGAAATTGGACTTCTTATGCTTTTTAAATGCGCATTAAACTTTGTCTTTAAAAAAATAGGAAAAGTATTCGGAATTTGAATTTTTTTCTTCTATTTTCTATGTCTTCTAATTTCTGAATTTTTTTACATATCATAATTGTTTGTAGCATTTGTTTGGGATATGAAAGTGGGAGACAGACAGGCATAGCCTTTACAGAAGCTTCTTCTTTATACATTATCAAAGTAATGTGGAAGCTTAATTTAATCGTCTTCTGCAAAGCGTCTTCTTAAAAAATCGTCTTCTGCAAACACGGTAAGAAGTAAAAAAAACTAATTTTAAAAAAATAATTATTTATTAAACAATTTATTAGTATTTAGTGTACTTATTTTATTATACTTTGAATACTGCCAAAAACGTAATTTCACAACAGTTAATAACCTCACTCTTTAATTTTGAATACACTTTCACTATTGTCATCTATGAGGACTTTAGTAACTAAAACTTCAAAATGGAATGTAATAGATGAAAAATCACAAGTTTGTCGAGAAGGAGCTCTAATTTAATAGAATAAAAGGGATTATGTTACTTGTTGCCAAACGGCAGTATATGAATTAGAGGGTTAAGCATCAATTCCACTTTCTACAGTAATTTCACATTATACTCCATGTGATAATTATGTTTTTCTTTAAGGTTAAAGTGCGACCGATATCTGAAAACAATCAACGGCATTGAGGAGTAGGAGGATTCATAACAAATTGCGAAACTTTTTTTCTCATCCTGAGAAAAACAAAAAGACCTTGAGTTTTGCTCCGACTTGAGGTAGGCGAGTACCCAAAATTCCACAAAATTCTAAAATTTTTACTATTACTTTAATCTTTTCCAAATTTGGCACAGTGATTTCAAAGATAATAAACAATGCTATTTAGGCCTTTTTTAAATTTAAATATAATTTATTTATTTTACGGTGTTTTTCAACTAAAAAAAGAGGTTTATGCTAACAAGTCTACCACATTGAATTTTCCTCCTATAAACATTAATTATGTGTTAAATTCTTCGTTTTGAGCTGACACATGCAATGACCCTCTAGAGTTACACACAAATTACAAGAAAAGAAGTTATTAAGAAAAATGTTATGCATTAACTAAAACTTTTTATGCTAGAAGTGTTAGCGTAACCCCCTTTTTTTTTGTTGAAAAACACGGTTTAAAATAAATCATTTATATTTAATGAAAAAAAATTGCCTAAAAAGCATTGTTTATTATATTTGTGAAATCACTATGCCAAATTTGGAAAAGATTAAAGTAATAGCAAAGATTTTAGAATTTTGGGTACTCGCCTACCTTAATTAAAAGTCGAAGTGTTAACTGTTCACTTTTCATTCTGATAAAATTGCCAAATTTCCTCAAATAATAAAATAATACTCAAATCTATTACACCTTAAACGAAATTTATGTTTTAAACATGTTTTCGTGATGGATTCACAAATAATTTATGGAACTCTTTACATGCGCGGAAGGATCTTCTCCATAGCATATTTCTATTTACTCAACTTAGGTTGGCAAGGAGTGTAATAGGTTTGTGACAGCAACTGTCACATTGCAACGCTTTCTGCAAGATTTAAAATTTTAACTTTGAAAATTCTCTTGGATATGTGTGGTAAATTTAATTGAAATTAAAAAAATAAAAACGATTGCTTTATTGTTTTGTGTTCAAACGCTGAAATAAATTTACTTTGTATAAATTTGATATTATTTTTAAAAATTAAATTGAATTTTTTTTTTATTTTGCTAGTTCTAAATTTACTTGTTTAAATTTGCTTCAATTTAATTTTTTTTAATCAATAAACATTTTAACAATAAAATAATGGCAATATTAATGGCTTCTAATTATAAATGCAATATATATCTCATTTTTTTAAACACGGAATATACTTTCATCCGAATTTTTTAATTGAAATTTATAATTAACCTTGACCTTACTATCACACATTATTATAGTATTTGCAGTGGTTGATATAGAAACCAGCTAGCACGACAATATGCTAACATCGACGTTTTTGTAACGTTTGTTAGGAAAACCCCAAATAATCAACGAAGTTGCGTGCTGCTTTAAAAATAAGCATTTCTTCAATGCCATTTTTTTCATTCACTTCTTTTATCTCTCTCAATAATGATATGTTGTTTCCTTTCCTATGTGGATGTGAGTGACAGTTACAGTGAAGGCCATTTGTTTTTTTGACCAATCAGCATTTACGTTTCCTTGTCTGTATTTTGCTCAGGAATTACACCTGAACAGTGAAATCACAAACAGTTTTAAAACTTGCTTTAAAGAATTGTTCGTGTGATTTTATCTTCCTGTGTTCAAAGCAGACGATTTTTAATATTTATTTAAATATTAATTTTTATTCGAAATAATGGATATTCGATTCGATGGTAAACGAGCTTTAGTTACTGGAGCCGGAAAAGGTAAGTTTCTTTTAAATCTCAAGTAAAAAAATTCAATGTATGTTTCACACTATGAGTGGCAACAGTATAACGGATATTTTTTCGTTTTTGGTCCTCCTGGAATTGCATTTGTGTTGGTGATAACACTGTTAAAAATAATGGTTCAAGGTTGACTGTTGAACCATAAAAAGGTATTTTCAAATTGCGTAACTTTAGTGAAAAGTTGAACCATAAAAATATTCTCCCAATGCATACAAAAAAGTGAAAGGTTGAACCATACTTTTTTATGTATTCATAAATTAATAATGTGAATTAAACAGTGAATTTGATCGGATTATTTTTATTTAATGTGGTAAGAAATTGGAATTGCTAAATAATTTTGGACAGTGTATATTTAATGGAGATTTCTTTTAATTTTATTTTTTCTTATTGTTCGTCTCGTCGTTTTTTTTTTTCTCTTTTTGTTTTTTTACAGTGTGTAGTTTATTGTCTGAAATCTAAATCTGTCTAAAAATCCGCTCAAAAATTTCTAAGCATAAAACACTTTAAAAATTCTGGAATACAACAATTCAAAATATTTCACAATATTCAAATATTTGTTTTATTTCTTATTATTTTATTTCAAAGTACCCATATGTTAATTAAGCCCCTCAATGGAGAGTTTGCCATGCTACCCAACTTGCATTAAGCTTAGAAATTGTAAACAAAAAAATTATATTCGATAACTTATTTTTATTTTAATTCTATGGTAAATCCATATAAATGTAGATGAAATTTAAACAACATAATAGAACATATAAGGTATGGGCTTGTTTCAACACTTTGTCAAAGAAAACTAAACAACCGATGAAATCGCAGTTTGAAGCTCGTGACGTTTTAAAGAACCAATGAACTTGTATCAACAGTCAAAATAACCAATGAGATCGCAGAATAGAGAGCTTGACATCATAAGAAATACTCCCATTGTGTACTATGGAATTTTGTACTAAAAATACAATTTCCTGTTAGGTATTGGGCGAGCCCTGACCCTGAAACTAGTTGAATGTGGCGCTGAAGTGGTAGCCAATGAGATCACAGAATAGAGAGCATGATATCATAACGAATACACCCATTGCATACTATGGAATTTGTACTAAAAATACAATTTCCTATTAGGTATTGGGCGAGCTCTGACCCTGAAACTAGTTGAATGTGGTGCTGAAGTGGTAGCCAATGAGATCACAGAATAGAGAGCATGATATCATAAAAAATACTCCCATTGCATACTATGGAATTTGTACTAAAAATACAATTTCCTGTTAGGCATTGGGCGAGCCCTGACCCTGAATCTAGTTGAATGTGGCGCTGAAGTGGTAGCCGTGAACAGCCAATGAGATCTCAGAATAGAAAGCATGATATCATAAGAAATACTCACTATGTGTACTATGGAATTTTTACTAAAAATACAATTTCCTATTAGGTATTGGGCGAGCCCTGACCCTGAAACTAGTTGAATGTGGCGCTGAAGTGGTAGCCGTGAGTAGGACCCAGTCGGACTTGGACGAACTGGCCGAAATCGTAAGTAGTTCTTCTTACTTCGTAAGTTTCCTTCTACTTTATTCTCCGAATGCTTCACAAAAGTGCCCAAATAAATTCTTAATTTCATAGACACACACTATTTTTCCCGTTCTCTGTCGCTAACAGTAAAAAATTGGCATTTTAAAAATGTGTATTTTAATATTAAAAAAAACTGACATTAGATTAAATTCCTAATATAGATGGCATGGATGACAATTCTCTCTAATGTTTTTTTTTTCATCCTTAAGATACAGCAAGGCTGCTTTGCAAATTTCTTTAAAGAATTACTCAACAAAAATCGCTAAGAAAAAATAAGAGTTGATGTGTTTGATAATTATTAAATACTGTGTCTTCTCAAAGTAATTTTGCCGCCTCGGTGGCTGAATGGTTAGTGTACTAGCCTTTGGAGCTGCTGAGGTCGGGTTCGAATCCCGATGGCATGAATGTTTGTGAAAGTCAATAAATGTTGTTATTTGTCTATGTGTTATTCATTTCTTTGTGACTGTAAAATTTCTTTCTGTGTCTGTCCCACTTGACGAAAGCTTATAAGCGGTTCTATGAACAAGCACACAAACTGGAATATATATGTATCATACCATACCATAAGTAATTTTCAGATTGACCTTGATTATTCCATAAAATTTTTGCGGCATAAACAAATGCACACGCGAAATTTGATGCGTGACACATAGGTAATGACACAGTAATTTTTTTTGCAACGACATTCCAAGATCGATTCTATGTTCAGGCAACTTCATGGTCATAGAAACTCATTCAAATCAGATGGTCATCATTGCAACATAAGGACAATTAAGAACAAATTTATTTTTTAATTTGGTATGAAATAAAAGTACAGTTTTTATTTGGTCTTCTTATTTATTTTCGAAAAGTATTGTTGCATGATTTTGCTGTTTGTAATTCATATTTTATTTTCCTAGTATCTCCTTGATTTCGATTGTTTTTTTTTCAAATTAGTGCAACAAACATTACATTAGTGCAACATTTACATTTTAGCCTTGATATATCCTTATTTGAAACATTTCCACGTATAAAAACGGAAGCGGAAATTCACATCATTTCATGTAGAAAGTCATTTAACAAGCACGATTTAAGCATTAAAAATAAATTATTTCGAAACTATTTAATTATTTATATAAAAATTATTTCGAGTTATTTCGAAAATACAGACGCACTAAACTAAACCGAACTTAAGTTTGCATCAGAGAAATGTACTGCGCGGAGGAATCTGGGTAAACAACGCAGCTGACGCCGAAATTTCGCCTA